>OZ004711.1:17460228-17908131 GCA_963924515.1 Vespertilio murinus | reverse complement strand
AGGAATCTAGGGGGAGGCTGGGTAATGGCACACACCTAACTTTTAGGAAAACCTGGACACTTCCAAGAAATAGAAGACTGAATAACAACTCAAGAGCAGTATTTACCACGAGGTATTATAAATAGCATAGTAAAAATATGTACCAACACAGTGAACTGAAATTTCAGTAGGAAGGAATTTTGGTTATTAGTGAAAACAGCTTTCTGAAAGTGAGGAGCACAAAGAATTGTGATGTCTTGAAAAGAGGTTAAGCTGCATTTAAAAACAACAACAAAAACCAACCCTTAGCCAAAACCGGTTTGGCTCAGTGGTGGAGCGTCGGTCTGCAGACTGAAAGGTCCCGGGTTCGATTCCGGTCAAGGGCATGTACATTGGTTGCAGGCACATCCCCGGTAGGGGGTGTGCAGAAGGCAGCTGGTTGATGTCGACATTTCTAGCTCTCTATCTCTCTCCCTTCCTCTCTGTGAAATATCAATAAAATATATTTTTTTAAAAAGCAACCCTTAAATTTGCTCTGTAATGGAATTATTACAAGAAAGTAAGAAATCTAAGGGAAAAATGCTGTTTCATTTCTTTTTTCTCCACTACTTCTCCCCAATCTCCTTTCCAGAAGTTCTATACTCATTCTTCTACTTCGAATGTAGTAGTTTTCAAAATATGGTTTGTGGACACCTAGGAAGTCCCTATCATACACATAGAGGGTCTAAAGACCCAAACTATTTTCATAATAATGACATATTACTGGCTTAACACCCACAGATACCATTTGTGATGATGATGTCAAAGAAATGGTGGGTATAACCACTGGTACAAACATGAATCTAGGATGGTACACCATTGTCCTACTAGTCACTGTATTCTTCACCACTGTGCACTAGACTAGGTTATAGATCTTTGTACTCTGCTGCATGGCTCATCTTAAAACACTTATTCATTCTGAAGTTTGATGGTTCTCACCTGGTAAGACGCTGATACAACTGAGTTACAACACTAGCTCCTTCGATCATGGAACATTTTATTTAAAAGAACATCTTATAGACAAACAATGATTATACAGACTTCAATATGTAGCAGATAATTTTTCAAAAAATTAAGTGAGTCTGTAACTTAAAACAAATAAAACATGAATAGTGTTTATTTATAATGATAAAATTCAACCATCAAGGAAAAATTAAAAGTAAATTAAAAAATAATAATACTTTTATTTGCTCACTATAAGTTTGGAGCTTCCCAATACTTAAAAGACTTTTCTGATAAGATTAGTGTTGTTATTAATAAGTAGGAATTTTTGATACTATGCCATGAAACTTAATTTTTAGGCACAATTCATTCAATAAATATATTCCAAATGATCAATGCATGAAGTTACAAAATAATGTATGGATTAATGATCTATTCAAAGTATCAGAACCCAGTGGATTTTACTGCAACTGAGTATAAAAGTGCATTATTATTTCATATTCCACATTGCAACCAAACTTTGAAAAATATAACTTGTCAAGTTTTGGTACAGTTTCAAAGACTACCCAAGGTTTTTGAAAAATATCTTCTAAAATACTCCTCCTTTTTCTGCCATATATCTAGGTAAGGCTGGGATTTCTTCCTATACTTCACTGAAATAACCCATTGTAAAAAATTGAATGCAGGAGCAGATGTGAGAATTCAGCTATCCTCTATGATGCCAAGTATACATAGAAAATGTAAAATGTAAAGCAATGTCACTTTTTAAAACATTTCTTTCTTTTAGAATATAATATTATTTTTCATAAGAACATTATTAATGTTTACATGTAAATGATTTAACTTTAATTACACATTTTTAAAAAATGAATAATTTCTTCTTCAATTTCTCACTTTAAATTTTAGTACAGTAAATAACACCTCAAAAAAAAAAAAAGCTTTTTTGACCTCTTGGTAATTTTTAAGAGAGTAAATACCCTGAAAACCAGAAATTTGATAATCACTGTTTTAAAGGCACTTGCCTAAAAGAAACTCTCCCAATCTCTTTCCTATTCCAACTGAAATGATATAATAAGCACTCCACAAATCTCCCACTCTGGGAGTAAGACCAGCAATTAATATTCACAAACACCCTCTTTGTACCATAAATACTAGTAAGCTACCAGAAGATGAATAGGAGAAAGATGACTAAACAAGGGCCTCAAACTTAAACATTCGTAGATTCTAAGTATGTGAAAAAATAAGTAAAATAATCTCTATCTAAGGATTAAGCCCTTTCTATTTTCTTGAAACTCATCACATTATTTTCATCATTTGTGTTATCATTTTAGACAAAATTTCAAGAATAATGCTTTAACCTTAAAGCTACCCTAAGAAAGTAGTATAAGTCTCAATATAAATGGTCATTGACAGGACTGCCTTTTGTCTTTCCCCACCCTCCTCCACCCCACCCCAGTACAGAGAAACCCTCTTTTGGCCTCCTCCAGCTGCACCCCTTCCCCACAGGCAAATAACCTGCGGAGTCAATGGGCATGCCCAGCAGCAGCCTGCTCTCTGCCCCCTAGAGTCTGTCAGAGGACATCCTACAAACCCTGGGCCCCACAATCCCCTGCCAATCGAGTCTGAGCTGCTTCCATGGCTCTTCCCCACTCTGTCCTCCTGAGAGGTAGGACTGCACCCCCGACCCAGGTGAGTAACCTAGGCCTGCAGAATGGGCATGGGGTGTGTCTTCTGCAGGCAGAGCTTGTGCACATAGACTGGGGTCTGGGACAGGGTTGGGCTGGAAAAGCAGGAGCTCACAGCACAGGTGGAGACTGGCTCCCCTGCAGCACCACCTTCTTCCTTGAGCTTGGAGAATCCCACAGCTGAAATTAACCTCTGGATCGTTAAGAATGTATATTTGCTAAGGTAGGAGGTCAAACCTAGTTTACACAAGACAGTTTTTTTAAAAAAAATAATATCTTAAGAAGCTGAAGCCGGTTTGGCTGAGTGGATAGAGTATCTGCCTGCGAACTGAAAGGTCCCGGGTTTGATTCCAGTCAGGGCATGTACCTTGGTTGCTGGCACATCCCCAGTAGGGGGTGTGCAGGAGGTGGCTGATCAATGGTTCTCTCTCATAGATATTTCTAACTCTCTATCCCTCTCTCTTCCTCTCTATAAAAATCAATAAAATACATTAAAAAGTAATAATAATATCTTATGAAATATAGGTCTTTATTTGTATTCCCGCCCTAATTCACACATATTAAGGCATGAACCTGGCTACTGTTGCTTGGATGGGTGTAGGGGAGACTATGGGGAGAGGGAAGGAAGATGGTCAATATAATGATATTTTCAAATTCACCTGAAACTTGTCAGATATTCTGATATTAAAATCCAATTTTAATGCAAAAATTCCCATTTTAAACATCTTAGCAACTAAAAAACAAACAAAAAACATTAACACCTGGTAGCAAACACTATACAGTATAAATTACACACTCTGCAGACACGAGCCTGCCAACATCTGGACTGCAAGACACTTTGTAATTGGTGGTGTTTCTAAAGATCTTTTCCCGAATCCTTGCCAGCATTGTTACTGTAGGCAGTTAGTTATTAACAAAAGGAAGGCAGCAACTGAAACCAGCTGATTAAGGAGGAGAGGCAGCTCTTTATAGTCATTCCTGTGTCCATCAGATTCGCTACGGGGGGGGGGGGGGGGGGGCGGGGAGAAGAATATGGAGCAGGAGAAGTCCTTTTCCTAAGTGCATGTGCAACAAAAGCCCGATGAGGAAGCAGAACTAGAAAGCATGTTCAACAGGAGCCAAAATGGGACCATACAGGTGGGAAAACACCAAGACCAAACAGGATAAGAGCACAAAACCCCAGAAAATCCAGGAAACATGCTAAATAGAGGAGAGCACTAACATAGACCCAGGAAAATCCAGTAGAGAGATTGGATAGTTTGAAAGAAGGACTGCCCTTTTCCAAACCCAAGGCGATATAATTAACAACAAAAGCTTGTCTCTGGCAACTGGGCATCATCAAGGCTTGGCAGCAGATGTAACGATGGGGGAATATGGCACAGAGAAATTAAGTAACTTGCCCAAGATCACACAGCTAAGAATTTGATGCCAACTCTGAGCAGAGGTTGAGCTGGACTATTGGAGCCTTGGGAGCCAAGGGTGATGGCATTGCAGCTCTGGGCCTACCCCTTCTTGGCCTGGTTTGCACATGTGCAGGCCTGTGGCCCTGCATTCTAGACTTCTTCCATAGCCAGTCAGGGCGGAAACCCTGTGGATGAGACAACAGGCATGGTGTATGAAGACAGATCAACAACAGACAAGGTCGACCAGCTTCTGCTACCGGACCGACTGGGGAACCACATCTTAGAGTACAGCAGCCTTCCCAAAGGAGCTCTAATAAATCTTACCACCATTGCTCAAATCCTCTTTCATGAATGTCCCTGAAATGCTTTTCTTTCGACACCATAAAAACCTATTTCCAGACCTATCTTTTTTCTGCCAACAGCATCATGATTAATAATGATATTAATGATAACAGCTATTACTTACAGAATGCCTAATACACACCAGGCATTCTGTTAGGTCCACTAAACACATTATCTCAAAAGCATTCATATGGTTTATTTTTTGCATCTAAGGGAAAGATTTGGAGCTTAACTATTAAGTTTCACTTAGTCCCCTTTATGCTATTCTTATCAAGAAATCTGTTTAACCTTTTTGCATGATGACTTGACTATAGCAAGTATAAAGCATGCACATGTAGATTAGGACAATCTACCTGGTCTGTGCAGGAATGAAACTTTAGTATGAGCTGTACTTAAGTAAGTCACCTCCCCATATTGATTCCAGGGCAGTAATTCGGTAACAGGCACTAGACAAGTATAACTTGAACCATTCTGAGTAATATAGGCATTGGACATGAAATTCTTCTGCTTCTATGCCAATAAAGTGTCATCCCTTGATTATGACTTCTTTTATAGCCTTTATATATAGCCTTTATATGGTATTCTAGACAGGCTATAAAGTAGTTAATCAGAATTAATTGATATTTATTGTTAGTACTAAAGTGTAAATTAGTTGTATGTTTTCTCCCCAATCTAGCCATATGCATTAGTGCTTCGTTCACTGTAATGGTGATGGTTTTAGCAAGTTGTTTAAAATACCTTTCCCTTCCGCAGGGCAATCTGAAGGTGCAGCTAATGTGTTAGCATCGAAGCACCTCTTACAAACTCATTAGAGAAGCACGGTCCTCTTTGGTTCATCAGAAAGTACAACAGAGCAGAACATTGTCATCTGCCCATTTCCAAGCAATGAAACCCCTGGCCTTACTGTGAACAAAGTTTATAGTTTTCCAGAATTGAAGGGCATTAAATACACACAATGAATCTTCCCGCTGCTTTGCTTTATACTTTCCAATGTCAGTTTTCGCCAGCTGTGATAGTCTCTTTTGTAACATCTGCTAGAGTAGAAAAGATGCACAGTGACTGAACTTAAGCACAGTCATCCTTTTTTAAATGATTAAGGCCAACTGGATTATGAGGCATTCATGGCTTACAAATGATATAAATTATATAAAGATTGAAAATGATCATAACTCACTTTTAATTAAGTAATAAGCCAGAGCAGATTTTCCAGTACTTTTGAATAATACGCATTTCAAATGACAGGCAATGGCTCATGTAAGGAGGATCATATATTAAGTTAAAAATGTTCATATTTCATTTTTACATCCTAAAGCACTTTCTAGTCAGTTTCTAGAACAATTGCTTCTCCATAATTATTGGGTATTTTGTCTAGTTATGTTTATGGTTTGGTTTCCTAAATATAAAAATGCCGACTCTAAAGTTTACAATTTGGAGGAAGGTGGGGGGTGAGTATGCCCACATAGGTTCATATTTATGTCACTCAATGTTCCATATTTATGGATTATTTCCCCTGAAATGTATTGAATTTCTTTTTTTCAGAGTCACGCAGACATGGATGGCTTCAATCACCACATGCAGAAAAATCACCATTTTTTAAAAGAAGTGAACAAATATACAGAATTAGCAATTCCATTTTCATCAAAAAACCATTACCTCTTTTTCACCAAAAAGAGAAGAATGAACCAAACTGATACAGCCAGGCTACTGAATCAAACTCCCTGCTTAGTTTAGTAGCCAGGGATCAACTGTGCTTATGTAGTTGCTCTGAGTTATAAATTAAGCACCATACCTAACCTAGTGGTTGGAAAACTCAGTCAACAGAGCCAAGTCAACAGAGCCAAATAAGAACAGTACAAGGACTGAAATTTCTTTTGAGAGCCAAAATTTTTAAGCTTAAATTGTTAATAACATTGTTATTAACTTAATTAGGATACTCTTAAGCTGGCTTTTGCTAAAAACTCAAGGGGCCAAAGAGCCGAAAGTGGCTCGCAAGCCACAGTTTGCTGACCACTGCCCTAGCTAGTTTGGCTCTGTGGATCCAGTGTCGGCCTATGACCTGAAAGGTCCCAGGTTTGATTCCAGTCAAGGACACATGCCCAGGTTGTGGGCTCAATCCTCAGTGGGGGACTTGCAGGAGGCAGCCAATCCATGATTTTCTCTCATCATGGATGTTTCTATTTCTCTCTCCCTCTTCCTTCGTCTCTGAAATCAATAAAAATATATTTTTAAAAATATATAACTTAAGTACCATAAAGAAGCCATCAGGGCAATAAATATGCAATCTGAACATAAAAGTTATATTATAAGTAACATTTATTTGGATAAATAAGTAGGATGAAATTGACTTGACTCATGAGAATGTAGAATTAGGCACAGCTAAGCACGGTGCAGTGCATATCCCCACCAAACTCCGGTGCAACGCGTACCCCCACCAAACTCTTCCAGTACCCCTGGGGAAACGTTTGCCACACTTTGGGAAACACTGGGCTACATAGAACTAGGAAACAGGAGACAAAGGGCATATACATTGCTTATCCCATTTGAATTCTGCTTATTGAACATATGGGATGAGTCAGTGGAAGGATGGTTATGCCAAATAACTTACAAAATGGAATGGTAACCCCCAAATGAAAACGAAGCGTCATGGAAGAGCTCTAGTCAAGGCAATTCATATCCTCAAAAGGAAAGGACTCGGTCATCTTTCTTAACATAAAAGAGACTTTCTGGTATTCAATTAAAACATTGCTTAACTTTTCTATCTCAATATCAGGCTCAAAATGTTACTTAAAACTAGCAATGCTTCTATCAAATTAGATATCAAAAAGTGTAAAAGAAGAGCATAGAGTAGATGTTTTGGTTCACTCCTCATCATGCACATCATCATTGGCTTAGGAAAAGGCTCTCCCAGTTAGCTAAAGCAGCATTTCAAATAGACTCTGCAGATTAGCAACTTTGGTACCACCTAGGAACTTGTTAAGACTGTTCTTCCCATTCCTCAGAACTACTCACTCAGAGTTGGCACTTTTAGGAGGATCTGTCACGTGATTTATAAGCACATTCAAGATAAAAAATGCTGCCCCACCACACCCATATTTCATAAGTGGATTTTAGGCGGGCCTGAGATGTGGATGTTACCAATTCAGTCTAGTGTCTCAAACCATTCACTCATGCCCAAATCAGATGTGAATGCACATCCTAATTTGCCAGACAAATATAGATTTCTATGTGTGTCATGAAGTTTAGACAATAAAAGTTTGTACCCCTATGTTCATAGCAGCACAATTTACAATAGCTTAAATTTGGACAAGACCTAAGTGTCCATCAGCAGATGAGTGGATTAAAAAACTATGGTACATCCACTCAATAGAATACTATACCATTATAAAAAAAGAAGGAACTTTTACCATTTGCAACCGCACGGATAGAACTGGAGAGCATTATGCTGAGTGAAATAAGCCAATCTGAGAAAGATAAATATCACATGATCTCATATGTGGGATACAATGATCAGCATAATTTGATGAGAAAAATAGATCCAGAGACAAATGGCAGGGGAGAGGGGGATTAGAGAGCAACTAAATGACTTATATGCATGAAAATGAGCATAACCAATGGACACGGGTTCTGAGGCAGTGGGTACTTGCCCAGGGTGGGAATGGCTGGAGAGGAAAGGGCTCAATCAGGAAAAAAGGAGACATATATGAAAATCTAGATAATATTGTTTTAAATGTTTGGTTAATACTTATTTGAGCAAATCATGTTCACCCCATGACTGCTTCCAGAGATAATTTCAGGAATGAACTCAAAAGCCAACTTCAGCCAATGAGGTGTGAGGAGAGGTCTTTCTAGGACCCAGGGAGACTCTGGGAAATGTTTGTTGTTTCCAAGATTGCCAAAGGAGAGGCACTCTCTTATTCTGCTGGCCACTGCTCCTTCAGAGATTACATGGAAACAGCTAACATCCAGGGGATGAATCCAGGGCTGAAGATGACAAAGCAGAAAGACAGAGGCTCTATGTTCTTTATGACACTGCTGAGCCACGAAGCTGCCATCCCCAGAGCCTGCATTACCACTGATTTCTTATTATATGAAGCAATGTATTCCTTTACTGTTTCAGCCAATTTGGGTTGAGGCTTCTGTTAGTTGCAAATCATCTATATATCTAAAAGCCTAAACAACTGGCTGACCACTAGCTATGATGCATACTGACCAACAGGGGGCAATGCTCAATGCAGGAGCTGCCTACCATGTTTCCCCAAAAATAAGACATCCTCCAAAAATAAGACCTACTTACAGGTTTCCTTCTGAGTGAAACATAAGGCATCCCCCGAAAATAAGGTCCCCAGGCTCTGTCTCAGAATGAAAATTAATTTACCTTAAACTGGTTGCTTGGGCCACCCTGACTGGCGTCTAGCAACCAGTGACATTACGTGGAGTCCTGACATCACTGCTGTGTGAATGGAGAGAAATCAGTGTAGAAATTTGTGAAACCTAAACTGCAAGAAGTTGTGATTTGGGTGAAGAATTCATGGGAGAAAATCACTGACAGTTGCATTGCAGATGCACTGCGAGCAGGCTACCTTGACAAGAAGTACTTATTTAAAGACAGTGCTGTTGCTAAACATGAGAGATTTGGTCCACTGATTCTGAAAGAAATGGAGTCACAAGAAATTCACGAGGAAATTCAGGAATTGGATTGTTATGATGATGTTCCAGAAGATGATGACATGATTGTCATCGAATAAATGAGTAAATTCTTGATACTGTACGATTCAGTTTGTCTGCTTTGTGTTGACAACTACCGTACTACCGTACCGTATACAGGTAAAAAAAATTTCCTTTATTTTCATTTAACAATAAATGTGTACCGTATTCTTCTTCATGGAAAAATAAGATATCCCCTAAGCATCGGTCTGGGGACTGAAAGGTTCCGGGTTCGATTCTGGTCAAGGGCATGTACATTGGTTGCGGGCACATCCCCAGTGGGAGGTGTGCAAGAGGCAGCTGATCGATGTTTCTCTCTCATTGACATTTCTAGCTCTCTATCTCTCTTCCTTCCTCTCTGTAAAATATCAATAAAATATATTTTAAAAAAAGAAACTTCTATTTAAAAATAAATAAATAAATAAAGTGCTCTTTGGGAGCCAGAAGGGTAGCAAAGAGAGGCAAAAATTAGAACTAAAAAATAAATGAGAAAATCCTATATAATAAATAGGTAATATGCAAAATGACGGTCATGCCCTTGCACAAGATATCTGCCCCCATGTAGTCAAAGATGGCCTCCACAAGATGGCTAGCAGGGGAGGGCAGTTGGTGGGCAACCGGGCCTGCAGGGGAGAGAGGACAGTTGGGAGGGAACAGGTCTGCAAGTGAGGAAAGGCAGTTGGAGGTGATCAGGCCAGCAGGGGAGGGCTGTTGGGGGTGATCAGGCTGGCAGTGGAACTGTTAGGTGTTGATCAGGCTGGCAGGGGAGTGGTTAGGGGTGATCAGACTAGCAAGCAGGTGAGCAGTTGGAAGCCAGTGGTCCCAGATTGTGAGAGGGATGTCTGACTGCCAGTTTAGGAATCAGGCTTAATCTGGCAGTCAGACATCCCCCAAGGGTTCCCAGATTAGAGAGGGTGCAGTCTGGGCTGAGAGATACCCCCTCCAATGCATGAATTCCATTCACTGGGACTCTAGTCATACATTAGGAAAAGGAGAGCAAGGAAAGGTAAAAGGGAGGAGTGGGTTAGGGAGGGGCAACATATACTATTAAATAGGTGATTAGAAAAGATACATTTAAAAGTTAAAACATATAAATACATTATGCAGTTCACATGTCCTTTTAAATAAACAAAAATATAATTTTTAATCAGTAATAACTTCAATTTAGTTGTATTTCCTTGCTCCACAAACAGATCAATGCAACAAAAATTTCACTGTTGGCTATTCTAGTTAATGACACATGGACCCGTTGGTCCCAATTAAGAGAGTGCATTCAAGGGTAAGCTTAGTCAAAGGTCTCTCCTTATACCACTGCTCAAATTAATTTACCTTCAGGTCTCAGGGTGACAAGATTGTGTCTATTAGGGTGGAAGTTGGCTTTGTACAATCCTGCTGATTTGTAACATTCTTTGAAAGCAGACTTTGCCATTGGTTCCCTACTTGCTTTCAGCACAGGAGATAAGCACAGTTACCTTGTTATCTCAGAGAAAGATATTTCTCTTCAGGGAGGAAAGCAACAATGTCAATCTGCCTTGGGCAGTCTTTACTGAAATGACAGGGGAACATGATTTTAATCCAATGCAGAGGGAATTTGCTAAGTGGCTTCCAGAGAAAGGACATTAGAATAAATCCAAATATCCAATTCCATTAAAGAATGCTTGGAGAATTGTAAATTGAAAGCAGTTTCTGTTAAAAGACACCAAATTGGACATCAATCGATTTATACAATCATCCTGAGAAAGTGAAATTATCATTCTTTATGAGAAGGCCTGTGTGAGGGCTGATTAGGAGACAGAAAGATAGAAGCAGCTCTGCCTCTGGGCTCAGCAGCAGTTTCCCTGGCCTGAGGGCTTTCCTGACTGAGCTTAGGGAAATGTGGCCAGAACGAGGTCATGAAATCTCTTATAAAGTACACTAAAGGCCAGGTGAGAACCAGGTCATGGAATATTTTATAAAGTACACTAGAGGCCAGGTACATGGAATTTGTGCATTTGGGTGACTGGGGTCCCTCAGCCCCACCTGCACCCTCTAGCAGGTGGGGAGCCCTCAGGGGATGTCTGACTGATGGCTTAGGCCTGCTCCCTGTGGGCAGCAGACCTAAGCCATCAGTTGGACATCCTTGGCACTGCCATGGAGGAGATGGGAGGCTCCCATCAATGCCTCTGTGCTTGCCAGCCATGAGCCCAGCTTCTGGCTGATGGCGTTCCCTCAGTGGGAGCAACTGACTACCTGCATTGAGCATCTGCCCTCTGGTGGTCAGTGCGTGTTATAGAGGCCCAATGCATGAGCATTTGTACAAAAGTAGGCCTTCCTTCATCTGACCGCCAGCACCAGCTTCCATCTGGCACCCAGGACCTGGGCTTCCCTCCTCCTGTCACCAGCAGGCATCAGGGACCCCTGCTAGCTTCCCTCCAGCCCTGGCTTCATCAGGAAGGACGTCCTGAAGATGTCTAGTCTAATTAGCATATTACCCTTTTATTATTATAGATTATATAGGATTATATAGTTTGCACTCAATCCCAAAGGTAACAAGAGACCCGTAAAATACTTTAAGTATGAACAGATTTGTGACTTGGAGAGTTTACTGAGACTGCTGTGTGAGGAATAGTGTGTGGGGGTGGGGGGGTGGGGGGGCATGGGGCAGAGGAGATTAGAAACAGAGGAGATAATGGTTATGATGGGTGCATAGCAGAGAGGTGAGCAGAGTCCACTAGAGAGGTAGGTAGTGCTCATACTTGTTCTCTTTAGAAACAGATGAAGCTTGGGAGTAAGTAGAAGGCACTGCTCCAGGGTGACATGAGAAGTGTTGAGGCAAACATCTAATGCATCCATATGGCTTTCATACTTCTTTTCATGGTGTTGGGCAGGCCATATTTCAAGTCATTATCTATAATTATATGCTTTCTGTATTTATGAACCATGTGAGAATTTATAAATTAAAATGAAATGCCAATTATCTACTGAAGCTGAATATATGCCTATCCTATGAGCTAGAAATTCTACTCTTAGATGTGTACCCAACAAAAAATACACAATTATTAGCACCAAAGCCAGGTACAATAATTGTCATAGCTGTGTTATTTTCAAGAGCCTAAACTGGGGGTTGGGGGGTTGGCGGGGGGAAATCAAGTGTCCATCCATCAACAATGAAAATGGATAGCATGTGGCATATACAAAAAGATAAAGGGATATACTCAAGGACATGACATAAAGCAATAAAAATCAACAACAATGACCCATATATATGCTGTCTACAAGAGACCCACCTTAAAACAAAGGACTCACAGAGACTGAAAGTAAAGGGATGGAAACATATTTTTCCCCAGGAAAATGGAAAGGAAAAAAAAGCTGGGGTAGCATTTAAATACATACAAAATCTTTTGGGGGACATTAAGGGAGAGATCTATAGCAATACAATCATAGTAGGGGATTTTATTACCCCAGTGACATCACTGGATACATATTCTAGACCAAAAAAAATCAATAAGGAAACAGAAATCTTAAATGACACTCTAATGCAGATAGAACTAATTGATACTTTCAGAACATTCTACCCCAAAGCTACAAAATAAATATTCTTCTCAAGTGCACTTGGGACATTTTCAAAGATAGACCACATGTTAGGATGCAAGCTAAGTCTCTACAAATTCAAGAAGATTTAAATCATATCAAGCACCTTCTTAAACTATAATGACATGAAATTAGAAAGCAGGCACAATAAAAAACACTCAAAAACAATCAAATATATGGAGGCTCAATAGCAAGCTATTAAATAATGAATGGATTACCAAAGAGATCAAAGAAATAAAAAACACCATGGAAACAAATGAAAATGAATACACAATAATCCAAAACCTCTGGAACACAATGAAAGCAGTCTGAAAGGGAAATTCATAGTACTAAAGGACCATCTCAAAAACAAAACAAAACCACAACAAAAAGACCCACAAGAAAGACTGGTAATAAGTTACCTAAAACTACAACTTAAATAATTAAAAAGATAACAAGAAAAGACCAGAACAAGTAAAAAGGAGAAAATAATAAAGATCAGTGTGAAAATAAATGACTAAGAGACCAAAACAACAATACAAAAGATCAATAGAACCTGGAGCTGGTTCTTCAAAAGGATAAACAATATTGATGGCCCTAAACCAAACCAGTTTGGTTCAGTGGATAGAGCATTAGCCTGCAGACTGAGGGGTCCCAGATTCAATTCCAATCAAGGGCATGTACCTTGGTTGTAGACACATTGCCGGTAGGGGGTGTGCAGGAGGTAGCTGATCTGGTGTTTGTCTCTCATTGATGTTTCTAACTCTCTTTTCCTCTCCCTTTCTCTCTGTAAAAATTCAATAAAATATATATATATATATATATATATTTTTAAAAAGAGATTGATGGTCTTCTCGCAAGGCTCACCAAGAAAAAGAGAGAGAACACAAATAAATAAAATCAGAAATGAAAGCATAGAAGTAACCACTGAAACCTCAGAAATACAAAAAAAAAATTGTAATAAAATACTATGAATGATTTTATTCCAACAAAAAGGACAACCTAGATGAAATGGTCATATTCCTAGAAAAAGATAACCTTCCAAATCTCAATCAGGAAGAATCAGAAAACCTGAATAGGAAGATAACTGCTGACGCTACTGATGAAATTGAAGCAGCAATAAAAATAAAAAAATAAAAAATTCAGCAAACAAAAGCCCCAGTTGAGAAGGATTCACAGAGGGGATTTACCAAGTATTCAAAGAAGAAATAATACCTCTATTCCTCAAACTATTCCAAAAAAATTCAAGAGGAAGGAAATTTCTGAACTTTTCCTATGAGGCCAGCATCATCACTCTAATTCCAAAACCAGATAAAGACACCACAAAGAAAAAGAACTACAGGCCGATATCACTGATGAACATAGATGCTAACATCCTTAACAAAATTTTAGCAAACCTGATCTGGACATATTAAAAAAAAATTACACATCATGACCAAGTGGGATTTATTCTGGGGATGCAAGGCTAGTACAATAGTCACAAATAAGTAAATGTGATACAGAACATAAACTTCATGACAAAATCGCATTATATATTAATCAATGCAGAAAAAGCATTCAACAAAATTTAACACCCCCCCCTTTTTTTTAATAAAAACTCTCAGCAAAGTGGGAATAGATGGAACATACCTCATCATAACAAAGGCCATTTATGACAAACCTATAGCCAACATCATACTCAATGGGCAAACAACAAAACCATTTTCCCTAAAAATACGAATAAGATAGGGATGCCTTCTTTCACCACTCTTATTCAACATAGCTATAGCAATCAAACAAGAAGAAATAAAAGGCATTCAAATAGGAGAGGAGGAAGTAAAACTCTATTAACATAAGACATAAGGTACATAGAAAATCCCAAAGACTCCATCAAAAAACTACTAGATTTAATAAATTAATTTGGAAATGTAGGATACAAAATTAATACCCCCAAATCCATAGCATTTTTATATACCCATAACAAACTCTCAGAAAAAGAAACTAAAATAAGATTTAATTTATCATTGGGGGGAAAAATGATACTTGAACAAGGAGGTAAAAGACCTGCTCTCTGGAGACTAAAGAACATTGAAAAAGAGATAGGGGAAGATATAGACATTTAGAAGAACATACCATGTTCATAGATTGGAAGAATCAACATCATTAAAATGTCCACACTACCCAAAGCTATCTATAGATTCAGTGCAATCACTTCTAAAATACCAATGGCATATCTCACAGACCTAGACCCAACACTCCAAAATTTACATTGAACCAAAATAGAATCCAAACACCTGCAGCAATCTTCAGAAGGCAGAACAAAGTTGGAGGAATCACAATACCAGATATCAAGTTATGCTACAAAGCCACTGAACACAGAGTGTGGTACTGGCACAAGAACAGGCATAAAGATCAATGGAACAGAACAGAGAACCCAGAAATTGACCCAAGCCACTATGCTTAATTAATATTTGACAAAGGAGGCAAGAGTATACATTGGATCAGAGACAGTCTCTTCAATAAATGGTGTTGAGAAAATTGGACAAGTATATGCAAAAATAAATAAATAAATAAATAACACTAGATCATGAACTTGTACCACACACAAGAATAAACTCAAAGTGGATAAAATATTTAAATGTAAGACATGAAATCATAACAGTCTGAGAAGCAACCATAGGCACACAAATATCAGACATATCTTGTAGCAATATGTTTACCGATACATCTCCTAAGACAATGGGAACTGAGGAGAAAATAAACAAATGGGACTACATCAATATAAAAAGCTTCTGCACAGCCGAAACCTGTATGGCTCAGTGGATAGAGCGTCAGCCTGCGGACTGAAAGGTCCCGGGTTCGATTCTGGTCAAGGGCATGTACCTTGGTTGCGAGCACATCCCCAGTGGGGGATGTGCAAGAGGCAGCTGATCGATGTTTCTCTCATCGATGTTTCTGACTCTCTATCCCTCTCTCCTTCCTCTCTGTAAAAAAATCAATAAAATATATTAAAAATAAAAAGATTCTGCACTGCAAAAGAAACCATCATCAAATTAACGAGAGAGTCTACTTGGAAAACATATTTGCCAAGGATACATCTGATAAAAGGTTAATCTCTAAAACATATAGGGAACTCAGGCAATTTAACAAAAGGAAGACAATCCAATTAAAAAATGGGCAAAGGACCTAAACAGACACTTCTCTAAAGTGGACATACAGAAAGCCAAGAGGCATACGATAAAATGCTCAAAGTCACTAACCATCTGAGATATGCAAATCAAAACAATGATGAGATATCATCTCACACATGTCAAAATGGCTATCATCAAGAAATCAACCAACAACAAATGTTGGTGAGGTTGTGAAGAAAAGGGAATCCTGGTACACTACTGGTGGGAATGCAGACGGGTGCATCCACTGTGGAGAACAGTGTGAAGTTTCCTCAAAAAATTAAAAATGAAACTCATTTGATCCAGTAATCCTACATCTAGAAATATAAAGTAAGAAACCTGAAACACCAATCAGAAAGAATATATGGACCCCTATGGTCATAGCAGTGCAATTTGCAATAGTTGAGATTTGGAAACAGCCTAATGCCCATCAGCAGATGAGTGAAATAAAAAAATAAAACACACACACACACACACATGCACACACACACACACACACAAAACCCTATGGTTCATCTACACAATGGAAAACAATGTGGTAATAAAAAAGAACCTTACCATTTGCAACAGTATGGATAGACCTGGAGAGTATTATGCTGAATGAAATAAGTCAGAGAAAGATAAGTATCACATGATCTCACTCATATGCAGAATTTAATGAATCAAAATAAACTGATGATCAAAAATATACCCAGAGACATAAAAGTATGAACAGACTGTTGAACCTCAGAGGGAAGGCAGGAGAGGGTAGGTGGGAAGAGATCAACCAATAAACTTGTATGCATATATGCATGACCTGTAGACATAGACAATGGGGTGGTGAGGGCTTGGGGCAGGGGGAGGGGTGAGTGGGTGGAGGAAGGGAGCGGGTGGGAAGTGGTTAATAGGAGAAAAAAGAGAACCTATGTAATGCTTTCAACAATATATATATATATATATATATATATATATATATATATATATATATATTTAAATGAACATATTGCTACATATCGCAGCATGTATGAATCTCACAAACAAGCTGAAGAGAAAACAGGCAGACACAAAGTAATTAAAAATACTGGATCCATTTATGTCAAGTTTTCGTATGTTAGCACTAACTTACAATGTCCAAATACTGAGAAGTAGTTCTACACGGTGGGAGGCATTGGTGATGAAGGAGGTGGAGTACAAAGGGGTCTCTGAGATACTGATAATGCACAGTCTGCCCTCCATATCCACAGGTTTCCTATTCACAGATTCAATGAATCACCACAGATCAAAAACATTCAGCCCTGCCAGGACAGCTCAGTTGGTTGAGCATCACCCTTTGCACTGAAAGGTCACTGGTCAATTCCCAGTCAGGACACATACCTGGCTTGCGGCTCAATCCCCAGTTGGGGTGCATACATAAGGCAACAGGTCAATGTTTCTGTTTCACATCAATTTTTCTTTCTCTCCCCTCCTCTCTGTAAGCATTCCTCAGTTGCAGATTAAAAAATATACATTTGGGGGAAAAGTTCTGCTGCTGCTGCTGTGTACATGTAGTCAGGCCTAGGTTGGTTGCATCTGTGAACATGTACAGACATTTTTCTTGTCATTATTCTCTAACAAATTCAGTACAACGCCTATTTGCAGAGCATTTGCATTGTGCAGGATATTATAAGTAATCTAGAGATGTTTTAATGTATTTGGAAGGATGTCCACAGGTTATATGCAAATACTACACAATTTGATATAAGGGATTTGAGTATCCATGAATTTTGGTATCTTCAGGAAGGTCTTAGAACAAATCCCCGTGGACACCAAGGAATGACTGTTATTTCTTGACGTGGGTGGTAATTGGATGGAAAGGTTCAATTTGTGAAAATTCCTAGAGCTCTACCCATAATGATTTGTGTATCTTTTGGTTACACTTCTTAATAGAACCATTTATATGGAGACCCAAAGAATCACAAATTCTTAGGAAATTAGTTATAAATATGTAAAGAGTTATATTCCCTTTTGCCACTAGAAAAATTGCAATGCCGAATAAGTCATTTAGAAATAAAATGAAACAGACTTCCCATAGAGGAAGCAATGACAGCAGCTTTTACTATGCCTTCCAGCTGAGTTATTACAACTAAATTATAGGACTTTAAATGTTTTAGTAAACTGTTTACTTCGACAGCACATCTACTAAAATCGGAGCAATACAAAAAAAGATTAGCATGGCCCCAGCATAAGGAAAACATGTAAATTTGTGAAACATTCCATATACTTTTTAAAAGTTTCAGTATATAAATACAAAAAAAAAGAGGAGCAATTTGCACAATTTAGTTGTGAAAGGCAATATGGTACAGGTGAAAGCCAACTGAATTTGAAACAAATTATGTGTTAGAGACTCAGGAAGAAGAATCCCACCTAACATCGATCAAGCACTTGCTTTATGCCAAACAAGGAGATAGGATATTTATATTTATTTTCATTTTATATGAATGCAATGGTCTTTGAGGTAGTTGCCGTTGTTATACCCATTTGACAGATTATAAAACTGAGACTAAGAAAGGTTGGGTACTTTTCTCACTCTCCCACAGCAAGTACATGGCAGGGCAGCATTTGATCTCATACCTGATTGACTCTTAACCCCTTATATTCATCATGGTGAAGTTGGGAAAGTAATCTTGCTAAGCACCAGGCTCCACTTCTGTAAAAGGGGAGGGTCTTCCCGGATTTGCCCAGTGTGCTCATTGTTTACATTGTGAAGGGCAGGCCACAGATAAAATCCCTTCCAGAGCTACTTCAGAGGAAATGGTAGCCTTAGTGCCAAGAATCTTCCTCCTGGCAGTGTTCACCAACTAGCCTAATCAGAGGAACCAGTAAAAATCACCTCTGCTAACAATACACTGCAACTGTACTGACCACAGTCTTCAGAGCAGGACCTGGGAAACTCTTACTATACAGGCTTTCCTCCAATCCACAGTGATTTTTTGTTGTTGTTGTTGTTGGTCAGTAATGGTTTAGAAAAAATAGACTATGGATTTCAAAAGATCTAGACAAACTTCTCGGAGAGACTATGTTTATCTTGACTCTTAAGTCATGTTGAAAATATAAATCGTGATTCAACAAATGCTCTTCTGCAGGGACCTATGGAAGGATCTCGTCAAGATCTAGGTAATTTGTTTTCTGGTGACTTAATATAGGGACAAAGCTTGGAAATCTGAAGGATACAAATTTGCCACTGGCAGACAAATCAGCCCTGGTACTTTACTGCCCGGCATAGTGATTATAGTCCATTGTAACTAATTATATATATATATTAAAGTGGCTAAGAGACTAGATCTTAGTTATTCTCAACGCAAAATGTAATATATAAATGTATCAAATTAACACCCTGTACACCTTAAACTTATAGTGTTACATGCTAATTGCACCTCAGTTAAAATGGAATTAGCATGCATTTGGAGTGTTACTTTAAATAGGTCTCAATCAACTTATTTTTTTTTAAGAAGGTGCTGTCCGCCCATCAGTGAACCATTTAATTTTCTAAAATGAATGTTTAGGCCTGGCCGGGTGGAGTGTCATCCTCTACACCAAAAAGTTCTGGGTTGAATTCCTAATCAGGGCACATACATTGGTTGTGGATTAGATCCCTGGTCAGGGTGGGTACTGGAGGAAACCGATGGATATTTCTCTCTCACATCAAAGTTCCTCTCTTCCTTCCTCTCTCTAAAATCTATAAAAAGCATATTCTCATGGGAAAATTTTAAAGTATCTTTGGTATAATGAAATGCTTGTTGTTAAAGCACATCCATTTTCTTTCAAGGCACTAAAGAGGGCAAGTTCTATTCTGTATTGAAAGTTTAAATGACAGGCTGATACAGAAAATACATAAAAATTAGGTTCTGCCAATATGTTCTCTAGAAAAGTACTTAAGAATTTCTACTTGATGTACTTGATTTAAAAGACTGTTTTTCAAAACTGCAAATACAAATTATGTGATTTTCTGCTAAGCTGATGTTATCTAAAATACTATTTCAGGAGTTCAAAATTCAGGGCCTAAAGATAATATGAGATACTAGAGGACTGATGCATGAATTCATGCATGGGTGGGGTCCGGCCGGCCCACCCCAATTGGAGCTTATTGGCCAGCCTGGCTGGGAAGAGGGGGCACAGGATGTTGACCAGTCGGCCCGACCCCTGGTTGAACTCCCTGTCAAATTCCTGGTCAAAGGGACAATTTTCATACTAGCTTTTTATCATATAGCATGGGAGCACATGAGAGAATTCCAAAGACAAAATGTGCCCTGCTTCCCAATTTTACAGCCAACCTCAGCCCAACCAATCCTAAAAACCCTGCTTAGGGACAGCATTTGCAACATTTGCCAAGCCTGTTAGTACAGAACATTCTAGAAGGGCATACAATATCTTGAATAACAAGTCAACATGAGTTTGAACACATGCATAGCAGCAATGCCCCGTATTTAAAAGCACAACAAAATGCAAGACAGAGTGGACACAGGGACAGGGAAACTGCTTCTCAGGAAGGACTTCAGCAGCTCTCAAGAAAAATGAACTAAGTTGCAAAGGATTTTAACAAACTGGAGGCTTTGGAATGATCAAGAAATAGGGGATGAGTGAACACAAATGTGGGGGAGAGGAACCTCTTAAGAACAGTTTTTCTTAAACATGGTGATGGGGCAAAAACAAAAACAAAAACAAAAACTGCCTCTCCTCTGAGCCCCTCAGCTCAATTAGTGCAACATCATGGCCGGAGAGCACAGAGCTAGAGTTGGTACCAGACACAGAGGCTGCAGATGGCAGACACTCACCCTGAGGAGCTCTTTCAGGCTGCCACTGACACAGGGTGCCCTTACCTGGGCTTTGGGGTAATAATTATCACGTGGGGGAAAGATGAAATGTCTTAGGAGTAGGTGCCTCTATTAACTAACCTTATGTAGCCCTGAGAACAAATCACTCTGCATCCCTCAGTTCTGTGACATTTCATACTTAACAAAAGGTGACCATGGGGGCCCCGGGGGCCATGGGGGCCATGCGAGAACAGCCCACCTGAATGTACTTTAACCACAGGTGGGCGTGGACTGCCTTCCATGTTCACGCTCAAGAAGACTTCTTGCTCATTGCAGTTGGGGGCTCCTGCCAACGTCCTCGGGCCAAAGTGATCAGACTATGCCAGGAATGGTTTGGGTTAGGTGAGAATAAGTGTGAGTGCGGCTAGTTGAAAAGAGGAGGCCAAAATCGGGCATGGTGAATTAAACCTAGTTGCCCATGTACTTCCCCGAGTAAACACACATTCAGACAGAAAGTCAGCTATCCTATTTCCATGCCCTAGCATGTTGCTAATAATTAATGAAGCAGTACTAAAATAGGCCAAAGCTATCTCTCTATAGAAACCTTTTCACATCTGAAAGCCTTCTAAGGGAAAAATGTTCCTGTAAAAATGCATCTGTATATCTTTGAAGAAAAAGTACTCTTGAAAACATTTTTACCCTGCTATGAGAAATGAAGTGCCATGAAAAAGAAAGTGCATTTTACTCATCATTTCCACATTTAGGCCACTTCTCTTTAGGGAGAAGACTCACCTTTAAAATAGCGGTGTTTTTAGTGATCACACACATTTAATCTGTATCTGCTCAGTCTGCTGCAAGGATAAAAACTCTTTCAAAAATGCATTTAAATGGATAGCATGCATTTGTAAAAATAGAGGTAATGAATCTCAGCCTAAGGGTTTTATTCAAACACACTGTGAAAACAAGATTTGCAACAGATAAACACAATATAATTTTCTGGAAGTCTCTTTGCCTTCAATTGTGGGAAGAACTCATGAAGGGAAATGCAAGTCCAATGAAGCTTTAATGTCCCCATATTTAATTTTCCGTTAAGCAATATTCCAAAAGAGAGAAAAAAAGTATCACAAAAATGTATAGCACGAGTACACTTATAATCCACCCAACACATTACAGATGGCAACAAATTAAAATGCATTATGTGTTTTATTATGCTCAGTAGTGTGGAGTGCATCAACCAACTGATCTGATAATCCATTAAACCATTTAGAAGTTTTCCTCTTAGATGAGAGCTCTGGGTGGACGTGTGCACGCTGCAGCAATTTAGCATCACAAATATATTCAGCAGAAAGCTACTCAAGTATTGCTGTTCTGCCGGCACTTCTAGAGAAAGAGCTACCTTGTTGATAGGTTTTGGTGTCAAAGAAAGGCTGTTTAATGAGAGCCTATGAATGTGATTTCACTAACAGATTCAGAACAGTATGCATGTTATATTATACCTACTTTTCCTTGTAAATCACTGAGTTAAATCTCAATTGGACCCAAACACCAGGATTTTTCAGGCAAGTTTTTTAAAATATATTTTTATTGAATTTACAGGGGAAGGAAAAGGAAGAAATAGAAATTTCAATGATGAGAGAGAATCATTTATCTGCTGCCTACTGGGGATCGAGCCCACAACCCAGGGATGTGCCCTTGACTAGAATCGAACCTGGGACACTTCAATCTACAGGCTGATGCTCTAGTCACTGACCCAGACCAGCTAGGGGTCAGGCAAGTTTTGAAAGACTCTGAACAATAATATTTTGGAGGTTCTTATTTCTTTTCTCTAGATGAGTTGATGTTTTTGAGAATTCATATGAAAAATCACAGCATAAGAGACCAGAGTTCTTACATATTTTGTCTTTCTATGGAACTGTCTACCTACTAATCCAAAGAGAATGCTTCTTTTCAAATAAAGCATCCAATGGATATAATTTAACAATTCACTAGGGACTAGAATGCACTACAGAAGTAGGAAGACAGCCCTTGCCCTCAAAAAGATGTATGGAGAAACAAAGGAGGAGAATGAAAAAGCACACACAGGCATCTAACATTTACAGAGGCATATGCATGATAGGCAGCCCATATACAAGACAAAGTCTAATATGTGGTTGTACAAGCAGTACGCCAGGCTCAATCTGACACATACTGAATTTTTTACATGCACAGGTGCTAAGGAGATGTGCCTTTTTTACTGATTAATTCAGTTGCATTTTTTATACTCTTGTGGGTGAATGGATGATAGTGTATTAATATGATTCTAAAAATAGAAAAACAAATCTGAACCTAAAAACCAATTGGAAAGAAGACAAATGTCCTAGAGCCAGTTGTAAAATTGAACTTTACAAAAGAGCCTCAAGTGGGTACACCTCCAACTAGACCATGTTTCCAGCTTAGAAAACAAATAACGACCTCTCTACAGAAGCTTCAGCATAAATGATTGGAGCTTGGAGATATTTCCCCAATAAGGAAAATTCCTGACAACCCCATTCATTTTCAAGTGAATTAAGAAAATGCGGATAACTTCAAAAGAATTCTGCAGATAACATCACATACACACAGAGGGTTCAAGCTTCCCACAAATATACTTATAGGCAGGTATGTGCTAGCTTTAGAAAAGTTTCTTTGAAACTTAGGATTTCTCACACTAGTATCTTCCCTTGCCATTCACAGACTTACAAGTGAGAGGAGTAGCTATTTCTTATTGGTGTTATCAATTAACTTCTGTTAAAACATAAGTATGGACTGGGGTGACATTTTTTGATTTGAGTTTAATTAAACCACACACATGCTAGATATCTGAAACCTCTTTATATTAAAATATAGGCAACACTAAATTCAATTGCTGTTCATTAATATCAGGATTTATTTCTGAGCATCACAAAACACAATCATCCGTTGGAATGCCATAATGTCTTTCTGGTACTTAACAGAAACATTTCCTGCAGACAGGCCCACATGAACTTAATTTTAATTTATGGAATTTATCTAAATTATGGAACCTGGGGTTATCAGTTTGTACAACTTTGTAAGGTTACAGGTTTTATATGTAAATGAAATGTTTAGAATATGTTTCCTTTAAGTCACAGGAGCTTACAAGTACATTTATCTCATTCGTACTTTCAAATTTGAGAGACACATTTCTACACATTTGCCTTTGTGTATTGAAAATATTATCCTAAAATCTGGGCTCAAATACAGTCCTTTTATTCCTTTGATAATCTCCTAGTTTATAAAATAAACATATTAAAGTAATATTTAATACCAGTGTTATAAGGACTTAGCTTTCATTGTTGCTTTTGAGAAAGATATAAGAATTACTATACATTATTTATAACTATAAATTCTTAATAGCGTTTCCATTTTAAATTCCCAGAAAAATCTCCA
This sequence comes from Vespertilio murinus, assembly GCA_963924515.1. Taxonomy (NCBI): domain Eukaryota; kingdom Metazoa; phylum Chordata; class Mammalia; order Chiroptera; family Vespertilionidae; genus Vespertilio; species Vespertilio murinus. The sequence goes on along the minus strand of OZ004711.1, from coordinate 17,884,144 downwards.
AGGAATGGTCAAATAGTCTTCATAGAAAATATTCATTTGAAAGTCTTCCTTCTGACCATAAACTTGTGCTAACGTAAGTCACATCTCCTCAGCTGATTATCTCTCTCCTACTTTCATTAATCAAATCCCTTCATTAATCATCCCTTCACCAAACTATAGTACTTGGTTGTCTGCCTTATTTTCCCCAATTGGTTTATTGTGCTTTTTGGGAGGAAAACCGTGTCATTATTTTATCACATAGCCTTAAAATACAAGATGCATCACACTGTGCCCTGTCTTAGAACTTAGCTGCTTTTGTTGGAATAACTTTTTATTTGTAATTTGTTATATGCCTTTTGTCAAAACTTATAAAAAGTAGCTAGATATATTGGTCTTGAACTGACAAATGATATCTAAAGCCAAGTAGTACCAGACACGCTATTAAAATTAATTAAAAATAGATGCATGGATTTCCTTTCCATTAGACAACCTGTTCAGAAAGTCTAATCAAAATGGGGTTAAGATGACAGAAATTAATATACTCTAGTAATACAAGCCCGCATAGCTATTCTGTTGAAGCAGTTCTAGAGTATGGAGACTCTACACACCCACACAAGACACACTTCATCATACTAAGAATGAAGAACTTCTAATTCTCATCACCTTGTTCTCCGCCTATTCAACTAATTAAAAAATATATATGCAAGCTCTAATCTAATAATCAGTATGCGATTTTGGGAGAAAATTTAGTTCTTTATTATAATTCTTACCTAAATTTAGTCTCTTTTATATGGGTAAAGTCAACTGAAATACTCAAATCAACTGTGCTTAGGGTGGCACTTTGGTTAGATATCTACATGGAAGGTTATTCTTTAGGGTTTCATTTTATGAAAACAACTTTGATTTTTGGTAGAGAAATAGCTCAGAAGAGACATGAAGAGCTATGGAAATACTGGCAAGGCTGAGAACAACAACAAAAAATTAGAAGATTAGAAGGAAGAGTTAGGGAAAGGTAAAATAGAACACCATTTTTGCACTATATGATGAGACCAGTAATTATATTTATGGCCATATTAATTGACATTCTCCCAACATTAGTGCAGGTGTATGTGTGTATCTACACACACCACTTTTATTATTAAAATAATCAAATTACACTTCAAGATTATTTAAAATCAATTGGATGTAATTTTTGTAAACACGATTACTGCTAATAATACCAAGTTGAACTCAACACTACCCAGGAGTGCCCAAGGCTTCTATGACTAATTGTGTTAAATTAATATCTGCTGCTGAACCCCTCTCTTCTGAACTTGTGATAACCTTTCTTGAGCTGATTCTAACAAGATAATGGCTTCCATTTCCACAGGAAATAATAATGCGGATACTTCTTTAGCTTTTTATTTGCTGCTTCATGCACTTTACCTGATTCTTGAGATCCAGTTTGGGACATGGGCGACCTCCATTGTAAGGTTTTTCTTTTAGCCATTTGGACCGCATTCTCACACCAATCCCACAAGATGAACTGCAAGATCCCCAGCTGGACCAATCGCTTAACTTGCAATCAAATGGGCAGGGGATGGTACATTCTTCTTGAATATAACCTGAGAGAAAAAGATCCAAGAGAAGGGAGGAAAGTCTGATCAAAAGGTACTGATCAAATTCACTTTCTGTTCTCTTATTAGAGCCCAGGTTGCTCAACAATACTGCCACAGGGACCTCATAGTTTTCTACTCAAATACACAGACAGAAGTTTTCAGAGACAGATACTTATGATTATATCTGCAACCCAAATTTGTACTTCATAGACAATTCTTGGATGGAAGGAGCAGGAAAAGTACACACTTACTCCTTTCTGATAAGAAGAAATGAGGCAGCTCAGGGCTAATGATACCTTTTCCCTCACTGAGCATTGTGTCCCACCAATTCCTATAATTCTGTCTGGAGATAAGAAGCATAACAGAGTCAATCTGGATATTATTGAAAGAGCAAAGTAGAGGCATAGTGAAAGGGCATCTACTGAGATATTTTATTGGAATCAAGAGATATGGATTGAAATACAGATGCAGACATTCTAGCTTTGCTTGGTCTTGCTCTTGTCCTCAGTCCAGTTCTTGCTATCATCTTTCTCTAGATAATCTAATTAGTTGTAACCTCAAATTATCACTATCAAATATATATTTCTAAGTCTGATATCTTGAATGAGTTCTATACAACCTACTCATACACTCAAGTTGGATGGCCAACTAACCCCAAATTCAACATGTCTACAGCTGGATCCACTGATTTCTTCCTAAACCATTCTATTATATTCATCATCTTAATTAACTACAACATATCTGATTCTTACAGACTGATGTGCATGCCTACATAACCCTGGTTTTGGGTAGGACCTGTGAATGTGATAAGATGGTTCTCAGGTGATTAGGTTTTAGTGTGTAGCAAAGGGGAAGGGAACTCACAGATAGAATTAGCATGACAAATCAGTTGATTTTGAGTTTACTAGAAGAGAGATTATCTGGGCGAATGGGCTGGATAATTGGGTGAAAAACCTTAAGAGAGTGATTGGGCCCTTTTTGTGGAGGAAGATTCTCCTGCTGGACTTGAGAAAACAAACAGCTGTGCTATGAAACGCCTATGCTTGGCCACATAGCAGGGGATTGAGAGCAGCCACTGGCTGTTAGTCAGCAAAAAAACAGGCCTCAGCTCCACATGCACGTGGAGATGAATTCTGCCAATAATTCCAAGGGAGCCTTCCTCAGTGAAGCATTTGCTGAGACCTCGGCCTTGTCCCACACCGCCTGTAGCTGGTGAGAATCGTAAGCAGAGAATCTGGAGAAGCCAATTCTGCACTGCTGACCCTTGGGAGCTGAGCTAGTGTTCTGAGCTAAGTCTGTGGTAACATTTTGATGCAGCAACTGAAAGCTAACAGATTATCCAACATAAAAAAAACCTGAGTGAACTTAGGCCTTCCTCCATTATATCGCACATATATTAATAGGTGTAATGAGTTCTTAGGTCAAAATGTCCCAAACACGGTCCCTACTCTAAAATTCTTTCGTCAGTCCCTGGTTCAAGATCTTAGTTTCTGGTCTGGAACACTGCAATAGTCTCCCCCTTTCCCCAAGCATTCTCTTCTAACATTGTTCAGTCACTCTGAGGAAAAAGTTTCTCTTTTAAAGCTCTATCAACTATCATAAACAGTAAATTTAATAAATAATCTAAAAAAAAGAAAGATAAAAATACATGATTTATGCTACTCATTTCAAACTCTTTTCTGACTCTCCATTGCCTTGGAAATAAAGTGCCAACGAGTTTGCAAAAACTATACATTTCTTTACAAGAGCCTCTAAACAAGGGATTTCTTCTTGACTGTAAAATATATTCCTATTGCCCAGGACATACTACAGACCAATTTGGCTAGAGTCTCCGAGATGGATCTAGGCAGCGGTATTTTCAAAGGTCCCCGGGGGAGTCTGATGTGCAGGCAAGGCTGAGAACTGCATCCCTAACTTGTTTTGCTCCTGCCCTTCCCTCCCCTCTGTCTCAAAACCTGTCCACGTAGACCACTCCATCTTCTTCAGTAATATAGATGCCTTTCCCCATGCAAAATTACTCTTTCTTTAGCCAGGTTAGCCTTGCTGTCTCATTTTTATCTATATTTGCATATTGAATTATTTTAATTAGAGAGCCTCCAATGAACTGTTTTATATTTTTCCTCCTGATAAGACACAAACTAAGAGGATCTCTATGAAATTCAAGGTCATAAATTCAATGAGTATAAAACAGTTTTGAAATTCAACAGGACTAAGAGACAGTGACATTTATTTCTCAGGATAGTTATATTCATGCTAGAGTATACCCCAAAGGAAAGCCCTTCGTGAAAACCATTAATAACTGCATATTCCCATGCATATCTCTTAATTGAAAATATTAGTTTTACCCACATACTTGAGACTTACAATTTTTGGCAATAGAACATGATCACATGTGGCTACGTACAAGGTTAACCTGCCAAATGAGAATTCAAATTCCTGACTATGGAAACTTCACTAATGTTTTAAAAACCCATCAGCATAAAATATATTACAGAATAGCTTCTCTGGCAAATGTCAAAAATATAAATCCAACTGATATAAAAAAAAAACACCTGTTTTTCTATTTTACAGTAGCTGAAACCAGTTTGGCTCAGTGGATAGAGCGTTGGTCTGTGGACTGAAAGGTCCCAGGTTTGATTCCGGTCAAGGGCATGTACCTTAGTTGTAGGCACAACACCAGTAGGGGTGTGCAAGCAGCTGATCGATGATTCTCTCTCATCAATGTTTCCAACTCTCTATCCCTCTCTCTTCCACTCTATTAAAAAAATCAATAAAACATAAAAAAAATATTTTACAGTACTGGCCAGTGTGGCTCAATTGGTTGAAGCCCTGAAGAGTCCTTGGTTTCATTCCAGGTCAGGACATGTACTGAAGTTGCAGGTTCAATCCCATGTCAGAGTTCTGACCGCATGGGAGGCAAAGGATCAATATTTCTCTCTCACATCAATGTTTGTTTTTTGTTTTGTTTCTTTCTCTCTCTCTCTTAAATCAATAAAAACATAAACTTAGATGAAGATTTTAAAATATATATTTTATACTATAATTCATATATAGAATATATTGATTGGACCATCATAGTATTTGGGTTGGAGGTGTTTCCATATTCTAGTTTAGTTATCTGTATGCATATGAAATGTTTGTTACAGAATTATTAGTAGAGCATATACCCAACATTGTGATTTTGTAAATCATATACATTACAGAGAGCAGATACCCGAAAAGTATCTGTTGTTGTTATGAGTACAGATGAACTAAAGATCTGTGATTACTATCTCTATGTTATAATATTTAATGACATACTCATTCAGGCTGAAACCCAGAGACCTGGAATGGCTTTTCAGTCTACATTGCTAACCCCCAAATATTGCTCTTTAGGTTAGTGTAATGAACATAGAAAAAACACAGCTAGGTGTATAAGGCTGTCTTCTTAATGAAACCTACTGTAAATTTTTACCTTCATCATTCGAGGACTGACACATTTTTCTCTATATAAGAACTTCTTTTGAAGGATTAGAAAAAAAATTGATGATATTCATAGTCTGAGGAAAACACCTAGTTTAATTTAATTATGTTTTCCTATTGTGTAAAGTAATGGCAAATACAGTGCATGTTCTATTTATTGGCACTTTGCTAGAATAATGAGAACACAGAATCAAAAATAAGACAGGAAAAGACAAAGAAAGTGATAGTCTCTTCCCCATTTCCAAGTGAAGATCTGGGAGAAACTTGTGAGTTAAAATAAAATGATGTTTTCATTTCTCCATACTTGAATATTTACTGTTATAATTTATACATTTTAATACTACTATATATCTAGTAATGAATTAATGAATTAATTTATACATTTTAATACTACTATATATCTAGTACTTACATCAAAGTACTCTAAAGTATATATTTATTTAGAAGTCATGGGGAATTTGGGGGCGGATGTTTTTGACATGGTTGCAAGAAAGACAATTTGAGAAATTAGATCAATACTTTGCCATTATATTCAAAGGAAGACTGGCAGTATTGGGCATTTATTTAAAATATCTGTCCATTAGTGGATGGAAATACAGATCAACCCCAGTAAGGTTGTCGACTTGCTTTGGTGAATTTACATTTTCTCCTGAGAATATTGCCCATGAATACTAGTTACATTCTTTCAAAGATGATTCCAACCTTGTGTAGGCCTTTGTAAATCCCAAGAAGAGAGAGTTGGAAAGTACCTACATTCCCATTATTTCTTCTGTTTTAAAATTTGAGTTATTAAAATAAATATTTTGGAATCCCATTTGCAAGTAGAAAAAATAGTCTTTACTGCATATTTAAAACCTCATCAGCATAGATGTTCCAATGTTAACATTATAAAGTGATGGTTATGGTACTATACATAACAAAGTATCTTATTTGGACCCAAAATCAGATATATAAAATACTGCTGATTTAGAAGTTACATAAAATCCAAATAATTATATTGACAACGTTGGCCTAGATTCCTTGAAACTCAAATATATCCCCCGGAATTATTTATTAAATTATATTCCATTCGCCAGAAAAAAAATCACTTAAGTGTAAAGCACTTTTTAATAATAAAGCATGTGAACATTATTTTAAATGCAGGTTCAAGGCCAAAAGCTTCCTTTTATAGAATGGGCAGAAATAGAAAGGGAAATGGAACCGAGACTTGACTTTGATACCCAGCTCACTATCAACAAGGAAGGAAGGAAGGAAGGAAGGAAGGAAGGAAGGAAGGAAGGAAGGAAGGAAGGAAGGAAGGAAATCAGTATTATGGCCCCAGAATGTTCTCTTTAGTGCCTGGATTGACAAGGTAGAAAATCAACCTCTGCTCTTAAAGAAATTCATATTTTGGAGGATGTCAAGCTTTTGGCAAAAATGTTTTGATTTTAGAGAGGGAGGGAGAGGAAGAGAAACATTGATCCATCCATCAGCTGCCTCCTGCACACCCCCTACTGGGGATGGAGCCCACTACATGGGCATGCCCCCTGACAGGGAATAGAACTGGCAACCTGTTGGTTGGGAGAATGACTCCCAACCAACTGAGCCCAACCAGCCAGGGCGAAGAGATCAGTCTTATTAATGAGAATGGAAATGAAAGGCGCATAATCAACTACTTAAATTATATGATACAAATAATATATGCAAATTATATGACAGCTTGAGGTAATATAAATGGATCCTGGTTTCAATTCCTGTGAGAATATTTATTGGGATAATCTGTGGCAGAAACAGGTTTTTGACTAATTGTTTGATCTGGCTCACTTGCTCTAACTAAATGGATCAGTATAAATTTAATCAGCCAACCAAATAATATGACAAATGGATGTTTTAAATTGAATTGTCCAGGCAAATTCATCATGATGGCCATCTCCCATTGCTCACATGGACGGAGTTTCAGCATTAACAACCCTGTGCCAGGTTTCTCTGGCAGACAAGAAAGATGTTTTTCTCTTAGAAGATACTGAGAATGTTAGGGAGAAATGGAACATCAGACGCAGAACAATCTGAACTGTTCCATCAGGACTATATGAGCTAACTGGTTTCTATGAGTGCAAATAAGCACTGTTAAAATTGAATAAGTGACTGAATGATTTAACCACATAATCAGCTCAGCATTTGAAACATTACAAAGGTATACAGATTGTTGACAAGCCGCTATTACCAAGGGATTCTTGGAACTGTAGCTGTAAGAGCCTGTGTTCCTTGCCCTGTGAAAAATCTTAAATTGTACCAAACATTCTCTACATTACCATGAAGTTCCAATAGATGATCTGAGAGTATGCCTTGTATTTGTTAGAGCATGCAAAATATTATAGGGTTTGATCCTCAAAATGTACTGAAATTGAACTTCCCAGCTTCTTGAAGGGAGGAGGAAATCTTAACTTGCTTTAGCCAATGACATGTGAGCAGAAGTGAGCATGTGACTTATAGGTGAAAGCTTTAAGAGCCTTAGTGTAATTTGCCACACTCTTTCTTTCCCTATGCCCACCAATTGGAAATGTTCCAGATAGTAGCTGCTCCATCAGGCAAGGTCCTGGACTTAAACAGAGTGCCCCAGGCAACCCAATTTTGATAAAAGATGGCCATAGACAGTGAGTTATCTTAGTGGCATTGACCCACTAAGAGTCTGACACTGTCTGTTACGTTCTGTACTACACCATAAACCATTGCACGGTTCATGCATCAGCCCTGGCATAGAAAACTATACCTTCATCAAATGAAATAAAAAAGCCCCATGAAATAAATATTTAGAATATTTTGAGAGTCTATATATAATGCTCTGAAAAAATAAGATTAAGCTGTGCCAGCACTTAGCACAGTCTGAACAGAGACACCATCAAATTAGACCGTGACTGCAAAAGTTGAACCAAATGGATATATATTTCAGGAAAATTTATAATTTATTATTTAAAAAGGACTAGTGATATGGATTATAAATCAAGGTCTAACCTTATGTGATCTGGAACGGAATTTTTTAAGTCTTAATAACTCAGTTTCCTTATGTAAAAATAAAAATGTAATAATACCCACCTTTTTAAAAAAATCTCCCTTTCATTCTGTAAGAATAAAAATGTAATAAGTAATGTAAATGTAAGGAGTTTGTGGAAAATTTCAAATATAAATCAGATACTAATATCTTCCCACTACTAAAAACTAACAGCAGGGTAAAAATGCATTTTTCTTATCCTGTTTTTAGTGCTAGTGATTGCTGGAGAATATAATTCTGTGGAGATGCTTTAGCAAAGAAAAGCTGCATGGTAATAATGATCAAATTTGGGTGCCAATTTACATTCCAGATCATTTCCAGACAAATTAAAGCCTAAGATAACATTGAGAAGATGAGCGGTTCTGCATTGGATCAGTAAAGTGATTGTTGACTGGGCCCATCTCTGTCCTGCCAAGTCTGCTGCCACCAGCCATTGCCAGACACTCATTATCCCTCACCTGGCTCCTGTTCATGGCCCCTTCGCTGGACTCCGGGGCCCCCAATCTGTCCCAACCCATTCCAAGTCTGATCGACTGCTGTACTAATGTCCCACAAAAGCAACTCCAATATATCATAGTTTAACTCAAAGTAAATAACCTCTAAAGCACAGCAAAATTAAAAAAAAAAGACATGCAGATGGCAATCTAGGCAGGAGAGATAGCACACATTAAATTCAGATGGGAGTGAACCCCAAATCACCAAAAATCAAGAGAGAAATTCTCTGTACAAGAATTTGAGGCTGGAAAGAAGTTAAAATTGGCTACGTCAAGTGGTGCCACATGTTTCATGTGGAGGACTCAGAAAATTGATTAAAATGCCTGATATTAATTCAGGTGGGCTCATGAGTGTAAGAAAAGATAGCATGTGAACAAGTCACCTTCTTAATAGGTAACTGAAATATATAGAAGTTAAATTAAAATGACTAATAGCTAGGCTTTAGCCTTAAAGACCACTAAATATGATTATTTTGTACATAAATATGTTCACATATGCTGTACATATACATATACACATTTTCCTATATTGCATTTACATATATATTGTTATAGAAAATATTGAGCCCGTTATGCTCAGTGGATAGAGCATTGGCCTGCGAACTGAAAGGTCCCGGGTTCGATTTCGGTCGAGGGCATGTACATTAGTTGTGGGCACATCCCTGGTAGGGGGTGTGCAAGAGGCAGCTGATCAATGTTTCTCTGTCCCTCTCCCTTTCTCTCTGTAAAAAATAAAATATATTTTAAAAAAGAAAATATTGAAACATGATAGACTCTCACTGATAATTAGCTGTCACATGTACACACAGCTAATATACTGTCTACATAGAAATTACTATCTTCAGAATGACCAGTGAACCAGCTCTTTAAATAGCAGCTTCATTTCCCAACTGTTGAGACAGGTTTAATTAACTAATTATAACAATGAATAATGGCCAGTTTGTGAGTAGATGGATGCCTCTAATATCCAGGGGATTCAGAAAAATATAAGCTTAGAACAAAAGGGTCTTTGTCCTTTTTGCTTCATTCGGGAGGTCCTAAAGAAAGCACTGACCTGAACCCAGACATTATACAGGATTTATTTATTGTCTGCCTCCTTATTTATTTTCTTGTTTATTTACATAGGGTGGGGCAAATAAAGGTTTACAGTTGTTCGTATAGAAAATAACACAATAATTAATAATACAAGAATAAACTGTTCCCGATACTTACAACTCTAAACCTACTTTGCCCCACTCTGTATATTTATTCTGAGGCCAAGAGTCCAATATTGGGGGATTTTCAATAAAAATACAGATTTCTGGCTTCTCTTGAATATGTGGGGCATCTGGGGATGCCTGGGTCCTTATTCCAGCATAGCACCAACTCTGCAGCAGGGTCTCTTCAGATGCAATTTCCCTTTGGCGTCCTCTGCTGCCCCTTAGACTGATCATCTAAATTTCTAAAGCAAGGATTTCTCCCCCAAGTGAAAGCAATGCAAAAACATAACTCCTAATTCCAGTATCGAAGCAGATGAGGAAGTGCTGCTTGTATCGTAGGAAAAGGCAGAAGCTACAGAGACTCAGCAGTCAGGGCTCACAATGCCCATCACAAGGACACATCTTCAGGGAGTCCAGCTGGAAACCTTGCTTGGAAGACACCCATGCAAGAGAGAATTCCTAATGCTTAAGCTTCATTGGGTGGACTGAGTTCTATTTTTATCCATACCCTGCATATTAGTAATGCCAGCACATACAGATAATTCCTGAAGGTGGAAACAAGAGGCATGAAAAAATACCTAGAGCTCATGACTATCTAGAACAAGGTTGACGAAGGCAGCTGGTAGTCAGAGCCAACCTCCCCATGGAATGATTTGATTGCATGAAACACACTTCAGGGAAGAAACTCCATTTTTATTTGCTGGAATGTTGGATCACCCCAACAATGATTTGTATTCATGAACTATAACACAAGCTGTTATTATAAATTCTAAATTATGAATTACAGGATAAAGAAAATTTACCTCCAAAAGTTGCTTTAACCAAAGAACTGCATCTTTCACTGGGCTAATACAGAAATCAATGTGCTGGAATGAATTCACAGTACATTAACTCCTTGCAAGTTACTGTAAAAATTTCTGAAATATCGCTAAGGTGTAAAATTAAATATGACTCCCGGCTTAGATTTATACTGCATGCTGGTAAAGGTGAATTTGTTTCACTTACCCATAAATTTATTTCTCAATGGATTGCACATCAGCTAATCCAAAGACATTTAGGCTTCTATTGCCAAACAAATATCTTACGGTTTTATTTATGGATATTTAGTGATATACCTGCTAAAGAAATAAAAATTTCAGGAAGGATGAGGCACTTGTGCTCTTCTAAGAAAATTGGAAGTCGGAAATCTCTTAATTACAAGTCACTGTGTCCAGGAGCCGTGGACATGAATATTTTCAATTCACAGAGAGAATCTTTCAACCACTAAAAAAGTTTCAAGAGCAACCAGAAATCTCCCCTGAAAAAAGAGTTTATTCATTTCCTAGGGCTGTGATAACAAATCGTCAGAAACTTGGTGACTTCAAATGACAAAAATGTATCCTCCCATAGTTCCAGAGACCAGAAGTCTGGGATTAAGATGTTAGTAGGGCTGGGCTCCCTCCAAGTTTGTAGGAGAAAACCCTTCATTAACCTTCCAGTTTCTGGTGTCTCTTGGCATTCTTTGTAGTGTGGCATCATAATCCTAATTCTGTCTTTTCTTTATATGTGCCTCAGATATGTCAAATATATCTCTCCTTCCCATTATACATGCCCATCATTAGATTTACAGCCCGCTGTAGATCCAGGATGATCTCAAATCAAGTTCCTTAACTTTGTTACACCTGCTAAGTTTCTATTTGAAAACAAGGTCACCTTCTCGGGTGCTGGGGGGTTGGGACCTAAACATATTTTATGGGGGAACTTAATTCAACTCACTAAAGAGAGAAATGAAAACTATAGGAAGACAATATAACACATGAATAGAATCTGGCCTTTGATATCAAGCCAACCTAGGTCTATAACTCACAACTAGAGGCCCGACGCATGAAATTCATGCAAAGGGCTCAGCTTTTGCAGCCCAGGCTTGCCTTAGCCCTCACAGTCCTGGTTTCATCTGGAATGTCATCCAGAATGCAATCCTGTCTGGAAGGTTGTCAGGCCATCTGGTCTAATTAGCACATTATGCTTTTATTATTATAGATAGCTGCTTGAATCCCCTAAACTTCAATTTTATTATGTACAAGAAAGATTGGCACATTGTGGCCTGCAGGTCAAATCCAGCCATTGCCTGTTTATTTATGTTTTTGTTTTTTTGTTTTTGGAAATTCAGTTTTGTTGGAACAGAACCATACCCAATGTCTTAAGCATTGTCTATGGTGGCTTTTTCACAGCAAGAGCAATGATGACTAATGGTGATAAAGACAATATAGCCCACAAAGTTTAAAGTATTTGCAATGTGGACCTTTATAGGAGACATCTGCAAACTCTAATTTATAAAATGGGGGTGACAACTGTACAGCGTAAGATTATTATGAGGATCAAGGGAGAGCACTAAGCAGGGCTGACCACAGGGCAAGGGCTCAGTCAGTAAGCTGTTTCCATTAAAGAGGCATGGTGCCATGGTGGATAATAGCATGTACTTAGAAATAAGGAATACCTAAGTTCAAAGTCAAACAGAATACTTGTTACTAGTGGTATTAGTTTGTGTCTGTCATTAAACATTTTCAAGCCTCAATATTTTTGTCTGCAAAAATGGAGGTAACTATTACACCTATGCCAAAAAAAATTTTTGTAGACTAGATGGTCTGAAACAAGGAGTTAACCAATGCTGTTACTATTATTATTCTCCAAAATCATAGGTATAAAAGAAAAGGTACAGCATCATCTTCAGTGTATGCAATGGGAAAGAGAGATAAAAGACAGTCACAGATACAGAAGTCATAGATATAGGCAAGGAGATCCAGCATCTTGAGTCTTTTTAAAAATGATATTTTATTCTCAAGGTCAAAACTTGTGTGGCATGCAGGGATGGGTGGAGCACGCATGCGAGTTTTTGTCTATTTGTTGCTCAAACACCAGAGCAAATAATGATAAGCTTTTGGTATGTTGGCAATTTATAGTTTCATGCTAATTAGAGCAGGCATATATAAAATAATGAACAAATGGAGTTTGAAGGCCATTAAAGATGCAAATTAGGTCAAAAGACTTTAACAATTCCACTTACGTTAAAATTATGACCCCCCCCCCACTCCTAACCAATCATGTCCCTCCTTCCATGTTCTCTATCCTGATCCTATTTTCAAGTCCATCTTCTTTGGCTTACAGGGACATCCATATCTGTCCATTGCATAAGGGCACATGGAGTTCTGTGACTTCACATGCTCAACAGGGTGTAACAATTTCACAAAGCCAAGATATAACTTAGGAAGCACTGAAGATAGTTCCTTTGTTTTACTTCATGCTGTACAGCCATCTAAACTTTGAAGGGATCTCATTACAATCATCATCAGCTTAGGAAATTGAGGCTATGCCTGTGTATATTTTGAAATATAGCTTTGATCCAAGAAAGTAATGAATTATTCCATCTGAACTTAAAATGTACTGTGCTCATTCTTTCCATGTTCTAAATTTTGATGAACTGAAAAACAGATGAAATAAAAATTTTCAAGTCTTGTCATTCAAAAGAACTGAAATAGTGCCAACTATCCTATTTTAGGATATACATTTCTTTTGAAGATGTTGGAAATGATCAGGTGAAATAAATTTTCACTTAGATAATTGAAAATCCAGGGACCCAATATATAGACCACAAAGTCAAACCTTTGGCTCTGGCCTGAATTCCTCACGGAGACTCAAAATCTGAGGGTGTGTCAACACTACAGATCTGTGCACAGATATATGGAAATGAAAAGCAAAAAGATGAAAGTGTTGGAAGAAAACATTCTCAGTATTTAAAGGCTACCAATTGCTAATATATTGGCATACTTCTCCTTTTAGGTTAATGGCTTTGTATTTAGTGTTGTAGCTTGTTAAATTATATTATCTTACTAGCTACCTAGTGATCACACTGCAGTACAAGATGCCAATATTGGACTAAATATATAACATTCTTAGTTGACTAGCTAAGACTAGAATGAAGCCTGGATAATTTATCACTATTGGGAAAGAAATATAAAATACTGAATATGTATAAAAGGTGAAATGCTATAAGTATTTTGGGAAAAAGAACAAATTAATCTACATAAAGAACAAATTAATATATTAAGAGACACACTCTAGAACCAAATTACATGGGTGAGGACACAAATGATGGCATTCCCTAGTTGAGAAAGATTATGCAAAATACTCAACTTCTCTGTTTCTTATCTATAAGAATGAAAATAATATCTGACTAATCCTGCTGATAGAATAAAATGAGTTATGAGAGAGAACACTTAGAGAAAGGTATTACATATTTATAAATGCTCAATGAATGTTGGCTATCATAGTTTTTTTCTTTATTAAGGTATTACATATGTGTCCTTATCCCCTATTGCTCCCCCATCTCACCAACTCATGCCCTCACCCCCCTGTTGTCTGTTGGTTAAGCTTATATGCATGCATACAAGTCCTTTGGGTGTTCTCTCCCCCTTACTCCTACCCTCCCCTACCTTCTTTCTGAGGTTTGATGGTCTGATCAATGCTTCTCTGTCTCTGGATCTGTTATAATAATTTATCAGAAAAAAATAAAAATAGAACAAGTACCTTATGATCCAGCATTCACACTACAGGTTATAACCAAAGAAATAAAATAAGAATCTCAAAGATATATCTACATTCACATTGTAGCATTATTCACAATAGCCAAGAAACAAGATATGAAAACAATCTAAGTATCTGTCAACAAGTGAATTGAGAAAGAATCTCTCTCTCTCTCTCTCTCTCTCTCTCTCTCTCTCTCTCTCTCACACACACACACACACACACACACACACACACACTCGCATATTACTCAGCATTAAGAAGGAAGGAAATATTGCCATTTGCAACAACATAGATGAAGTTGAAGGACATTATGCTAAGTGAAATGAGTCAGACACAGAAAGACAAATACTGCATGATTTCACTTATAGATGGGATCTAAAATAGTTGAAGTCCTACAAGAATATAGTAGAATGATGGTTTACAGAGGCTGGGGTGGAGGAAATAGGAAGATGTTGGTGCAAAGGGTACATAGTTTCAGATGTACAAGATGAATAAGTTCTGGAGATTATTACAGCATGGAGAATATAATTAGCAATACCATATTATATACTAAAAATTGCTAAGAAGGTATAACTGAATTGCTCTTAGAACATACACACACAAATGCTAACTACATGAGGTGATGGATATGCTAATGATATGTTAACTAGCTTGAATGTGGTAATAATTTTGCAGTGTATACATATATCAAGTCAGAAAATCATACACCTTAAATATATACAACTTTTACTTCTCTGTTATACTCTAACAAAAGTGAAAAAAACAAACAAAATAAATCTATATTATAAATCTAAATTAAAGCACAAGCAAAAATAATTACATGCATTTATTTATATTTATACTTTTGGAATATATGTATTTTAATATAAACAGATGGGAAGAAGATTGGAATATTCTCAATTAAATATGGGGAAATTTAATAAGATTGAAGATACAGAGTAAAAGCAAAAATTATGAAACTGAATTAAAAGTACAGAAAGGATGTGCATGGACTACAGAGGAGGGGTGCAGACAGTCAGATCTTCTCTCCAGGAACTTTCAATGTCAGACAGAGAAAGCAGGAGAGACTGAGGACGAAGGGGAAGGCCAGGAGACGGCAGACTCAGCCACACAAAAACAGAACACACTGTCACACTGTGAGGGCAGTGAACAGAGGGAAGAACCAACAGCCAGGATGCATTTCCTTTTTTGAGCAAAGTTCTCTTTGCTTCCTTAGCTCCCCACAAACCAACCCAGCAAGGGATGCCAACCTCTGAGGTTACTTCAGTTTGTCCTCATTGTTTGAGATTAAAAGTAGCCTAATAATACATCAGACTGATTGGGCACTCAACAGAAAAAAGTTCCCAAGGACATAGATGATAAAGCACTTTTGTTCAACTTGAGACATAAAACATAATGACACCGAAAACTATTATTATGACCTTCCAGGTAACTTGTTATTTTTCTCCTGCTCAAATCCCTGCAATGGTGAAATAGCAATGAGACAAGTGGTATATAAATATCTCTGGTATGGTAATTCATTGTTCCAACTTTGAATAATCTCAAGAATTTTAAATATTTTAGTTTATTCCAATATGGTGCCATATCAAGATTGAACTGTTGGTCCTGGCATTCTATTCCTATTAAACAGTTGTTATAAAATAACATAAGCAAACCCCCTAGCAGATCACCTAATAGATAGTATATTTTAAAAAGCCAACATACTGCCCCTCACCTTCCCCAATCATGTTTCCACTTATCCAAGAAAAAAAAAATACTGTCAAAACTCATCAAGTGAATTGATTGCAAATCACATTGATGATATAAGTGGGAAAGAATAAAACTGATGGGATATCTGAAAAATAACTGCTTGGGACTTAAATGTCTTAGATATGAGGTTAAGGCTTTTTTGTTGTTATTTGTTTTTTACTCAAAAAGACACTTTTGAGAAAGAAGGGGATAGAGAGTAAAGTGTTTGCAGTATAGACAGTAATGGTGAATGTGATTAAGTATTTTAGGCTATGAATTATAATAGACCTATAGGCAAAAATAAAGTTCTAATAGGAGAAACAAGAAAAAAAATGTATTTACTAGTAAGTCAAACTTGAGTAGGAGGAAAATGGACAGGAAAAAACACACCATAAAACTGAGAACAAGACTAGAATCAAGAGTAGTAGAGGACTGAGTCCTTGAAAGGAGAAAGTAATAGAATAGGAACTGAAGAATAATAATTGTAACCACTGTTATCTGTAGCTCAACATACAGAATAGGGAAAACAAACACAGTAAAGCAAAGGCAGGTCAAACCAGTGTAGGAAATATATTCTGCAGCTGCATCCCCACATCCTCCTGCCTGCCTACTAAACAGCAGCACTACCTGAAAGGAACTATCAGCTGTTAAAGCGTGTTTTGTAGCTTGGCTTGGGTTGCAAGCCTCGGAGGGCTAGGCCTAGCCAGAAGTGACGGAACTATAGGTAATCGCAAAGCTATGGCAGTGACCAATTCTGACCAAAAAAGTCCATGTACATATTATTAAAAAGCTTGTAAATCTATAATAATAAAAACATAATATGCTAACTAGACCAAGCAGCCAAAACACTAACAAAACCTGGGCTGAGAGGACCAAGGCAAGCTGCCACAGCTGTGAGGTCCGAGCCCCTTGCATGAATTTCGTGCATCAGGCCTCTCGTATTTTAATAAAGAAGTGGGCGATGGGCATCAAAATGGGTCACTGAGATCAATTCCAGAGAAAGTGATATAGTTTCTTTTCATGCATTTACTAGACTGGTAGAGAAGACGAGGATATTATAGGTAGAAAGTACTTTGACAAAAACTCTCTCCTCATATTCTTGTAAATAATTATATGGAGCTAGATGGATTTTTATAGTTACAAACAAAGTTGATTAATGGGTCATCATGTCTTCCTGTGGCTGAAAGCTGAGGGGTGAATGCTCAGTCCTTTTCATTCAACATTTTGATTAAGAACTTAGATAATGACACAGATGGCATGTTCATCGAATTTGGGTATGATGGGAATCTAAGAGTTATCACTAATATGTTGGATGTCAGAATCAAGATTTAGAGTGGTTAAAAAGCTAGAATAATGAGCTGTAACTCATTAAATGACAGGCAATACAGAGAAAAGCACAGTTCTACAAGACTGTGCCCAAAAGGTGACTGAACATCTATACTCAGAATGGGAGATGCAAAATTTTATAGAAGTTCCAAAAAAACAGATTTCAGGATTTTTTTATTGCAAACTGAAAGCATTTTTATTGCATTAATAGTTACTATAAAATTGAATTATTCATTTTGTTTAATGTAAATCTCATATGCCAACAAGTATTTGAGATGGTTTATAAAACAAAACCTACACAAAAGTACTATTAACATTGCCCAAAGAAAGTAGGTGAGTAGAATTCTAGGAATATTGTACTCATAGTCATTCAAGAGACCTTACTTAAGTCTCTACTCTGGCTGAAAGTGTGTCTCTTCTCAATTGTCCACCTCCCCAGCCTTCATTTTTTCAGATCCCTAGAGTGGCCTCCTCTTACTCCCCAGGTTGAGTGATGACGCCTTGCTATTCTCTCACAGTACTTAATCCTTTTTATTATAGCACTTAGGAAAATGATATAGCAGTATATACTTTCTGTATATATTTAATATCTCTCTCAACTTCCATACTGCCAATTCCAAGCTCCATGGAGGCAAGGATCACATCTGTTTTGCTGTCACCATATGACCAAGGTATGCCATAGTGTTCGGCACATATATGTTTAATAATATGCCCAAGCTAATAATTGATGTTAATGATTTGGAAAGGGAGGAAACCCTACAAAGAGATGCAGTCTAATAGAAACTACGCTCTGCATAGGAGTCTGGCTCCATTCCAGTGAGGAGGTACAATTGGTCTGATGGAGAAGTTTGGGAAAATGCTCTTTGAATAATTGAAGAAACTGCTTTGCTCTAGGGCTTAAAAGATGAGTAGAAAAGGTTCACCTTTTCGAGGAGAAGCCATCAGACGGAGAGAAGGACACAGGCAAAGGGATGGAGTCATGAAGAAGCAGAAGGTGCATGAGGAACAGCGGGAGGAAGGGCAGGGGGGCTGCAGCATAGGGGACAGGAAGTGTGTGGCTGAGAGTGGCATTGGGACATCGTGTTCCTTTTGCTATCATTGAAGAGCTTTCTGCCAAATGGAAATGTAGTGGAGAAAGGAGAGCGCACTAAGGAAGGGGCTAGAAACTGCATTTGTAGTCAGACTACAAAACACTCTGGATATTTAGCCTGGAAAAATAAAACATTTACACAATTTCAGAGTTTTTAAATCCTCTTGTGCAAACAATATTTTGCATTTGTTTTCCATTTGTACAGATATATGAAGCCACTTCATCACGGAGCCAGAGCTGCCATGCCAGAGGAACAGCATTGCACATCTTATACCACAAACCACTAAAATGTTAAAAAATAAACAAACTAACAAAAAGGCAAGGTGACCTCTGAACTGGATCTAAAACAACCTCATTAAACTATTGCAAGGATAACAAGAAAGCAGATATTGTGACAATGGGACTGACAACAACTAAACTACAAATTAAAAAACGTTGTAGAATTAGTGTCACTATGTTAGCTTATCTAGAAATACCCCTTGCATTTGTCTTCTAATCAGAACACTATTTGGGCTTCTGTCTGAATCAGTGCTGCTTCCTGAATAGCTTTTTTGGAGGGAGGGGGGGGGATCTCAAATATATGCTTATTGCCTCTTACTGTGGCCTTTTATTTTTTATTTTATTTGTTTTTATATTTTATTGATTTTTTACAGAGAGGAAGAGATTGAAAGAGGGACAGAGATCTAGAAACATTGATATGAGAAAAACATCTACCAGCTGCCTCCTGCACACTCTCTACTGGGGATGTGCCCACAACCAAGGTACATGCCCTTGACCGGAATTGAACTTGGGACCTTTCAGTCTGCAGACCGACTCTCTATCCACTGAGCCAAACTGGTTTCAGCGTGGCCTTTTATTTTTAAGTTAACAAACTGGATAAAAAAAGTTAATTTGGCACCACTGGATGAAGAAAGTTACATTTAGGCTTACAGAAAAGATCACTCCGGGTTTAGAGCTGTCCAACTGGCTTGCAGCAATGAGCTAATCAGTGAGGAGGTTATAAGCACAGGGTGGCTGATGCTTACCACCATCTCACATACAAACAGTGCTTGGTGTTTTGAGGTCATATTTTCCAATTGTCAACAGTATTCACACCACCTACCTTACCACCTATAAGCTATTCCAAAACCTATATTCCAAATCTCTAGTTATAAAAACTTCTTTCTCTTTTTCTTCTGACTTTAATCAAATATTTCCAATTGTGGGATTTCTTTTGTTGTTTTGTTTTGTTTTGACATCTCTAATGATTGTCCTGCTCAGTCCACTCTTAAGCTGTGCCTTACACCTTGTCAGTGTCACCAGCCATCACGGGCTCAGCTTGCAGTGATTCCTGACTCCAGCCTGTCTCTCCACTGCTAATCAGTGTTAGCCATCCTGACTCTGAAATGTTTATTCTGTCCCTGTCTCCAAGGGCCCTGTCTTTTTTCACTCTCCCTGCAACTCAGTCCTGGTTGGTTTCTCTTCCTTTAATTTTCCTTCTATCTAATACCACCTCAGCCCTGAAGCCAGAATTATCTTTCTAAAATAAACATTGAATCCTATCACAACAGACTCAGTTAATAACTCTACTTTTTTTCTTTTCTTTTAAAAATATATTTTATTGATTTTTTACAGAGAGGAAGAGAGGGATAGAGAGTTAAAGACATCGATGAGAGAAAAACATCTATCTAAGGTACATGCCCTTAACTAGAATTGAACCTGAGCCCTTTCAGTCCGCAGGTCAACACTCTATCCACTGAGCTAAACCGGTTTCAGACAACAACCTCACTTTCTAAAGCAGCAATACCCTGAGATCTGGGATTTGAAGCATTAGTGGGAAAGATACAAGGAGAGTTGGAATGGGGTTCCTGGGTTTCACCTGTGCTCAGGCAGTTTTACCCATGGGCAGCCCGTGGGGAATATTCACTTCTTCTGAGTATGATCTGGGAAACATTATTAGGGAAACATGTCACCAGAGGGAAAAGGTCCAGAACTACCATCCCGAAGATGAGTCACACAGATGTGGCTCGTTGGCTTCTAAGCATCCACATATATTTTTAGAGAACAGCCAATTTCAAAATTTGACATGAAAAAAATGTTGCCTCTTTTAGTATATAGCTCATGTCCTATAATTATAAAGAGACTATGTCCCATTCTGTGTTGATGACTATATAAGTAATTTTACCATGAAAATAATTGTAGTTATGACTAGAGCTCTGTTAGATATGAATTCCTTGAAAAAAACAGTTCAAACATTACTGAGTTTTAAAAATATGCCTTGAATACTCAATGCTATTTAGCATATGAGTTCCTACATGAGTTTGTTCCAACTGAAATTTCTAACCTTGTCTTCTATCACCTACCTCTACCTCAGTCACACAGTATAGATATATTTACCAAGAGACCATGCACCTTTTCCTTCTTCAAGAGTCAGATCAAAATCATCTCTCTTATGAGACATTTGTGCTGAGACCAACCCTGAATTAGTTCATCACTGTGCTCCCAGAATACTTCATAATTATCTTCTGGTATATTCCACATTAACTTTACATATTTACAAGATTATTCCTAACATAAGAGATTCTCCAAAAAATTCCTCCAAATAAATCAAAATCTCTAGTGTCAATGTTTTAGATGTGTCTGTGAATGTATGTATGTATACACACATGTGCAAGAAAACACATACATACATGTGTAAACTGACATAGAAATGTTAACTTATTTTGTAGTAATTATTCTTTTGAATTATAATTACTTTATTAGCTCTCAAATGTTTAATTTTAAAACTTTTAAGGTATAATTCATATACATATATTTATAAAGTACATAATTCAGTGCATTTTAGTATATTTAGAATGGAACAACCAATTTTAGAACATTTACATCTCTGCCCAAAGAAAGCACATGTCCATTAATAGTCTGCTAAGGACAGCACTGTGTCCTTCCCAAATTCAGATTTTGAAACCCTAACCCCAATGTGACGGTGTTTAGAGACTGTGCCTTTGGGAGATGAGTAGGTTTAAATGAGGCAGGAAGGTGGGGACCTCATGCTGAGATCAGTGCCCTTTATAAGAACAGCCAGCAGAGAGCTTGCTCACTCTACAATGTGAGGATTGCAGAATGTGGCCATCGCAAGGCAGGAAGGGAGAGGAGCTTTCATCAGGCATGATGAAATGATGACGGCATCCTGATATCAGACTTCCAGACTCTAGAACTTGAGAAATACATGTATTTTTAAAGCCCCCACTATGATATTTGGTATGGCACCCTGAGCTGACTGATACAGAATCTCTCCCTGCACTCCTAACCCATCTCTCTCTCAGGCCCAGACAAACACTAATCGATTTTCTATCTCTATAATTTTGACTGTTTCAGACATTTCATATAAACAGTACTATACAGCATGAGGTCGTTTGGGCCTGATTTCTTTCACTTATTGTAATGATGTTAGGACTCATTTATGTTGTAGTAGGTAACAATAAGTCACTAAGTCACTCCTGTACTTACCCAATAATGTTCATTTTATGATATGCTGTGTTTTATCCATTTATGATAAAAATATGAGGTGTTCCCCCACTTTTCAGCTCCCATGACTAATGCTGCAAAATATTTTGGTATGTTTTATGTGAACGTGTTTGTTATTTCTCTTGGGTATATATCTAATTTCTGTTGGGTCATATAGTAACTGTAGGTTTATCTTTTGAAGGAACTGACAGTTTTCCAAAGCAACTACATCTCACAGGCCCACCAGCCATGTATATGGTTCCAATGCCTTCATGTCCTCATCGACAATTTTAGTCTTTTTTACTGTAGCCATTCCAGTGGGTGAGAAGATATGTCTCATTATGGTTTGACCTGAATTTTCTTAATAACTAATGATGTTGAGCATCTTTTCATGTGTTTATTTGCCATTTGTATATCTTCTTTGGAGACAGATATATTTAAATCCTTTGATCATGTTTCAACCAGGTTATTTGTCTTTTAATTGTAGACTTAGAAAACTTCTTTATATATATTTACACAAGTATCTTATCTCACACACACACACACACACACACATATATCACCTAAAATTATTTTCCCTTTTGTAAGTTGTCTATAATGCTCTTTGCAATGTGTTAAGTTTTAATTTTGTGAAGTGTACTTTTAGTAACTACACTAATAAAGGAGAAAGATACAAATTGACCATACCTTCACAATGCCCACCAGCCAATCAGAAGTGGATATGCAAATTAACCCAACAAAGATGGTGGGGCAATATGCAGGCACCCAGTGACCAGGGGCAGGGCGAGATGCAGGCATTCGGCACCAGCTCAGCCACTCAGGGCTTCTGGGCAGTGTGGGGCTGTGGGACCAGAGCAAAAAGAGGTGGCTCCAGGGCCAGAGTGGAAAGGCAATGCTGGCAGCCAGGGAAAGGAATGCCATTCTTGCATGAATCTTTGTGCATCAGCCTTCTAGCTGTATATAAAATGACTTTACCTAGCCAATGTCACAAACATTTATAGCTCTTTTTATTTTAATAGTTTTATATTTTTAGCTGTTACATTTAGGTTTATCATCCATTTCGTGTTAATTTTGTACATAGTGTAAGTAAAGGGTAAAAGTTCATTTGTGCGTGGATATTCAGTTGTTCCAATCCAATTTGTTGAAGAAACTATTATTTTCCAATTAAAGATTCTTGGCACATTTCTTTAAAATCAGTTGAGCATAACTGGATTTCTAAGTCTGTTTCATTTATCTATATATCTATCCATATGTCAGTACTCCAGTGTCTTCATAACTGTAGCTTTGTGTAGTAAGTTTTAAAATTGGAAAGTGTGAGCCCTCCAAGTTTTTCCATCACTTTCAAGATTATTTCATTATCCTTGGTGCCTTGCATGTCCATGTGAATTTTAGGATGACTCTGTCAATTTCTATTAAATAAGTCAGCTGAGATTTTTTTAAATAGGGATTGGGTTGAATCTATAGATTTGAAGAACATTGACATTTTAACATTATTAAGTCTTCTGGTCCATAAACATAGCACATCTTTCCATTCACTTGGGTCTTCTTTAATTTTTTCAAGTGTTTTAATTTTTTTTTAGAGCATATATTGTTTTGCTTCTTGAGTATTTTGTTTTGTTGTTGTTATTATTATCAGTGAAATTGTTTTAACTTTATTTTCAGATTGTTCACTCACTTGTTATATTGCCATTTTCTTTTGTTCCAGCTTTAAAATATAATCGATGGTATACCGATACTGTATCTTGCAAAACTGATAAATTTCTTTATTAGTTCAAGTAGTTTTATACAGAAGTTCTTTAAAATTTCCTATTTACAGGATCATGCTATCTGCTTATAGATATAGCTTTACCTTCTTCCTTTTTAATCTAGATACTTTTTATTTCTTATCTAATTGCCTTGTGTAAAACTTGTATTAGAGTGCTGAATAGAGATAAACAGTAGACATCCTTGTTTTATTACTGATCTTAGGGAACTGAACTATTCTTTTAAAACAATGCAAACAAAGAATTATTTTGCATTTCATTATAAAATATCTACTTGTTTGTATTTTTAAAAAGAGAGAAAGACAATCAATTCCTTAATTAAAAAGCATTTGTTTAGAAATTCTGTTTACTTTCTAATTTAAGATAAGACATGATTATTTTTTTGTTTCAATTAGGTTAAAAGAAAAGCTGTTCATGAATTTAATCATAGGTCCTTAATGTCTCCCCTGAGAAGGTTTACAGCATACAATGCCTTTTTCATAAAATTACTTCAATCTAATACATAGATACAAGGTTATAAGGCCATAGAAATGCCTTGTCATTGTCCACCTCCAATCACTAACAGAGAAACCCTGACAATATATCTGGACATTATTCTGGATAAGAAAGAACTGGTATATGAAACTGTTTGACTGTCTGAGGTCCTGAATTTTTTTGTCTCATTGTCATTAAAAAAACAACAAAAAACAAAAAACAACAACAACAAAAAACTAAAATATGGTCTGACTCAGAGAGGGGAGATAATCCCAAATTTGGAAGTACTTAAAATAGCACTATATTAGACTGAATATTTTTAATGAGTAGTATTTATTTACCTTTCTATATTGTTATATAGGAATGAGGCTGACTATATAGATGTTTGTTAACAGAATATATGAATACAAACAAATGAACCAATGTTCCCAGTGTATTCCTTCATTAGGTGAGTTCTCAGTCTGAATGTCTTAAACACTGTCAATAGCAGGAGATTCTTCAAATGAGATCTTATTAGTAAGCCTTTGTCTCTAGGGACCATTCAATAGGTCAAAATTAGAAATAGAATATAGGCCGAAACTGGTTTGGCTCAGTGGATAGAGTGTTGGTCTGCTGACTGAAAGGTCCCAGGTTCCATTGCGGTCAAGGGCATATACATTGCCTGTGGGCACATCCCTGATGGGAGTTGTGCAGGAGGCAGCTGGTGGGTGTATCTCTCTCATGGATGTTTCTAGCTCTCTATTCCTCTCTCTTCTTCTCTGTGAAAAATCAATAAAAAATATTTTTAAAAAAGAAAATAGAATATAAGAACTAAACAAGATAAAGCTAATATATGACCTGAGATAAGGGGATACCATATATCCTGCAAAAACAAAAAAAATAATGGTTTCACATATCATTGTTCAAGGAAATAGCTAAAAGCAGGTTTTGCTTCATTACATTTTAGCCAGTAACATTTGCCTAATAGTTTTCCCAATTATGATATCAATCATTCACATAAATACCCTCTATGTAGACACCAAACATAAAAAGAAGTAAAATAACATTATGTGAATGCTTCTAACACTTAAGAGCTTTCCATTCTTTTTCATTTGCAATTTTTTGAAATTTAGCAGGGGGATGGGGGTGGGGAGATTAACAATATTAACATATTGTGGTAGGCTGAACCATAGCACCCAAAGATATCCAGGTTCTAATCTCTGTAACCTGTGAATGTTATCATATATTTCAAAAGAGGCTTTGCAGTTTGGATTACTTTAGGAATACTGAGATGGGAAGATCATCCTGAAGTATCAGCACAGGCTGGTTAACTCTTAAGTGTCTTTATGAGCAGAAGGCAGAGGAAGATTTGCTAGAACTGATACAAATGGAAAAAGACATGAAACACTGAAGCAAGATGCTATACCACGGGAAGAGGCCAAAGCCAAGGAGTCTTGCTCTGGAACCTGGAAAAACCCAGAAGAAAAAATCCCCCTCTCCCCCACTAAAGACTGTAAAGGTAGCATGGCCCTGACTGCTCCTTGATTTTGACCCAGTGGAACTGACTTTGATTTCTGACCTCAAACAGTGATAGAAAAAACACACACAGTGTTTTAATCCACTAAGTATGTGGTGTTGTTGCAGCAGTCATATGCATTTGTATTTTACAATTCTTTATTCAGAAGCATGGGTTTATACTCTGCATTTTATTATATAAAGCATTGAGTATCTATGATGAACTGACACCTTTCTAGGTGTTTGTAAGGATAGAATGATGAGGTAGGCACAGCCCCTCCATTAGGAGCACACACCCCTCTGTGGCTGGAATCGGCTAGCAATAAAGCCGGCAGGTAAAATATGAGAAGCAATAGGACTGTATCTTGATAAGATACGTAAACCCGATATGTTCAGCTCCTAATAGGCTCTAAGGGATGGGCAAGGGCTGGCTGGAAAGGCTGCCTGTAATTTCCCAGAGGAGGTAATATTTCCAATGTAAGTCCAGAAAGGTTACTAG
This sequence comes from Vespertilio murinus, assembly GCA_963924515.1. Classification (NCBI taxonomy): domain Eukaryota; kingdom Metazoa; phylum Chordata; class Mammalia; order Chiroptera; family Vespertilionidae; genus Vespertilio; species Vespertilio murinus. The sequence goes on along the minus strand of OZ004711.1, from coordinate 17,857,964 downwards.
GCACCAACTACAGAATTAGGTTACAAGGAGAAAAAAAAATAAAGTTATAGCAGAAGTAGAGTGTACAGGTAGGTACAGAAGGCAAAGCTCCATGAGAGTGAGTGGTATATACTGCGATGCAAAATTCACAGAGAGCTGGAGTTCAGCATGGAAAGGAAGAAGGATGAGGCCTTGAGGGGTTGAAAAGGGTAAAGCCCTGAAGGGCTACCAGTCCATGCTAGGCGTCTGGACAATAAGTTGACACTGAGAGTTTAAACCTTAGGTGAGCAATAATCAGATTTGCCATTTGGGCAGATTCCTCCCACTGAGATAGGAGGAGAGGATGGTAGAAGGAAGGACTGAGCAAGGATCTTGATGGACAACCACTGCCTTGAATATCAGGAAAAGGCAAGAGAAGTATGAACTACAGAGAGCCACTGCGATGGAAGACGTGGCTAGAGAGAAAAATCTCTAAAGCAGTAATATCATGGCAATTGTTTCAGCAACATGCACATTAAAACAAAAAACAAAAACAAAAAACAAAAAAGAAAAGAAAAAGAAGCAAAATCTCAACATGAAAAACAAACATTTTTCACCTTGTCAAAATTAAATTTCCTGGCCCCAGAGTAGGCACTATTAATTCCTCCTCAAACGGTGATGGGAACACATTTGCAATGTCTCAAGAAACAGAAACGTGTAGATGATTTAGAAAATGGGTCATTTGGAAAAATAAATTGAAATGACTATTTTTTTTCTACAAAAGAGGTGGAATATAATTATTCAGTCCCTTCCATGTGATAGACTTATGAGGACAGCTCACAATAGGTTAACAGAAACCATTCAGTAATTTAAAATTTAACACATGCACAGAAAACAAAGTTTCTAAATATATTAAGATTAAATTGACATATTTTTGAGTGACTGTAAATAAATGAAATCATAGTTTGTCACAGAGATTATTTATATTATTCATCTTTGCCACCTATCTATATCTCCTTATCTATAATAATAAAAGCATATTATGCTTATTAGACCAGATGTCCTTCCGGGCATACTTCCAGACAAAGTTGGGGCTGTGAGAGAAGCCTGGTTCCTGGGTGTCTGCCAGCCGATGGAAGCCCGAGTTTGCTTGCCAGAGGGAAGCTGGTGCCAGAAGCTGGGGGAAGAAAGGCCTACTCTTGTAGGAATTTCATGCATCAGGCCTCTAATATATAATAACAAACTAATAAAATTGCTACAATAGAATTAAGCTGCAAATACTGTTATTTTTAAAAATATTAATGACTATAATTAATTGCCTATCAAAAGAAGTAATATTTTTTCTAGAATCAGATATAAAACAAATTTTTATAATTTGATAAATTAAAATTTATTCACACCGTTATAACTGGTTCACTTGGAAAATTGTTTTTCTGCATTTTCCATCCTTTCAAAATCATTACTTGCCCACTTGTAGCAATGCAATTTCATTTCTTCAAATCCCAAACTGTATGTCAACCGCAAAATAGAATTCCATATTCTGCAGAGTTTATTTCATAATACACAGCTATTCTACCCAAAGAGCTGTTTAAACACACATACCCCATCTGATGATTGCACTTAAATTAGATCCAGACTTCTTTGTTTTGTCCTATTAGATTCTGCCAATGTCTTCAACCTCACGTCACAAGACTCTCGCCTCACATCCTACATTCAAACCACAAGACTTCATTTGTTATTTTGACTGGAATGGCTTTCCTGACCTACATCCTCTTGACATGCTTGCCTACTAACTAAAATTACCTTGGATATACTTTTCACATGATTACCTGCCTTCTCCTCACTTTTCACATCTCAAATTTATGACATTTCAGTGAGGTTTAAGGAAGCCGGAGGTAGATGGGAGGATGGGGAGAAATTAACCAAAGAACTTAAAAGCATACTAGAGGCCTGGTGCATGGATTCCTGTACTGGGGCGGTCCCTCAGCCTGGCCTGCAGGGATTGGGCTGAAACCGGCTCTCTGACATCCTCCTCAGGGATCCCAAATTGCAAGAGGGTGGTTCTCGGGTGATGCACCCCAGGATTAGGCTCCCTCCCCTTTGGTTCCGGATGCATAACCCAAGAACCATTGCTGCCAAGTGACCACAGCTCAGCAGCACCTGTGCTGAGCATCTGCCCCCTGGTGATCGGTGCACGTCATAGCTCCTGAATGGCCTGTTGGCCGGTCACTTAGGCTTTTCTATATAAACATATACATAACCCATGTACACAGACAATAGTGTGAAGGCCTGAGGGTACAGGGGAGGGTGCAGGGGGTCAATGGAAAAAGAAAGGGGCATATGTAATACTTTCAACAATAAAGATAAGTTTAGGAAAATAAAAAAACGAACTTTTCTATTCATAGCAGCTTAAGAGCTAGACAAGGCTAGACATTCCTTCTTATTATTAAATTTCTATTACCCACTAGAAAATAAATGGCACAATTCCCTGATTTATCCATAACTGTGTATCCAATCATATAAGGTGTTGGGTCACAGCCCCTCTGCTAGGGGCTGGACCTCTGAGGACACTGAGAATTGGATAAAGACACGAGTAGCTGCAAGCAGATGGGAAAGATTTTACTGAAGATAGAGAAGCCATTGTTAACAAGGAGCCACAAGATGAAGCAGTTCTTCAAAGTAGCTCTCCACAGCAGCCGCACATGGGCTGGTCAGCAACACATCTTCATACCAACTCAGACTAAGAGTCTTCTTGCCAAACAGTGACATCAGTATTTGGGTTATAGAAAGGTACGCCTGCGAAGTGCCTTCAGGGGAACTGCTGTCATCACCTTTGCTCAAGGGTATGGCAAATGGGCCTTAATCATCTAGCATAATTAGGGCAGGGTCCCTACAGAAGGGGGCCAAGTTTCATACAGAGCAGGTATTCAATATTTAGGTTTTTACCAAATGAATGAATAAATAAACCAATAGGTAGGTGCATCAGAATCACGATAAGAGTAAAACATTCCTCTCCTCTCTTCCCTTTATATAACAATAAATTAGACTTTTGTTACCAAACAGAAGGCCTCGAGCACTTCAGCAAGAAATCTGCATGGTTTCCAGTATAGCTGTGCCTCTGAAAATAGGGAAAGGGACCTGGTGGAGGCTGCGAATTCAAGGCAGTCAGTGACCTGGCCCCACCCCGACTGGCTGCAATCAGGAGAGAAAGAACCTGGGCAGCACAGGACCAAGCAGATACAAGGGCAAAAGAATTTTAGAAAGCCCAACCTGCCTAAAGGGAGGTTCCAGAACAAGTTGGATAAGAAGGAGGTTGGATGCAGAGAAGAGAGAAGAAATTGCCCAGGTGGGGCCCCTTCCCTAAGGTGACAAGGCCAGAGGTTAGGCTTTCTGTGGTGACAGAGGCTACCCTTCTGGCAGAGGAGGTAGAGAGCAGTGACCTTTCCCAAGGGGGAGGTAATAACTACAATGAAATATCTAGAATATACTCACAGAACATAAAAAAGGGAAGACAGCATACCACCATGAGAAACCACCAATTTACAAAAGCAGGTAGAAACAGAATAAAAAAGAAAAAAATGTAGATAAAAATCAACTAGAAGATAATGTGATGGCAGTAAAAAGTCCTTATATATCCATCAGTAAATGTAAATAGATTGAATTCACTAATCAAAAGGCAAAAAGTAGCTGACTGGATAAAAACAAGCAAACGAAAAACACAGGAAAATGTAATACACACAACAATATCTATTTATATCCTGCCTATAGAAAACTTATTTCATCTCCAAAGAAATCCACAGGCTCCAAGTGAAGGAATGAAAGAAGACATTTCTGTTAAGTAGAAACCAAAAAACTGTGGATATAGCCATACTTATTAGGTTAAAAAAAAAAAAAACTTCAAATGAAAAATGTAATACAAAGATAAAAAACAAAGAAGGTCATGCTTTAATGATAAAGGAATTAGCACATCAAGAAAATACAACAAACATAAACATATATGTAGCCAACATCAGAACACCTAAATATATGAACCAAATACTAAGATTGGAGGGAGAAATGGTGGGACAATAATAGTATGGTACTTCAATATCTGACTCTCAGCAATGGATAGATTATTCAAACTGAAAATCAACAAAACAAAGAAATGTTAGAATTGAAATAAAATAGACTTGGTGTAAATAGAACATTCTACCCAATAGTAACAGAATACAGTCTTCTCAACTGCGCATAAAGCATTCTCTAGGATAGATCATGATATGACATAAAACAAATCTTAGAAAATTTAAGAAGATTGAAAGCATATCAACTATTTTCTGACTACAATGGTGTGAAACCAGAACTCAAGAAAAAAGCTAGAAAATCTATAAATATGTGAAAACCAAACAATACACTTCTGAAAAAAGTGAGAAATCAAAAGAAAGTTATCTAAAACAAATAAAAATGGAAAGATAATATATCAAACCCTATGGAATTCTAGAAAAGCCAATCTGAGGAAAGTTTATGGTGATAACTGAATATATTAATATATTTGAAAGAATTAAAGTATCTGAATTTTACTAGTATACCTCAAACAACTGGAAGAAGAAAAAAAATAAGCTAAAAGTTAGGAGAAGGATGGAAATAATCTAAAGAAAATAAAGATAGGCATAGAAATGAAATAAAAACTGAAAGAAAAAAGTAACAAAAATATAAAAGAAACTAAAAGCTGATATTTCAAAAATAAAATTGACAGTTACCTAGACCAGTGGTTGGATAAACTTCGGCTCGCCTGTCTGTTGACTAATCAGTTTGCCGACCACTGACCCAGACTAACTAAAGGGAAATAAGGGGAGAAGACTCAAATGAAAAACGAAATAGAAGACATGCAACTGATACTACTGGAATACATAGGATCCTAACAACTATATGCCAACAAATTAATGTAAAAGAAATGAATAAATTTAAAGAAACATACATCATACCAAGACTGAATCTGGAAGAATTAGAAAATCTGAATTGAATCAGTAATAAACAAAACAAAACATCCCAACATAGGAAACACTAGGAATAGATGGCTTCACTGGTAAATTCTACCAAACAATTTAAGAATTAGTGTTAATCCTTCTTAAACTTTCCAAAATAATTGTAGATAAGGAAAAACTTTCAAATTCATTCTACAAGTCCAGCATTACCCAAATACCAAAGCCAGATATGCAAACAACAACATAGATCAATGTCATTTATAAATATAAGTGCAAAGTATCAATAAAATATCACTTATAAATATAGATGTAAAATGCATCAGTAAAATATTTGCAAACTGAATTGGACATTTTAAAAGGATTATACACCATGACCAAATGGGATTAATCCCTGGGAAAAGAGGGTGGTTCAGCATATAAAATCAAACACAATAGATTCCATTAATAGAATCAAACATAAAAACTAAATGATCATCATAAAAGATTCAGAAAAAGTACTTGACAAAAAGACAACATCCTTTTATATGATAAAAACAAACATTTTTCAACAGAATGGGTATACTAGGAACATACCTCAACCCAATGAAGGCCATCTATGACAAATCCACAGCTAACATTATACTCAATTGAAAATAACTAAAAGTTTTTCCCCTTTGATAATTAATAAGATAAGGTTGCTCATTCTCATCACTCTTATTTAGTATAATATTGGAAGTCTTAGCTAGAGCAATTAGGCAAGACAAATATATATCTTAATAGGAAAGGAAGAGGTAAAATTACCATTATTTCACATGATATGATTTTATATACAGAAAATCTCAAAGATTGAAAGAAAAGACTGTTGTAACTAATAAAAAAAAATAGTTGTACAACATCAAATCGACCTACAGAAATCAGTTGCATTTTATATACTAATAATGGAACATCTAAAAAATAAATATAAATGATCCCATTCACAATAGCATCAGAAACAATAAAATATCAAGAAATAAATTTGAACAAAAAGTAAAAAAGTCGTACAAAGAAAACTACAAGAGTTGCTGAAATTTAAGACTATATAAATAAATGTAAAGCAATCCCTGTTCATGAGTTAATAGAGCTAAATTTCCCTACAACTAAAAGCCACTCTATCTATCTATCTATCTATCTATCTATCTATCTATCTATCTATCTCCTATCTGCCTAAGCAACTGTTCCACCATTATTTATGACATGCACTTACCACCAGGGGACAGACACTCAAGGCACAGGCATGAAAACATGGAACAGATTGATGAATATCAGAGGGAAGGGGGGAAAAAGGCGAGTGGGAAGAGATTAACCAAAGATCTTATATGCATACTAGAGACCCAATGCAGGAAAAGTCCTGCAATCGGGCTTCCTGCTGTGGTCTCTGCCCCATCTGCTTCCCTCCCTTCTCCCCCGCCCTCTTTGCTTGCTTCTCTGTAGCTGTGCGCCCTTCTCCAGCACTTGGCTTCTTTCTAAGCTGTATTCAGTCTTCCCTCTGGCCTGGATATGCAAATTAACCACCATCTTGGCTGGATAAATTTGCATACTTGTCCTGATTGGTTGGTTGGCATGACTTGTGGGCACAGCGAAGGTGTGGTCAATTTGCATGTTTCTCTTTTATTATGTAGGACTAGAGGCCCAGTGCATGGATTCATGTACCAGTGGAGTCCTTCAGCGTGGCCTGGGGTATTGAGCTGAAACTGGCAGGTTGACATTTTAGATTTTGAGAGGGCACAAACCAAGCCCATAACCCCCACTGGTGCATGAATCTATGCACCTGAAAAGCTAAAGCTGAGAAAGAACAAAGCAGAAGGTTTCACACTTCCTGATTTCAAACTATATAACAAAGCTATAGTAATTAAAACAATATAGTATTAGTATAAAAATAGATACATAGATCAATAGAACAGATTAAAAAACTGAGATTTGAATCCACATATGTTCAGTTAACTCGTATTGGACAAGGGAGCCAGGAATACCTGATGGGGAAATGGCAGTCTTTTAAATAAATGTGTTCGGAAATCTGCATATACACATGCAGAAAAATGAAATTGGACCGCTGTCTTACACAACTCACAAAATTAACTCAAAATGTATCAGAGACATAAACTCAATTCTTTAGTCCATAAAACTCCTAGGAGAAAGTGGAGGGGATAAGCACCTTGACATTGGTCTTGGCAATGTTTTTTTTTTTTTTTTTTTTTTTTTTTTGATATGACACTAAAAGCACAAGAGAAAAAGAAAAATGGCACTACATCAAATCTCCAAGCTTTTTCATAGCAAAATAAACAACAAAATGAAAGGAAGCTTACAGAATGGGAGAAAATGTTTTCAAACCAAACATTGTATAAGGGGTTAATATCCAAAATATATAAAGAATGCATACAACTCATAACAACAAAAGCCCCAAACAAGTTAAACAATAGGCAGAGGAACTAAATAGACTTTTTCCAAAGAAAACATTTGAATGACCAACAGGTATATGAAAAGATGCCCAACATCATTAATTATCAGGGAAATACAAATAAAAACTATGAGATATAACCTTACACTTGTCAGATGAGTAACAGTAAGAAGAGATAAGTGTTAGCAAAGATATGGAGAAAAAGAAACCCTTGTACACTGTTGATGGGACATAAATTGGTTCAGTTGCTATGGAAAACAGTATGAAAAGTACTCACAAATTAAAAATATAATCCTATATAAGACTAATATGCAAACTGACCCCCAACCTGGAGTTTCACCAGGGGGTGTGGCCTGCTGGCCAGATAACTGCCTGAAGCCCCTCCCCCTAGCCAGCCCCACCCCTGATTTACCTACCCCCTGATCATGGGCAGTTGGTAGGCCAACGGGCCCTGATGGCCCCAATCAGAACTGGGCAAGATGACCCATTAGGCCTGATCACTGGCCAGGCTAAAGGACCCCACTCATACACAAATTTGAGCACCAGGCCTTTTAAGCAATATAGCCAACAATATTATGGTATAACCAAAAGTCGTAAAAGACTAGAACTTCTTTTGTAAAATGGGTCTACTATTTCCTAGTGATGTATTTAATGTTTCTGAAAGTCAAATCACTGAAAACAATTCTATAAACTAACCTAGGATACAGAAAAACGGCTTCACCAATTTAAAAAAAATCATTAAACTTTAAATTGTATTCATGTATTGATATAGGTATATCTTAAAGACAAGCTAATACATTTACAAAAAAAGCAAACAATCATTTACATGACTTGTATGAAAGAACTAAATTCAATTTGCTATTTCTGGTATTATTCAAAAAGCTTATTCAAAACATAAGACCTTGATAACAGAGACTAAGAATCAATAATTTCCCCTCCACACCACCCCCACCTACTATTCTAACACAAATTCTTTCTTTTCAGACCCTCTATAAAATTCCTAACTTGTTTAGTCTCTTAAAAACAGTAGTAACACTCCCACACACAAATAGAGCAGGGAATTCATAAACTCCATCATAACCATGTCTCAGCCTCTTCTATCACCTCTCACCCCAACTGTATTTATTCTTCATTCTTTTCTCCGTTAGTATTTTTCAACTTCTCTAGTTCAAATAATAAAAAAAGTAACAAGAATAAAAAAACATCTACCCATTACCATCTCACAAAACTCTTCCAGATTGCCTGATTTATTTTTGTTCCCCAGTTCTACTCTACTAATCAATTAAATTAATTTTAAATGATATTTTGTAAAATCCCTTAGAAGTTTGGGATCAAAGCATCAATAAACACTACAAATATATTTATTTGTATTGGGCTTTTGCTTTCTTGGTTAACTAGAGCAACAATGCTCACCGCCAGCACATAAACAGCCAAAGGTGAAGTATAGAGTGAGGCCAGTAATGGATCCAAAACACATTCAAGGTAATCATGGATAATCATGAGATATGTGCATCCATATGTCCATATTTTATGAGATGCACTGTGTTATTGACAAAGGAGAACTGAAGCTGTTATTAAAGAACAAAGCTACTAATTCTAGACCTTGGACAAACCTCCTGGGCTGTATGTCAATGATCTCATTTCTTACTCCCCATCCAGGTCCTTACCAGAGCTACTGCAGTGGGAGGGGTCAACAGGCCTTCCGTTTTTATCAGAGCAGGCTATTGCTCGATAGCGCACGCCCTGTCCACATTCTTTGCTGTCTCCTTGTACCCGCAGTCCTCGCTGAGGCTCCCTTCTGCTTTGAGGAAGAATGCAATCTGACCAATTTCCAGATGGTTGGGATATAAATACATCACAAGGACACAGCTCTGTTTCCACTAGAGGGTACATGTCAGCATCCTGGCACTTCTCCTTCTTCCTGCTTTTTCCTGTGCCAATAAGAAACACTAATGTATTAATTTCATATCTGCTGTTTTGTTAAAATTCACTCACAGTATTATATTTAAAAGCTCTTAACAATACTGTCTTAAATAATATAAAGTCTTCCATATATATATATATGCTTTTTATAGAGAGGAAGGTAGAGAGATAGAGAGCTAAAAACATAGATGAGAGAGAGACATTGATCAGCTGCCACCTGCACAGCCCACACTGGGAATGTTCACGCAACCAAGGTACATGTCCTTGACCAGAATCGGACCTGGGACCTTTCAGTCTGAAGGCCAACACTCTGTCCACTGAGCCAAACCAGTTTCCACATAAAGTCTTTCTTATTGCCATTCTTTTGTGCATGGAATTAAATTCTAGGACAATGGAAACAAGTCCCAGAGTAATTGTGAAATTCAAGTTAAATTGACAAAAAAAAATATTTGATGTTGGAGAGTGGCACAAGATAAAATGAGAAAACATTTGCTACAGTGACTCAACAGCTAGAACATTCATGTCAATGTATTTATTATTTTCTCAAAAATATGTTGATAAAAACAGATTGATTACCTTTGTCATCATTTTCCTTGAAAGTTTTGGTTGCCAAGGAAACTAACAAGAGGTATAAATATTGACTCCTTTTCCTTTTTTTTTTCCAAGCGACTTTTTAAAAACAGATTATTTATTCAAGGAACAATATAATATCCTCCCATACTATGGAGTAAGTCTGGGTATCACTTAGATGTGATAGACAAAGTGAAATTTATTTGTTTCCCATTACCAGGCCTTTTACAAACACTGGTAGAATCAATAGATTGAAATGCATGCTAAAATCATATTGAATAATTTAATCTAATAAAATGCTATGGCTTCTACTTTGAATTTTCTTACTTAAGGATTCTGAATATGGTTTTACTTTACCAAATGACATTAGTGAACATTTAGTTGTAATCTCAACTTTGAGTAATGACAATGTGAAGCCATTTTTCACAGCACAGAGTACCAGATAACCATGTTTAATGGATTCCAAGTCGGCCTGTAACTTGACTCAACTTTTCCATCAATACACTTCCTCTAGATTCCTAAAAATTTCTCTAGGTCTAGTAATTCCACTTTGTTTCCTCATTAGTGGATCATTAGCTAGCCATGGTTGTTTAATAAAACTGGGCATCTTTATTGATCTATTCCCCATCCTTATGGTTATTTTATTTTTTAATATATTTTATTGTTGATAGTGTTATAGATGTCTCCCATTTTGTCCCCCTTCACCCACTCCTCCCACCCCCTACCTACCCTCGCCCCTCCGCCCAGGCTTTCACTATCCTATTTCCTGTGTCTATAGGCTAGGCATATAGGTATGTAAGTTCTTTGGTTTATCTCTTCTTGTCCCCCCTTTGAAATACTCCATACAAACTAATAGAGACTACTTTCTCCTTATCAAACAAAATACATTATACACAATAGTTCTATAGTTGTCACCTAATAAGTGGCTTTCTGGCCTTTCCTGATTTTTAAAATTATTTTTAAACTAGAGGCCTAGTGCATGAAATTTGTGCCAGGGTAGGGTTCCTAGGCCTGGCTGGTGATCAGGGCCTATCGCCCTGACACCTGACTTAGCTGGCTTGGGACCTGCAGACAACTCATGCTTTGAGTGTCTGCCCTCTGGTTGTCAGTGTGCATCATAGTGACTGGTCATTCCATTAGTCTTTCTGCTGTTTGGTTGATTTGCATATTAGGCTTTTATTATATAGGATTATTACTTTATTTGAAGAGAGAGAGGCAAGAAACATTGATTTGTTTTTCTACCTACTCACAAGCTGCTTCCCATATATGCCCTTATTAGGGACTGAACCTATAAACTTGGCATATTGGGGCAATGCGCCAACCAACTGAGCAATCCTGCCAGGGCCTTCTCTGATCCTTATGGCCACAATAAACAAGGGTTTTTACAGAACCTTAAATGGTCTTTCAAAAGCTTCAGACACACCACTGTACCTCTGTGAGGATTTATTCATTCACTTTTTCCATTAGATATACTTACTAAGAACGCGTTTGAAAAAACACAGTTTCTATCATAGCTTAAAATTGCACTGGTTGAGAGATGTACAAATAGGTGGTGAATAGTTCCTTCCATCAGCATTTAATTTAACTTATTCAAGTTGATTATTTCCATCTCTTCTAATTCCACTGTCTTCTCAACACACTTACCCCTAAATTCAGAATCTACCTATTGGTTGAAACCACTCACTCTTGTCAAAGTAATAAAACAAAGCCTTGGAATATCTTTTTGTCCCTTATATTTCAGAAGACTTGGTTGTTTAATGACAGCTCAGAGTGAAACTTTACCATCATTCTTAAAAGATCCTTTCCAAGTTCTATCATACCTTGCCTTTTTGTCCCTCACTCTTATCCCACCTTTCCACTATTTCTCTGGTAACATGTGTTTTTTTTTGTTGTTGTTGTTGTTTATTTTTTCTTCCTCTATATCTCCCTTAACTGATGGGCTTCCTGGGGCCATTGTCCTAGATTCTGCTATTTTCTCATCCTAAATTTTCTACAACATACAGTATAATGTTTAAATAATGATCTCGAACTCATAGGTCCCTCATTATTATCTTCAACTCATATTTCTTGCTCAAGCATCTGAGCCACAGAGTAGAAATCTACACCTAAAAGACCAATCATATTTAACCTGGCAAAACCCAGACTCATCCTTTTAGTATCTCTTTCTCCTTCTTCATTTTCCAATTATATCAACATGACCAAGTCAAAAATTTGTCATGTTCAAATCATTCTGTGGTATACCTCTATTTAATGGCAATGACCTATCATTCCAAATAACTATATTATCTCTTGAATTATCTCATTGTTTCCATTATGCCCAATGCCACCCATACTTAGCTCACCTCCAAGTCACCAGCTTAAATCACTAGAATAGCTTCTTCCAAAATTGTATTGCCACTCTGTCTCATTCCCTTCAATCTATTGCCCACATTGCAGTCAGGACCATCTTACAACGATTGAAATCTGATCATATCATCCATCTACCTTAAACTCTCCAGTGACTTATCACAGTTCATGGAATGAAATCTGGCCTCTTCACCATGGTTACCAAGGACCACAGGATCTAAGCCCATAAATGTCATACAAACATATTTAATACTTTAGTTCAAACAAAAAAACAACAAAACAAAACTAAAGTATTAAATACGTTTGTACTGGTTATCTAGTTGCTATATATATTAAAACCTGGACATATCTTCTATGCGATGGATTATTTTCAGCAATATGAAAACAATTGCTCTGATTACCAGTCAATCTAAAATCTGTGATGATTTAGTTTAGATACAATGCACAAACACCCAGATATGAAAGTTTTCTGTTTAAAATGTAAAAAAAAAGTAAAAGAAGCATCGTCTATGGTCCCCTATTCAATGGAGAGGCTATATTTGTGTGTGTTTGTGTGTGTGCTTCTCCATGTGAGGCTGTCACAAAGCACACGGTTCTATGGTCTAAGATCATGCCTTTTATTGCCATTCATGCACTTGATTGCTTGTTAAATTTACTACCAAATTATATGGGGGAAAGCAAAATACAAGCAGTATATCACAATCAAAATAAGTCTTCAGAAGGTGAAAATTTTAATCCACTACTTTTTTTTTCCCAACAAAAATACTAAGTGATTAATTTGACTGGTTTTGCAAAGCTCCTATTTAAGTAAGTTGAGAAGTTATTTTTGTGTAACTTAGATGTTAAGACACATGAAATATCATTCAGCTAGTTAAAAGTATGGCAGCTAATAACTTATAAAAGAAATTCTAAATACTTTTTAGTGCAAATATTTTTTAAGATAAGGTTTGCAGAAAAATGTTCAATATTTACCTAACAATAGATTTTAAATAAATTAGATTCATTAAAGTTTTGAAAATGCACACACACAAAAAATAAATTAAAAAAATAAAAAATAACCTATGCGGGTTGTAAAATGAAAAAAATATCCTAGGATTTTCACTATTTTCTTTTCTTAGTTTATAAGTATCATTAGCAAACTTCAAGACAAGGAAAAACTGGTCACTAATGAAAACATTCTCCCTCTTTATAGGAGATTCTCATTCACCTCAAAGATATAGGTGAACCAGAATAATGTCTTCTACATCATGATGTATGAACATGCAAACCAAGTTTCACTGCCCTGTGAATTTGAAACTATTTCTGCCATACGTATGTACCTCATTATATTGTTTTATCTTAGAAATATAAGCAATACTGCTTGAAATCACATATGCAAACATTTTTCTAGAAGAGAAAGCATAATGTAGAGTATATTTAATGCTTTTATATGTGATTATAAGTTTCAACTACACTTCTGAATGAGATCCTGACTTGTATACAGAAATACTCTTAAAGGCTCTCACCCATTAAGTGAATAATTAGAGTGAGTTACATTTAAAACAATCTTATAAGCAAAGCATTCCAATAAAGGGGTCTTGAAAACAAGAGAATCCGCACTTGAACTACCGGCAAGAACAAATGGTCATTGTGCTGAGGTCAACACCGATTTTATTATGCCAATCATTATTTTGGCATTTTTCCTTTGGCTTCCATTGCCTGAATTAAATTTTCTACATATAGAAGTACACATACAATTAAGAGAAGTTCTGGCATGTTTACCTAGACAAGTAGTAAAATGCACTACTGCTCTAGGTATTTGTACATCGCAAGCAAAAAATGCACAGAACCTTGATTAAACTAGTAATTGCTTTAATTTCCATTAAATTTCATGGATGCAAACAGAATCAGTAATTAATAACATACCACAAAAGCAGAATCTATGCATGTAACTTGATTTTTACCTCATATTAAAAGTTTTATATGCTAAATTGTTCATGAGGCAATGACAAAAGACTATGACATAGGTTAGATACAGCTTTGATGTTCTTTATAAATTACCTACTGTTTCCAACCTTGCTGGGATCCTGGCACCAGAAACTTTCCCATTAACTACTCCCGGAAATATATTTCCATTGGTAAATATATTGCCATTTATGACTATTAGGTGGGGTTAGTAGGCTTATAGTTATCCATATAGAAAATTATACCATAATCTACACTAATAAAAGAGAAAAATGCAAATCAATAGTACCTTTGCGATGCCCACCAGCCAATCAGGAGTATGCAATTTAACCCAAAAAAGATGGCCGGTTAATTTACATACACAGGTGCCAAGTAGCTGGAGGTGGGACACACAAAGGTGGCTCTGGGCAGGAGCAAAGGTGGAAAGGCAGCTCCTGCTTGAGTGAAGGCAGTGCCAGCAGCCAGGGGAAGGAAATTTTTGTGCATCAGACCTCTAGTTAGTAAATAAAACATGAATAAACTCCATTTCATGAACTCACAACTATAACCGTTTTTGTCCCACCCTATACAAAGATTATAGAGCTGTCTAGAGAATGTCATAGCTATAGAATGTCCCCATTGTTCATTCATTTCACAAATACTGAGTACATAAGGTGTGCTAAGCAGAGGTACAGAGGATAATAATGGCAGGGAGGGGTGGGAGAGGGGGCGACCAGACACCATTTTCTGTCTCTCTAGAGCTTACACTGTCCTTGGAAAGTTCAGGAGTGCAGCACTGGGCTGCAGCTGAGATGTGTGGAAAGCACATCTTACCTGTGAGCTGCCGCCTTCTGCTTCGGGTTGTTTCACAATTTGTGGAGCAGGATGTAAACTTGGACCAAGCAGTGAAGGTGCAGTCATCTCGACATGGGACTATGCATTCTTGCACAAGGGGAGGCATGCTATTTGCCTGCTTGAGGCATTCGGTGATTTCTGCTGACTGGTTATCATCAGAGATGCAAGAGATAGCTAAAAAAGAATACATGTGTGGATTATTTTGTTTTTAGTAAATTAGTCTGCTGCTTGTTTGATAAAAATAGTAGAATGCTCCAAGCTTTAAAAATTTAGTTGCTACTATGAATGCAAAAGGTCTTCAACATAACTATTCTTACTTCTCTCTGAAAAGTAAATGTTTATTGTTTCCATGGAGGTATTTGATGATTTAATTGGTTATTAAATACCTTTCAGTAATTTATTATATATGTCCTGCCTGTAAGCATCTGATCTTGAGGGATGTCACAAAACTAGGTAAGAGAACCTGTGAGAGTAATATGCAGACAAAACACACACACACACACACACACACACACACACACAATCGTCAGAACTCTTCTTAGGCATTCTTGTCAATTTTCTTGTTTAAATGTCACTTATGGAAGTGGTTCTGTTTTCACTTCACATAGTATTTAAAAAAGAATTTCTGCTGTCAACAAGTAAACTCTTATCTCGTTATTAAAATTTCAGAAACAGTTAAAAAAATTTTTTTCAAGTACAGGCATACCCTATTCAGATAATTCCCACCACAAGTATCTTATCAATTGCCGATAACACTCCAAAGTCTCTTTCACATAGTTTTTTTTTTATTTTTAAATTGATTTCAGAGAGGAAGGGAGAGGGAAAGAGAGATAGAAACATTGATGATAGAGAAACCTTGATTGCTGCCCCCTGCATGCCTAATACTGGGCATGGAGCCCGCAACCCAGGCTGGTACCCTGACTGGGAACCGAACCATGACCTTCTGGTTCGTAGGTTGATACTCAACCTCTGAGCCCACTATGCGAGTTTTCACATAGCTTCTTAACTAGACTGCCTCCAGTCATATCATAAAATAACTAAAACAGTTATGAAATTTTGCTTATATTTTGGTTTGCTGGTTGGACTGACATTTATGAATGAACGATATGTTTGTGTATCTTTTATTCACCCTGGTAAACTGGGAACTCTCAAAGGATACATCTTTATATTCTCTAGACCAATGTTTCTTAATCTTGGCATTATTCATGTTTTGGATTGAGTCATTTCTTGTTGTTTCTTATGCATTGTATCTCAGGCCTCTATCTATTAGATACCAGTAGCACACATACCCACTCAGCTGTGAAAACCAAACATTACTCCATACACTGGCAAACAGTACCCCCAGTTGAAAACTATTCTTCTAAATGATTCCTAACCATGGATTTCTCTGAGACTACAGAAGTTCCATGGCATGGCTTCAGAACTGCTCTATCAGCTCCTCTGGGGGAGAAACCCAGGAATATTTTGACTGTAAGTGCCCCAGGTGGTTTTGGTCAACCTAACTACCCATATTTGGTTTGGTGCTATTGGACATGTATGTCAATGGCTATTTGCTGAGTTCATGATAAAAAAGAAACCATTGAGTAGGCTCATTTTTATTATAGCTCTTTAAAATTTACCAAGTTACAAGGGATGAATAAACTACAGCTTAGGATCAACATGGTTAAAACTCTTTATATAAACTATTCCAATGCAGGGTTAATGTATATAGGGGTTCCTTTCAGTTGCCCATTCTTATATGCTGAATTACTTTCTTTTCTTTATTCTGAGCACAACAAAGAACAAGTCCATCTGAATAACATTAAAAAAAAAAACAACTAGTAAAAGCCAAACCTATGTAATGCTTTAAGACCAAGGAATTAGCTAAGATGACAAGGGATGGATGCACATTACTTCCCGGTGACAGGCCAGACTGTTCATTCATTTTGAATAGTTTTGTTTTTATCCACATCTTGGGGACAGAATTCATCATACAGCAAGACAACATTACCTGCATTTTTTAAATTGGGACTATTACAGCCATTAATGATGAACACAGCAAAATACTTTCTTAAGTAGTGTACAAGAAAACATTATCTGAACTGTATGTTTAGCTAAACAACTTAGAATCAATTTAGAGACTTATCAGGCAAAGTTAATTTTCCTCTAAAATGGAAATGCACTGAACAACATGAAGAACGTTAAATACTTTTAAAAAGCATTGCTACTTTTCCAGTGATAAATTTATGGTATTCAAAACAAATACTAGAAAATAAATGTCTAAAATTTGAATGCTATGATAAATGGCATTTCAAGTTCTACAAACTAAAGTAGAACACACTATACTTATATCTATTGGAAGTATTTTGCATTAATAAATGAAAGCATAAGAAATTTTAAAATAGCTATAACATCATGTTGAAATTAACAGACATCATTATCAAATGGCATGAATGCAACTAAAAATCTAAACATCTGGGATTTATATGGACTAAGATACGATATTTAAGTTTTTATGCTTTCATTTCCTCATCTTCAAAATGAATATAAGGACACCTATAAGAAAGAGTTGGGAGCACCCTTAATATATTATCTCATACAGACTAAGAGATCAATAATGCAAAAATGATTATTGTCCTTTATATTTATTTTTTAAATTTGTTTTAAATCAAT
The DNA here is from genome assembly GCA_963924515.1 of Vespertilio murinus. NCBI lineage: Eukaryota > Metazoa > Chordata > Mammalia > Chiroptera > Vespertilionidae > Vespertilio > Vespertilio murinus. The sequence continues at coordinate 17,840,363 of OZ004711.1, read as the reverse complement.
CTGGCTCTTGTTGGCCTAACAAGTATACAGGAACATATTTTTACTCTCCATGCCTCATTTCTTCCTTGGTAATTCTCAGAATCCAAAGGACAAAGGTGAGGAGGAAACTTGATTCTGGCACTACACTATAATCAACACATCCGCTATAGTAACAGGGCTGCAGAGAGTAAATCAGATCCATCACTCCTGCAAAAACTGATGTAGTAAACTAGCCTAATGAAGGCACTGGAGGCCTTATGTGCCACAGAATCCATTAAAAATGGTAGCTTAACATTGGACAACACCCACATTAATCTGAAGAGCACTGCTCTATGTTACTAATGATGATCAAGTAACCTGAGCAACTGACACACTACAGGTCATGCAATCATCAGTTTGGTCTAAGCATTAAGGTTTTCAAATTTCTTCAAATTCAAGATTCTGACTTATTTTTAAGTATGAAAAGAGTAACTAATAAGACAAAAACAAGTAAAGTACAGAATGCTGGTTATCCTAGGGGAAAGAGGGTAAGGGCAACGTGAAGTAAGGCTTTAAATATGTGATAACAGAAGGAAACTAGACTTTGGGTGGTGAGCACACAATAGAATCCATGGATGTTGAACTATAATCGCATACACCTGAAAATTATATAATGCTATGAACCAATGTTACCCCAATAAATGTAGTTTTAAATAGCTAGAAACAAACATTAAAACAAGTTAAATGAAGAATTTTTCTTCTTTGGAATGTCCTAGTATAATATCAATCATTTACTTAATAAACATTTTATGGAGGACTGGGCATTGAACCTTCAAAAAGGGTAGGAAAACACTGTGGCAACAGCAAGCAAGAAGTTTGCAGAACTGGAAAACTGAAAAACACACAAAGAAAATATTTAGAGAAAATAAGGAAAACTGGTAATTAGATATACAACCCAATCCAGAGCCCCTTCCACAGGGCAACTATAGGAAAATTATGTTTTTAAAATATTACTTTCCACCCACAATATAGTCCTGTGGCTAATATTAAAGGTGTATAGGCTCCCTAATCCAGAGAACCTCTTTTGCATAATACTGATCAAATTGAGGCCTTGGTGTCAAATGAAACTAATGTTGATTCTTCATTTTTTTATTGTTACCTTGGGCAAATTATGTACTAGTAAACTCTTTTAAGACCCACCTCATCCAGACTATGTGGGTGATAATAATACCAGCATCATATAATAAAATGTTAATACATAAATACAGATATGGTGCTAGCAAGAGAACTGAACACTTAGTGCATTACTATGAAGGTTATTGGAAATGAAATGTAAGAAATGGAAATAAATAACTCAGCATCACTTGTCTTTGTTTTGAGAATTTTCCAAATACCACCCAAACTTTCTTGACCCCTAAGAAGTGTGACTGGAACCTTCTTTGAATTATAATGTTAAAGTCAGCAGCTTCTTCCAAAGACTGCCAGGCCCTCCCAAGGAGATTGTTACATTTCCAAATGAAGTCCCATGCGCTCTGCTCTGTGTCAGCAAAAATTAGGCTACCATATAAGCTTGCAACTCCTGAAAAATCCAGAAACTGAAATCTAAGACTATAGGAAATTTTTCCGTGAAGTACCAAGATTAAACTCCTTAACGACGTTTAGCAAAGAGCTTAATGAGAGGAAAGTGAACATTCGCACAAAAGAGTGCTGGCCAACTCTACACCTTTCCACCTCACTGACTAGTACTTAGGTGGCCATGGCCAGCAGAAACAAGTACCATGCCCTTCTGTGCTAAAGCTGGATTTGCTAGAATTTTAATATCTGAGTAATATTTACAGGCATCTATCAAGGTTTTCCTGATCATGAAAATCATTTGGGCTTCACTACTGATCAAAAGAGTAGTTAACATTAATCAGAAAAAAACAACTTTTGCCCTTGGAAAGGACATTTTCTCTCCCTCCATGATGGACCAGACACTAGACTTTGCATATATACCTGGATCCTTATTAATTACACCTTCTTTCCTAATGGACCTTATTGAACACAATCCATTCATCCATAATACACATATTTGGAAAAAAAAATATATATATCCATATCTGCACAAATACCGTATTTGCCGGCGTATAAGACGATTTTTTGGCCCTGAAAAAATACGTATTTGCCGGCGTATAAGACGATTTTTTTGGCCCTGAAAAATACGTATTTGCCGGCGTATAAGACGACTGGGCGTATAAGACGACCCCCTAACATTTCCACTAAAAATACAGAGTTTGTTATATACTCGCCTTATAAGACTGCCCCCCACTTGGAGGCATATTTTTCAGGGCCAAAAAGTCATCTTATACACCAGCAAATACGGTAATTGAGTTTCCACAAGGCTAGAGCAGTGGCAGTGGCAGTAGAGGCAGGGAGACAGATAATGGTACCACATTGCTGTTTTCCCAGTAGCAATAATCCGTGGCATAGAAGATAACCTGTAAGTAGGTACTTCAGTCTTAATGGAAAGAATGTACAATGTGCGAGCAGGAAAAATAGGCCATTGCTGAGGACTCATCTGTCAGACATCTGCCATTTAGTTGAGCTCTGAGTCTGGGGCCTTTCATATCATAGCAGACCACTTGCAGGCTACAATCTAGAGAAAATATTTCTCTTTTGGTGCTTTTAAGTATTTAACAAACTGTATTATACTAGTGGTAAAGGTCTCCCCATTAGGAAAAAGAGAGGCAATTACTCCTGACTCCTTTCATCATATACTAGTATTTCTACCTGAACTGAACTGCTCAAGAGGAGTGGCTCTTCAGGGCTAAGTGATATTTATTTATTAAACTAGAAATATTGTCAGGAGGAACACTGTACTCCCAGGTAAAATTAGTTCAAATAGCTCCACAACAATCTCATTACCCGGCACTGATGGGAATTTAGCGTACTAAGCTCTGGGCAGCAAGTGTTTAGAGCAGCTGCCTGGGACATCCGGGTATTCTTGTTAAGGAATGATGGATAAGCAGGCGGGCCAGCCAAGCAGCTCTCAGACAAGAGCTGTAACTGGTCAGTGGGTGTGGAGGGCCACTTGGAACCCGCCCCAAACCTCCGTGAAGCTGGATGTCAAGCTTCCTGCTCATAGTGCCCAGAAATGGATATCACACACACAGAACTGAGTTCAGCCACTTCATCTTCCCCTTAATTACTACACACACGAGCCTTGAGAAGCATCACCCGACAGGGGAGAAGAGGCACTAATTGCTTTCTCCTGTTATCTGAATTTCAATACTAGTGGCACAGTTACAGGAGAATTGAGTAAAAGAAGCAAAACCAGAGTATTGTATGAATTCTGTGTCTCATAGTTAATGTCTTAAAAGGAACTGCAGTTTGTGTGGGATGGTTAGGCAGCCTCCTTAGGCTTCCACAAAGACTAAAAGCAGCAGATTGTTAACTACAAGTAAATGGCTAGTCTTCCACACACCCCAACTCCCCTCAAAAACAAGACAAAACAAAAAAAACACACACAACTGACAGTCTGACAAGCCATTTTACTAGTATGTCTGCCTTCTTGTCAATTATGATCTGAAGAGTGTGGGGGTTGCGGGTCTTGTGATAAGAAGCTGTAGTTTCTGCCTGGAAAGACTACTACACGAGGCCAGAGCCTGCTGTTTCAGATCTGCCCACGCTCATCACCTTCACCAAGGACATCCAGGTGACTCTTCCCAAGTTACTCCTGACCAGCATTCAACTGTCATAGTTGACAAGAAAGGGCAGGAAGAAATCCTTTCAAGAGGTCGTGGTTTTCAGGACATGGAGGTGGCCTGCTAGGAAGAGAGGAGCTCGCTGTCCTGCAATTGTGAGCAGTTTTAGCTCAGGACCAGAGGCCAGTTTGCATGCACATCAAGGAGTGGAGGGGGTGGGCATTAATGGCTTGGCTCAGCCCACATCCACACAGTCAGGCAGGGTCCTGCAAAAGCACAGTGCCAGGGCCTCAGGCACTGGGCAGTCAGAGGTGCCTTCGTGGGTGGCAGGTGGAGGATGAGTGGCATGTAGGCAGTGAAGGCAACATGAGCCAGCCCGGGGCTTGGCTCACCATCTGCCTGTGCAAAGAACCAAGTCATGTGATGGCCAGCTCCCTGCCCTTGCCCCACACACCTGTAGACTCTCCCATTCCCCTTGGCCAAGCCTCTAACACTTATAATTGCATGTTCACATGTAGGTAGAGAGCCCACACACTATGCCAGACTGCCATAATATGTGAGGGGTCCAGGGTTAGAACACAAGAGGTCAGGAAACACAAGTCTAAAGAGTTAAGTGATAAATTAATCAATGTGCAATAGATGACACTATTCTTCTACCTTAACATATATGTCTATATACTGTCTTAGAAAGCCAGATTCCAGTGTAAATTCAGAGGTGACTTGGAGTTTCGGAATGGATGAGGCAGCACAAGGACTGAGGGAACTGCCCTGCTTCCCTGGCCTGCTCCTTTTTTCTCAAAAAAAAGAATTCCACCCCAGGAGGGAGGGGCCTTCCTGCACTGTGAGTAGGCACTGCAGTCAATCCTCCAAAGCTAAGTTCATACACCAGCGCCACCCCCAGCCCTGGGCTGTACACACAGATACTGCCAGCTTTTCTCAGAGGTCACATGCAGAGAAGAGATGCCTGCATGTTGTTGGACAGGCTCAGGGCCCTTTAGTCAGGGAACTCAGCCCGAGTTTAAGGAGGACTGGAGGAAGCATGGGCTGTGGTGAGACTACCCACCCATGGGAAGCAGAGCTGGAAACAGGCCAGACCAGGGCCCTCCAAGGTGTGGAGGCCAGGGCAGCCCCCTGTTGCTGAGTCTAAGGGCAAAATTACACTCCACTCCACTTATTTAATTAAAGACAGACAGAATCATCCTTAAAAACTCCCTTCTTAGTAGGCAATCGGAAAGATACAAATGCCAATTAACATCATCTCAGTTTTGGCCACTTTAAATAGCTTTCTTCATTATATATATATATATATATATATATATATATATATATTATATTATATGTAATTATATATGTATACAGTATACTATGTATACTATACACACACACACAGATATATATATATATATGGTAAATGCACAGTCTCATTCTTCTAGTTACTTCCCCTCTGTTCTCCAGGATGGCATCTGAGTGTCCTTGGTAGCCAGCAAGGGTCTGTAATCTGCACAATATCCTTCTGAAGCTCCCTGGGGCTCTGCCAGCATCTTAATGAGTGGCCCTTGTCCACCCGGTGACTGTTCAACCTTGACATTCACTGTCAAGGTCTCATCTCAGGCGGAAAAGGTCATGACAGTTCTCTCAGCCTGGTCAGGGGCCACTGTCCTCTAGCTGATGAGCTCTGGCCCGTCTTGGTGTGGAACGTTCAGCTGGGTATGTGATCGGAGCCTGGAGAGCCAGAGAGCAGGGGCTCCTGTAAAGCCTGCTAGAGGACATCATCAGGTGCCACACCCTCCAGGGCAAGGGAGACCTGCTGAGGCTCTCTATGGCACAGGAAATGCAGGGGGCATCCAGGGAGGCATTAGGGCCTCCTTTTGGAGTGGGGTCCCTGTAAGTCATCTCTTCCCAGAGTTCCAAACAAGATACAAGCAAAAGCATCCCAGCTTTTCTCTTTTCCTTAGCAAACGCTCCACTTCTAGAACATCAGCCTGAGTCAGGGGAAACCATGACACAAGTTCCTTTTGCTTCCCTTTCTCCTCCCTCCATTTCTTATCTTTTCCTTCCCATCACCCTCTGGCAAGAAGAGGGACTTTTTTCTTTTACTTCCTGTTTGGAAGACTTTTCATGCCTGTATCCATCTGCTAGCTGAAGTGGCATGTATGCCCTTCCATGAAGCCATGAGGATATCAGAATGCAGGGAGGGGAATCTGGTTAGATTAAGGATGTGAACTGAGAAGCATTTTAAAGCATAAAGCCGGTCATACCCAGGCTTCACCAGTAGGGGCAGGGGCGCAGCGAAGTGGGCCAGATGCTGGCTTTGTGCCTATGTCTCCTAATAAGTGACCAGCACCCATTAAGATGCCACTAAATACAATTGGTGGGTTTTTTCAGGCCCACCACGGAAGGGGAGGCAGGGCCGTGTACAATGTGCCTGGGGAGGGCTCCATGCCAGGTGCTGGAGGACTCAGATGCTCCGCTGAGGAGCTGCTGGCCCAGTGAGGGCACACCTCGGTCCACTGAGCTTTGCTTAATTGCAGTTCACAGATGTTGCTGTTTATTTTATTTATTTATTTATTTATTTATTTATTTCACAAATTGAAAGAAAGGTCCTCCACCAGCAAAAAGATTATGAATTGCTTTACTGTGTTGGTCTAGAACCAAACCAGTGATATCTTCAAAGTATGCCTTTATCAGGAAAGCCCTATGAGATTTTTTAAATGCTAGCATATTTTGAGGTATTATTGTTTTCCTGTTGCAACTGTAACAAATTAACAAAACCTAGCAGCTTAAGAGAGCAAACATTTGTTTTCTTAATTGATTCTGGGAGTCAAAAGTAAAAAAATCAGTCTCACCAAGCAAAATGGTGTTGGCAGGGCTGGCTGCTCCCAATGGCTCCAGGGAAAACCAGGTACCTTGTCCGCTCCAGCGCCAGGGCCGCCTGCACCCTTCACTCCGGGCACCTTCCTCCAGCTTCCAGGCCGAGCTTGTGTGTAGTATCTTCTCCCCCGTCTCCCCTCTCCCCTCTCCCCTCTCCCCTCTCCCCTCTCCCCTCTCCCCTCTCCCCTCTCCCCTCTCCCTTCTCCCTTCTCCCCTCCCCTCCCCTCTCCTCTCATTCATCACGTGGTCTCCTGCCTCCTTCTTATAAAGGCTGATGTAATTACATTGGATCCACCTGGATAACCTTCCAACCTCATGATGCTTAACTAAATCACACCAGCAAAGTCCCTTTTGCCGTGTAAGGTATATATTTGCCGGTTTGGACATTTTGGGGGGCTGTGATTGAGTCTACAAGACAAGGGATGGTATGTCTTCCCAGCTCTGCAGCATTGCTCATCCAGTAGAATAAGAATAACCTGCTTCATGCACTCCTGTCACAGGAAGAAAAGCAGATCTGATGCAAGTTTTCCATGGTTTCTCCCTCCCTGCTCTCTCACAGGTTTGGTTTGTTTGCAGTTACTTGATTGTCTGATGACCTGGCCCTGCCTGCTTTCCGTCAACCACCAGGCTACCTTTAGAACCGCTCCCCTCACACCTGGGAGGCCTTAGGGAAGGCAGACTGGTAGACTGATTTCTTATTCAAGACCAAGCATAATTAAGAGTGTACATTTCAATGAATAAAAGTGTATTCCAAGCAGGTCGGTCTGAGCATGCAAAATGCAAAGCCACTTTCTCCCTTGCAACTATCCTGCTTCAGTTTTTGAAAATCTCAGTTTGGAATGCCAGTTGCAATGTTTCCAACATGCAGAGAAATATTGGAGCTGGAAGGACATGAGAACAAGTAGAAATAATACAAGCTTCTCTCTCCGGGAAAAGAGGGCTAACTCTGTGCTTTCCTTCACAGCAAGCTTGCTTTGTTGCCTCTCCAATGGGGACGTGCTCTGAGCGAAAGCCGCCGGAGCCCTGCCCCCATCCGCCCCATGCTCAAAGCCAAGGACTGGCGGCGTCAGGATGCACATCAATATGGTCAGTTGGATGCTGCGTGGAAGTCTCCCCAGCCAGCCTGAGCCTAGGCACTCTGGCTGCAGAGGAGGGGAAAGAACTGCTCTTACCCCTCCCTAAGTGGCCTCACTGGTGTGGGGAGGACCAGGAGCTCGGGCCGCATTGGAGGAACAGGAAAGGTGGCCCCAGCACTGGTATTTCCCTGCACAGAGACTGGGGCCACCCCAGCCCGACTAAGCCAATTTCTCCATTTAAAGAGCCAGGCCCTGCCCTTTTGAACCTTAATCGTCTCAGCTCAACCAAACAGTCACGCCAGGCACCCTAATTCACTCAGCCAATATCCTCGCAATTCCCTTTCTGCGACAGTTGTATGTAGTAGAGAACACATTTGTACAGGACTTGCTATTAGCTAACAGAGTGTATTTAGAGGTAAAAGCCAGTCATTGCCATACCACCGTGCTTTCATGCTTTCATGCTTTCACTTTCCCCTTCGTATTGTCTCTCCCAGTCAGAGCACACTGTTGGGAGCACAGTGTTTGGAAAGTCCCATTCGTCAAAAGCAGCATTTGAGTAAAGGGTGTGCTTATTATTACATGCTGACTGACATATATACAACTTTTGAGGGGAACAGCATGACTTGTGGAAATTGAATTAAACAATAAACCCCTAATTGCTTGTTAGGGTGCTTTAATTGACTCCTAAGTACCATATGTGAAGCTGGGAGGCTGCAGGAGCCCAATTATAAGCTTGCTTATGGAAAGATGCAACTCATTTTCATGTTGGAAATTCATCCCCTAATGTTGCCCTCTCAGAAAAAAAATCAAATAAAGAAGAAATGCTTTGTAAGCTAATAATGTATGCTTAGTCCTGATGTAAACCCAAAGCTCTTTGTTTAGGTTCTAATACAATAGCAGAAAATGCACAGTTAAAAATTCCATTTGCTTTTTTTCCAAGGTCTTTGTTAAGTCCTGGAGCTCTCTGTGTTCACAGCCAAACAAAGCAGTGTATACAGGTATGGCTCTTGGTTTCAAGGTATCTGCCCCCTAACTTAAAATGACTGACAAGAACAAACATTTCAGGCAGAAAAAAAGAATAAAAAAGAAAAGTATAGCAATGCATGTGAGGATCACACAGGGGGGAGAAGAAGAGAGATCTTAAAATTCTGGTTGCTGATCTTGTGTGGCAAATGCACTAAAGGGATGCTAGGAATCGTGGTCATCACTCAGCCATGGGTGGAAGACCAGTGATCAGGATCAGCTGTGGATCTTGGGGAATGGGTGATGAACATGGGACACACATTCTGCTAAGAGGGCCAACCAAGGCCTGCCCTCTCTCATAGTCCAGGAGCCCTCAGGGCCAAGAAGCGACCTGGTGATCAGAGGAAGGTGACATCTACTCGGTTGGCCCTGGTTACCTGAGCTTCGGGTGGCCCTGGGTGGCTGGGCAGCTGCCATCTGAGGCTTGCCTGAGCCTTGGGCCGGCCCTAGGCAGCTGGGGGCTGAGGGTAAGCCCAGCCTCACTACACACTTGCCAGCCCACCCCCAGTGGGGGAACTCTAGCAGGGCTAAGGACACTGGGTGCTGCCATCTTGTGGTTATGGGTGCTGCCACCTTTGTGATGGTGTGGCAGTTGATTTACATTCCCTCTTTATTAAATAGGATTGTGGGAACCATAGTCAGAGTCCTGGGAATTATCAAAGCCCATTTGCCATGCACATGCGTGCATGCGAGGATATAACCTGTATGGTTAAAGGGGCAGGAGCATCACAAATTGGCATGAGGCCTCTTCTGTTTGACCAGCCAGGAGGGCTGGACCACTTTGTGTGACTGTTTTTGTTGGGCTGCTTTTTGGGGGGGGGCTACTTTGAAGAACTACTGTATTTTCCATGCAGTAGCAATGGCTCCTGTAGTAGCAATGGCTACTCGGTCTACAATAAAGTGTCTCTAGTATGTGCCTAAGACTTTTCATGTCTTCTCTGTCTCATGCCTGGTGTCCAAGGACCTGTGCCCCCACACCTATATTATAGAAAGCCATTAGAAATGCATATAAAACACCACATAAAGCAAGACACTTATCAGCAATCACTCTATGTTGTCGCGACAGTAAACATGACAGAGTCATCATGGCAACATAACTTTTTACACATCACTGCTTTTACAATAGATAGAGAAACTGTTTTAACTCAGTTGACTTTGTTTCCCTTAATACTATTCAGTAGGGAAAGACTGCTAATGATACAGTGTTTCTTTGGGGTGTGATGAAATACTCGGGGGTTAGCTTACTTAAAGTGATGGTTCAACAACATTATGAATATACTAAATTGTACGGAGTCTGGGGGAGGTCAATAGGAAAAAAATGGGACATATGTACTACTATTTGTAATACTTTAAACAACAAAATAACATTTAAAAAGAGTGCATTTTTATTTCAATAAGATTCTATAAAAATTTTAAATCTCAAACAAATACATGTAATTTTAGAGAAAGCACTCAGGAGCCATGTCACAAAATCATGTGCATTATATGCTGCATTTTTAGAAATCCTGGGGATCAGAAGCATTGACCACCTAGTAAGGAATTTATTCTCCCCATAGTTATGCTCAAATCATTTATATTCACTTTTATAAATGAGTGTGCCCATAAATAATGGATTAAGATTTTTATCAAGAATGCAGTTCTTTTCACATGCTTCCAGTTTGCCAAGTTTTGTTTTTAAATTTTGTACTGCATTAAGAAGAAAAGAAGATACCTGCCTAAAATTTTTGTGGTGCCATATTTACTAAACTGAATTATGTAGAATGATATTTGGAGAATACAGTCACTGGGACTGTGAAACATAACAGCAATATAAGGTAGAACATATGCCCTAAGAAGGCTCATAATCTACCTGAAATACCCAACTCCCAGCATGTGGAGAGAAAACACAAAATATAAAAATATATACGAACCACCCAGATTTAAGTGTATACAGAATGCATAAGCATTGCATGGTAGAGTTCATTTCTTACTGTGTTATAAAATTCTGTCAGGTGAGACATCATCTAACTCCCCTTATCAATGTGCGCTCTTTTCCTTTCCTTCCTGGTATATCACAGCCTCATTAGATGTGTAAACTCACAACGAGATGCTTTCTAGTATTTCCAACTCATTTTTCTCACAGCCACTAAAACTACATCAGATCGGTTTCCTTTGGTAATACCTCTGACAATAAAATTCTGTCTTATGCTTAATTAAGTCCTCAATTCAAATAGTATGAAAGTTATTTGACATTTCTTGTTTATATTTGGAAAAATAACGTATACACCCTCCTTTCCACAGAATATTGCCTATAACCATGCAATATGCTGGGAGCTTTATGCTCCCCCAGCCTCTACTTTATGTACAGGTACAAGGAAAATGTATATTTGGCAGATGTGAAAAAATAAATCCACGTACGGCGTGTAGAAGGTGATTTATTTCATTATTAAAGGAATATGGCGGTATTTCCATATGTCTCACCTGTATCTCTGCCAACAGCTGTTGTGCAACCAACTCCCAAATCAGGAGAAGAACTGGCTGGGCATTTTTTAACAGGTGCTCGGGGTTAGTTTGGCAGATGGATGGTACTTTAGTTACCTGCTGTGTACTTCACGTAAAGGCACAGGGAAGAGTTGGGCCAAATCACTCTAGCAAGTACTTCGAGATTTTGACAAATGTACCTACTTTTGGAGTATTAGAGGTAAGAATCTTCAAAGCCTGTGTGAAACAGGAATGTTAACTATTATGTGCCATGAAATAAGCTATCTTGATACTAAGTGCTGTATCGTTCACCAGGAAGCTAAATCTTGTCACATAATTAATCCAATAACAGCAACTAAGTAACAAATGAGACGTGAAACAGGAGTTTAGAAATAACTTGGTGTTCTCTATTGAAAAAACAACTGCAAAGACCCAGGATATTAATTACCCCATTGCTACTGAGCAACAATAAATCAGCATAACGTCCACATTCCTTTCCCTCCCTCTGAGTATACTACATTTCCTCCCGGCTCTGTCTGCTTAAAACGTCTTCTGAGGAACTCTCCTTTTTCTGCAGATGATTTCCTCTCTGTGGCTCACTATGCGTACTCGTGCTTTACATAGGACCGTAATTACCGCTATTATAATAAAGTGTCTGTTATAGGCAAAGCTGATGACATGTCAAGAAGACATTTGTTTTCATTTTGTTGGGTCGCCTCCTCCATAAACTCTGCCAAGCTACTGCTAAAATTATGTTTATTCATCTACATTTCCTCTTCGGTCCCTCAGGAGACCATGCATCTGCTACATCCTTTATGAAAAAAACAAATTTGTTACACTTTAATTCTGTTTTAGAGTCTCAAACTTAATAAAACCCCACAATGAAAGTATGAGTAATGGTGGATTTAGAGGATCATATGGTAGTTCTTTCGCACTATATATATTCAAGACTAAGTCATACGACTTAGTTTCTCTTACAAGACATTTTAGTGAAAAACAACTCCCTTCATATAATATGCAGATGGGTTCCTGAAAAGGTATATGCAAGAAATATGAAGGAAATGAATCTATTTCGATGCAATAGGGAAACCTGCTATTTAAAGGCTTTCTCTCCAGGAAAAAAAAAAATCTATTTAACTTCAAAGATACATTTTTTATTGTCTAAAGTTTTACATACCGTATTTGCCGGCATATAAGACGACCTTTTGGCCCTGAAAAATATGCCTCCAAGTGGGGGGTAGTCTTATATGGCGAGTATATAACAAACTCTGTATTTTTAGTGGAAATGTTAGGGCGAGTCTTATACGCCCAGTCGTCTTATACGCCGGCAAATATGTATTTTTCAGGGCCAAAAAATCGTCTTATATGCTGGCAAATACGGTATGTCTCCTTTTCCCCCAATAGACCCCCCACACACCTTTCATTCCCACCTCAGGCAAGCCCCTAGCGCCCCGGTGTCAGTGTCCATTGGATATGCTAATATGCATGCATACAAGTCCTATGGTTGCTCTCTAACACTCTCTCCCTACCATTTGTCTGGATCTATTCTTGTTCATCACATTATTAGTATGTGAGTTCATAATTGGTGTATAAAAAGGCCATAAATTTCTGGGTGTTGATTTTGTATCCTACTACATTGCCAGATTCATTTACTTGTCTAGTAGTTGTTTTTTTTTTTATGGAGTTTTGGGGGTTTTCTGTGTTTAGTGAGTGTCATGTCAGCGGTGAATAAAGACAGTTTTACTTATTTTCCAATTTGCGTGCCTTTTATTTCTTCTTCTTGTCTAACCACAATGGCTAGCACTTCCAGTACTATATTGAGCAGGAGTGGTAAAAATGGGCATCCCTATCCTGTTCCTGTTCTTCAGGGAAACTGGTTTAGTTTTTGCCCATTGAGTATGATGTTGGCTGTAGGTTTGTCATATAAGGCTTGCATTATGTTGAGGTATGATCCCTTTCTCCCCCCTTTGCTGAGAGTTTTTATCAAGAAATGGTGTTAGATTTTGATAAATGCCTTTTCTGCATTGATTGATATGATTATGTGATTTTTGTCTCTCAGTTTGTTTATGTGATGTATCACATTTACTGATTTTGGATATTGTACAAAGATATATTTTTCAATATAAACAACCAAAGTTGTACTTATGTGAAAATGAATTTTTTAAAGAGATATATTTCAAAATCAAATGACCTCCACTTACTTCTGTGTAACTTTTTACCTTCTAAATGAACTAAACTAAGAGAAAAAATGCCTTCCAATTTTTTTTTATCAGTTATGAGTTAAGTGAGAAACCTGATTTTTTTTTAACCTCTAAGCACTGAGAAATAATTCATCTTAATGTGACTGACAATATTCGAACCATACATTTAAGTACTTTGAGGTAGTAATGACCACACACATGATTCAAATGATCAAGCTAGTTGGGGCCTATATCTTCTGGTAACACATCTTTTACACATTTGCTTGAAGTGTTTGCACCACTTAAATGGAACTTGTTTTCAGTCTGAGGTCTATGCCATGACCAGGACACAATCACAAACTGTGAAGGCAATTTAGCCAGTCAGGATAATGCCTGTAGTTCTGCTTTCTCTTTATTAGCTGCATGACCACTGGGGCAGGCTCTTGGAGACTTAAACACATTCTTATGCAAAATAAAGTTGGACCAGGATGATCTGGGTTCCTTCCAGCTCTAATAATCCTTGATTACATTATTGTTACAGGCCTGTAGAAAGCATTCTCAAGAGTATTGCTAAATTTTCTATGGAGAATTGGCAAGTTTAGCATAGCCAGCTGGTACTTAAGCACACATTTATGCCGGATTGTTTTTATTTCACTACTTGGCATGTTGTTAAGTACACATTGCATGCTAACACATGAAGGAAAACATTCTACAATTTTTGTAAAAAAAAATCCATGCTTCATTTAGAAAGGCATTTTATATAAAATATATATGCTAATTGAACTTCCAAGTAAAGATTACAGAGCGGAAGCTTGAATATAATTCTACTTCTTTCTACAGCCTCATCAAAACTTTGATAAAATTAAGGGAATATAAAAGCAACATAACATAGTGTCATGATTTTGGAAGCTGTAATTCCATCAACAATAAATGTGATACATCACATAAACAAGTAAGGATTGAACAGACCAAATAAAATATTAAGCTCTAAGGTGGAAATAGCAAAAACCATAGATTAATCTGTCATCACAGAGTCTCTAAAAGTGAGGTTGAATTGGGGAAATGGGTGTACTTGGAAAAAGAGTGCAGAGTGTGTTTATAAAGCAGTCAGACCCCCAGCTCACTCACTCTCGTGCCCCATTCTCTTTGCAAAAGATTGGAGGTTACAAAGCACCTGAAGGCCAAAGCCTAGCTGAGATTACTTGACCATTGTCATACAGAATACTGAAATCTCTCCTCTTTTTTTCCCAATCTCAAGTTTCAGAAAACTGACAGTCAAGTCTTCTCCAGGCAGAACATTTTAAAGTCTTTTCTGGGAAATCCAAACAGTACAAGAGAAAAGATCCAACTATGTTGGCATGGAAGTTTCCCAATTAATCAGCCCATCTTAGACCATCCTACTCTGAAGCTCACAGGGACAGTCAAATACACATAATTTAGCTGTCAGTTCTAAAGAGAAGCAGAAACCCAAAAATTACCATATACCTGAGGAAAATTTCTGACATAAAAGACATTTACCAATACTTACCATGAGATAGAAACCAAGTTGGAACAAACTCAACTATTGTAAGGCAAAAAAAAAACTTTGATAACAGAAAAAATATCACTAAGACCATTTTCTATCATGAAACTGGAAATGAATACTCTGGAAAAAATTGAGCAAAAACCATTTTTTTAACAAATTAAAATTAAGTAGAGGAAATTCAAAGAGAAATTTTAAAAGTATAAGATTAAGTTGAGGGAAATAGAGTAAAATGACAAATAGATGGAAACTAGGAGAGAAAAATATTTAGAAAATCTATCCAGGGACCTAACATCTTGATTTTAGGAATTTTAGAGCTAGAGAACAAAAAAATGCAGGGAAGAAAATCATATAAAAATTTAAAGAAATTTTAAGAATATATATTTCCAGATTTAAAGGGAAAGGTGAATGTCCATTGAAGACAATTTATGTACATCCATATGAGGGCACATTTTTAGAGACGTTTTAGGACAATATGAACAAAGACCTCAAAAGCTTCTAATTTCTTGCCTCTAGTGAATCCTACAAGGATATTAGTTGCAAAATTCTAAAGGAAAATTGTTTCTGACTTAGACTTTTATACCTTACTAGAGGCTCAGTGCATGGAATTCATGCATGGGGAAGGTGATCGTTAAGCCTTGCTTGCACCTTCTAATAATCCGGTACTGCTAGCTCGTAACCACTTGCCTGCTGGTCTGCTTGATTGCACCAAACCACTCTGATTGCCTGCCTCATTGCTCCTAACTGTTTGCCTGCCTGATTCATCATCCCTAACCACCTCTGCCTGCCTGCCTCATCACCCCTAACCTCTCTGCCTGGTTGCCTGATCAACCCTAACTGCCTCTGCCTGCCTGTCTCATTGCCCCTCATATTACAGTTTTATTATTATAGACAGTTGCCTTGTTCCAAGTGGTAAGGACCTGCTTGTCATTGAGATAGAAAAGTTTTAATTTTTACTCTTGATTATGGCAATTAACTAACACAAATGGCCACCAAAATGGTGACTTGCCAAAGTTTATAGTAAACGGTGCTGTTAAATCCTCTTTCGTGAAAATGTGCATGTCTGGCATTGTATCTGCCTGGGTACATGAAAGAGTGAAGTTTCTGTCTGTCTTTGCAAACATATGAGCGAATTGTGTGAGACCCCAGCCCCATCTGGTTTGGTGCTCACAGAATAATTGAGCTCTTTATTATCATTTTTTTTCTTTGCTCCATTGGCAGAGATTTCCTAGAAGATGCAGGATATCATCCTTTCATTTTTTCCTCTACACTCTCACTTATGTCTATCACCACTGCTTTTCCTCTATCCCTCACCTGCTACAGTAACTTGCTCCAGGCTCACTTCACTTGAGTATCTAGGAGACTGCACAATGCATCTGCCACCAGAACCATGATTCCCTGCATTCCTGGTGCTCCCCACACTTTAAACGTCCACTTCTGGTCCAAGGTCTCTCTCCTCCCCTCCCTCAGCATGGATGCTGGGCTCATATTTCTGGGGACTCGCCACCAGCATCCCACCCTGGCCACTATAGGCACTGCCATCTTTGTCATAGAGTGATGCTTAATTTACATATTACTCTTTTATTAGGTAGGATAATTCAGGTATGAGAGCACAATGAAGAAATTTTCAGACATTAATGACTATGAAAATTTTACCTCCACATCTTTTCTCAGGAATACAGAAGGATGCACTTCTCTAAAAGAAGACAGTAAACCAACAAAGAGTAGAGGACAGAAGAAAAAGAGGATGCTTTACAAGAGAGATCCAGTCCAGGTTGGATAGTTCAGAAATATCCAGGAGAGTTTTTTTTTAAAATTTGTGAAACTGATTATCTGGAGAAAATTAACCAATGAAAAATGTGTTGTTGTTGTTGTTGTTGTTGTTTTTCAGTGTTGAGAAGATGAAAAATAAAGCAAAGGAAAAAAATCTAGAAAATTAACATGCCAGGGACAATAAAGAGTTGCAAGGAAAGAAACATTGTTATAATTTACTTACACCTAGTTAGCCTTTCAAAAATATTTATATTATAATTATTCATTTAATTATAAACTGCATATATTGACCTAATAAAAATGCATAATAACACTATGGGGAAATGGGAAGTGTGCTGCATGTTAAGGGCAGAATGAGGGAAGAGCCACATCCTTATTATTCATAGTAGAAAGACCGTAGGTAATGTTTAAATTTGAATGTATAAGAAGACACAAACAGCTTCTTTTCTGGAGATGTGGTTTTTTGAATCAATTATAGCTGATAAAAGTATTTGACTTGGAGGAGAGGCAAGTAGAGGCAAATGTCTCAAAACTATTTTATTTTTAATTTTGTTGCGGAACTATTTGACCTTATAAATTTGGGGCATGTGTATATTTGCTAAAAATAAAACAAAAATTAAAAATTAAAATGAATGACTGAATGGATAAAACAGATTAAATCTAAAATCTTTAAGGTAATATCACAAGAATATAAAATGGCATATAAATCCATATACATAATATACTGCATTATGTATCATTAATACATTCCTTATAGGCCAAGTCTTTTTAATTTGTTTCCTTTTATCATTAATACATTCCTTATAGGCCAAGTCTTTTTAATTTGTTTCCTTTTGTCAATAAAATACAGTGGAGCATAATTTCATATTTCAGTCCTTTAGATATTCTACCTATTTATTTCTTATCTTTCACAACCAAAACAACATAAAAATGGAGATTTTTTTTCTTCTGATTTTATCAAAATAACAGAAATTTATTAATTATTTTTATATTAATTGCTTAACATGTGCCCGTGTTCTATTAAACATTATGAAGTAAAAACACACAATAATAGAAGCCCAGTCCTTGGGTTTTGAAAGCTAAAGTTCTTGGTTGGAAAGAAAGTAGGTTAGATGGATTATAATTTATTTTTTTTATAATTTTTTAAAAATATATTTTATTGATATTTCACAGAGAGGAAAGGAGAGAGATAGAGAGCTAGAAACATCGATGAGAGAGAAACATCGACCAGCTGCCTCTTGCACACCCCCCACTGGGAATGTGCCTGCAACCAATGTACATGCCCTTAACCGGAATCGAACCCAGGACCCTTCAGTCCGCAGACCGACGCTCTACCACTGAGCCAAACCGGTTTCGGCGATTATAATTTATTTTTAACCTCTAGAAGGAGAAACTAGAATAGTGTGTGTGCGCGCGTGCACACACACACACACACACACACACACACACACACACACCCCTCTATTGGTGACAGAGATCAAAACGGTGAGGAAGAACTGCAGTGCTTATTGGCTCATAAGGAGAGATGAACCAACAGGAACACCAGGGCCCAATAAAAGAGGAATTGTTACTGATGTGTGTGGAAAGATAAAGCTGGTTACTTAGAAGTTCGCTGCTTACTTTTATTATTTCTTATTCTGTCTCTTCAGGACATTCAACTCCCTAACATTACAGATTTAGAGATCACACAATTTCAGATTTTATTTCTACATTCCTATTTCTCCATTAATAGAAGAGTAGCATGCATTTCTGTATCCTCTTGATTTCACAAGTCAGGAAGAAACAGTCCAGTGTAAATCTTAGAGAGTAGACAGAAATTCCAATATGTGAGGGCATCTCCACTCCTCTAAGCTCCTGCTTATTAAACAAATAATTCTAGAAATCAATATGAGAGACTGCCCAGAACAATGAACAAACCCAAGCCCAAATAATCTCCTTTCATTCTGAGCCAAACAAACTCATTTGTGACTATGAAGTACCTGCTTCCTTTCAAAGGGTGTATAACCTTGTGGGGAAAAGGGATGCAAATGTGAAATGTTGTCTGTTATCTTTTCAAAACAAAACAAAACAAAACAAAACAAAACAATAAAGCAAAACAACCAGGAAGAGATAGTGGACAATTAAAACATCTAAGAAAACAGTTGGGGACCTGGGTATGAAAATGGTAAAATATTCTTAAAAGGTTTGGCTTTAAAACAAAGAAGTACTACTGCTAACAACCAAATCTCCTAGTGATCCATTCATATGGGAAAGTTAAATCATTCTAAGACAGTGGTTGGCAAACTCATTAGGCAACAGAGCCAAATATCCACAGTACAATGATTGAAATTTCTTTTGAGAGCCAATATTTTTTTAAACTTAAACTTCTTCTAATGCCACTTCTTCAAATTAGACTCGCCCAGGCTGTGGTAGTGTGTGGAAGAGCCACACTCAAGGGGACTAAGAGCCACATGTGGCTTGCGAGCTGCTGTTTGCCGACCACTGTTGTAAAAGAAAACAAGATGATTCAGTGACCCTGTGTCCAAATGAAACAGTGTATGAGAAATTCCAAGCAGAGCTCTAAGGCTCTGCCATACTTAAAAACGACTGAGGATTCTGAAAGTTACATGATGGCAGTCTTTTCGTGGTATGGATTCCAAATGCAAGTAACATAATTTTCTGGATAGGTGGGAACTGGGAATTAATGAATCAGGAAAAAGCTACACCTTCCTGCCTAGGGTTAAGATGAAAGCTTAGGTTCCTTTTAAGTTACTTTCCAAATGGTGGGAACTGAAACCACATCTGTTTTATTTATTTATTTATTTATTTATTTATTGTTTATTATTTTTCAATTACAGTTTACCTTCGACATTGTTTTGTATTGGTTTCCGGTATACAGAACAGAGGCCAGACAATCACCTCACAATGTGTCCCCACCCGACACCTCCAGCACCCACCTATGTTGTACCCCACATCCCCATGACTATTTTGTAACTATCCATTGGTATTTCTTAATCCCTTCACCTCTTTTACGCAGCCTTCCACATTACCTTCCTTCTGGCAAGCACCAGTCATCTCTGTATCTATGAACCTGTGTGTGTGTGTGTGTGTGTTTTAATAGTGAATTGTTCTTGGTTCTATAATATTCAATTCTTCAATTATGTTGTCTAAATTAGCCCACTAAAATGATAATGTTATAATTAACCTAATTATTAATTAATTAACAGGAGGGGAGCAAAGGGAAAGTCAGATAATATATGCATGCCATTTGCACAACTTTGCCAGAAAGCTGCTGTTTAACATTCTCCAGGTCTGCTCCCCACAGATGATTGTGGAAAGGGACTAGGCAGTAAATGCATGCCCAGTAAGGTCTGAGTGATGTGGGAAAGTCATTGGCCAGAATAGTCGTGGCTACTATAAGGGCACAAACTCTGAAATACATAAGCTCCTAAACAAAGAGGGATTTCTTTTTTTTCCTTCTAGCGCTCCTAGCTCTTTTGTTGCAGGGGGCACACTCCCCTGCATTTGCCCAATGGCCCACAGCTAGGTGGACTCCACACACAATGGACTAATGCACTAAAAGTAACCTGATGTTGTGCTGGACTCAACTCCACCTCGAAACACAAAATGTGGACACTGGCTTTGCTTTTAGCTCTATTGGTTCCCCATCTGAACACACATTCCAGAACTGGCTTAAGGGAAATGGGACTTTGCAAACCGCGGTATATAATTTCATGCAGATAAACCTTTCTGCCACATCTCACGCTCCAGTTTGAGTCTTAGAAAATTATTTTCCCAAGACATCACAAGAAACCCACTCCCATTAGCAATAGCTAATTCCCACCCATGCAATTCTAAGATAACAAAAATATGTCTGAAAAAGAAACCAATCATTTGAATGTGAAATCACTGACAAAATGAGTTTGGGTTGAAGTCAACTGAATTGATATGTTATCCTTTTACAAACAATGAAGTGTAAGCTAGATGAAAAATCCAAAACTATTTTAGGTAACACACCCCTTATTGATGACAGGAGAAACTCAAAGGGTTAGATAAAGGCCTGATTTACCAATTCACACTTGTTTTTGTTTTTGTTTTTTTTAAGAGGGAAAAAAATAGGGAGAAAAGAAGAGGAAAAAATAGCCTAGTTTTCTGATAGGAAATCTTAGAAAAATAATTAATAACTTCTTAAAATCTGGATACTTAGGTTAATTTATTTGTATATTTCTTTTATATATCTTAAATATATTTCTCTTTATTTTGGAAGATAGTTCCTTTTTCTTTCATTAATACAAACAGAAAACAGTGAGCTCACAGTCTCTGCATAATCTTTAAATATATGAAAGCTTTTCTTCCTTCTCAATCATCATCAAAGGAATATGTCTCTGCATTCTTTAAAGCCTTCAACTATATAGCCAACTCTTTCCAAGATTTTCAGGCAAACTCTGAATGGGATATGTTATGGATTAAACATTTGTGCCCTCCAAAATCCCTATGTTGAAGCCCTAGTCCCTAAAAAGAAGGTGTTTGGAGATGAGGCCTTTGTGGGATAATTAGGGTTCAGTTAACTCATACTGGTAGGGCCCTCACATTGGGATTAGTAGCATGTGATGAAGAGGAAGAGAAAGAAATCTCTCTCCCTCCACCTGCACACACCCAGGAAAGACCATGTGAGGACCGAGCAATAAGGAGGCCATCTGCAAGCCAGAAGGGAAGTCCTCTCCAGAACCTGACCCTCTGGCACCTGAATCATGGACTTCCAGCCTCCAGAATCATAAGAAAATAAGTTCTGTTGCTTGAGCTATCCAGTCGCTGTTTTCTATTTTGACAGCCAGGGCTCACTAATACAGGTTATGCGTATTACAGAATTTTGAAGTTGGAAAGGTACTCAAAGATGGTTCATTCAAAGAATTAAAAAAAAAAAAACACTGTAAAAACTATTTTAGAGGTGATAAGTCTAATTTTACACAACCCCTATCACTATTCACTGCATTACGCCCATCCTAACCACACATTCCTGTAACTTCCTTAATGCCTAAAACTTGATTTCTGCCAACCTTCTCCTTTTAAGCATGAGAAACGAAAGTTCAAAGATATAAGGTGACTTGGCCAAACTGAGTAGTTAAATGAAAAGTAACTGAAATGAAAAATGGCTCTAGAATCTAGATCTCTTGATACTCTCTCTGGTTTCCTGCTGCACAGCCTCTAAGGGATATGTTAGCTCCCTATAGCTCCAGGACACGAGAAAAACAAATAACGTGGCTCCCTGAAGCATATGTGCCAGGGGAAATTAACAAGCAAAATGGGAAAAAAAGTGGTAATTTATTATTCATTTTATCTATTTATCTGTCCAGATGGTTAATTCTGAAAAAGTAACTAGTAACTTTGAAGATAAAATATTGTCATTCTGGAAGTAAAAAGGAAAAACAAAAATTTGAATCCTATATATATTTAATAATTATATATATATATTACAGAGAGGAAGGGAGAGTGATAGTTAGAAACATTGATGAGAGAGAAACATCGATCAGGTGCCTCCTGCACACCCCTTACTGGGGATGTGCCTGCAATCAAGGCACATGCCCTTGACTGGAATCGAACTTAGGACCCTTCAGTCCACAGGTTCAGTGATACTCTATCCACTGAACCAAACTGTTTAGGGTGGAATCCTATATTTCTTGATGTAGTTCTGTTAACAATGACCTAAGAAAGAATTTAAAGGGTTTTTAGTAGGGAAATAAAATAGCAAAGAAAATAACAGGAGAAGAAATATAGTTATTAAAATTATCTAATTTAATATTATATTAAGAGTGTAAATATATCTATTAAAGTGTCTATATTTTCATCTAAGTGCATTATGTACTTCCAATAAGTATTAGATAATTATTGTAATTAATGTCCCCAAAATTTCCCTTTCTATCACCTGTGTGTACATGTTGTTTTCTTCAAAATATGCTGATGGTATGTCATCAGTAAAAGAAAAATGGGAGATAAATTAGACAGTGATATTCTTTTCTTATAAGTCTTGCAACGTTCTGAAAAGGGCAAATAACGGAAGAATCACTATCTGGGTAATAGATCCTTATGCTCCTCTAAATTAATGTGTTTATCAGCAAAAATAAAATGTAACATTTGTATAATGTGAACATTTACCAAGAAATCTCCATAGGTATTTTATTATTTTATCCTTCTCCGAACTCTTTGTAATAGGTAATGCAGAAAATTGTCTCCATTTCACAGAACAGGAAACTGAAGCTCAGAACTGCTAGACCAACAGAGTCAGCCAGGAGTCCTGGTTTTCTGCAGTTATGCTATTGAATATTTCACATGGTAGAAGGTAATTTACTTAGGACATTGTTACATTCATTTAAAAAATTAATAGATATTTAGATTCTAAATGTTGAATGATATTTCCTGTTGAATGTAACCATCAATCTCCATTCTTCAGCTGAGTAATTGGCATTGGACATATTTCCAATCTAGTATTTCTAACCCAATTATATAAGGTTTGGATCTTTTTGAGAGGAATGTCTTTATTTGAATTTCAGATTTATTTTACTTGCCTCTTTTACACTTAGACAAGGGTTTATTAAATTGATGACTCATATTTTTGTATTAACATTATACAAAATATTTATTTTCATAATGTCATGCCAAATATAGAAAATCTACTTATCATCTATCAGTTCTAAACTATTTAAGATATACAGAATAATTTGTCTCTGTCACTATGGAAACTTCAGCATGTCCTTGTTTGGCAAGTCAATTTTTAGTAGGTTTAAGAAAACGTAGCAGTTACTCAGTTAATGTAACCCTAAATGATATATTTTTAAGTCCACTTTTATCCATATTACTGGATTTCATATTAAGATTCCTATAAGTGACTTAATCATTCATTGATTTATTCACTATTTTAATAAAAATATATTGATTACCAACTGTCTTTGGAGTTCAAGTGTTTGTGAATGTGGGGTGGGAGAGTTAAGGTAAGAATGGATCAAATCCCAACTTCTAGTCAGGACTTTAGAGGAGAGTAGGAGAGAGATGGCATACGCATGTCTGAAAAGAATACCTGGCTCTGGCTAGTGTGGCTCAGCTGGTTGGACATCTCCCTGTGCACTGAAAGGATTGATTCCCATCACGGCACATGCCCAGGTTGTAAACTCCATCCCTGAATCCCTGGTATGGGGTGTGCAGGAGGCAGCCCATCAACGGTGTGCTTTCACATTAATGATTCTCTTTCTCATTCTCCCTTCCTCTCTCTCTAAAAAAATCAACAAAATATTTTTTAAAGTGAGCACCTACTATATGACCCATGTTTTCAGAAGTTCATGGTGCCCAAGGAGGGGGTAAATGTTCTAGCAACTGGTGAAGGTTTAATAGCCCACAGGTTAGTTATCATGCTCTTTGAAAAAAGTAGGTATGGAGTAAATCCAGATCAGACAAAAGCCAAGGCCTGGCTGTACCATCCTACCGCCCTCCTTCCGGAAGAGCCTACCCTGAACCACCCACCTCATCTTGGTGATCTTCCTTGGTGGAGACATGGTTTAAACTTTTGAATAATCTTTTAATTTTACCCCCTTTTCCTTTGTTCTGATGGCTTGATACTGATTCCCCTTTGCTTTAATTTAACTCCTGGACTATTTTCAGATAAAAATGTTTTTTCTCTCTCCTGGTATGGAGCCCTACCAAGCCTTTCTCCCACGCAGCCTATCAACGCCCTGGTCTACCCACCTTCTGTTGCTCACCCATCACTGGACTGAGTGGTGCAGAGATGCTCCTGCAGGTAGCTCCTTCTCAGGACCCTGAATGGCAGCTAGGATTTTGCCTGATTCTATGAGGGAAGGAGATATCCTACAGAGAAGGAATGGCATCAGCTAATTAGTTCTTCTCAGATGAAAGCCTAATGTTTGTGTGGGAAGTGGGACTGTACAAGTAGGCAGAGAGGCCCTGGAAGCTTTATTAAGGACTTTGGTCTCCACAGGCAACAGGGGAGTGATAGACTCTGTTTTGTCTGCTTTCAACAGAGGGATATGTGTTTTAGGATAGCTAATGAGTGTCCATAGCAAAAGCCTCTGAAAAGAGCTGCAGGAGCTCAGAGAGCCCCCAGGTCCATACATTTATGACCAAGACACTGACCTAATGATTAACGAAGGCTGGCTTCCAGGCTGTGATACCTGGAAAAGTAAAGCCACCATAGTCATCCACTGAGTATGTGTTTACTAACAAGCACCTTCTCCGTGGGGTGACTGTGTTCAGCACTGAAGAGCCAAAGGGTAAGACACAGCTTCTGCTCCCAGTGGGTCTACAGCAGCTCCAGATGGCTCTCCCTTCCTTTCCACTTCCGGATGGTGACATGGGACACCAAAATTAGAAGCAGAAAGTCACTGAAGCTGCCAGTAGATCATCCGCTTACCTGCTTACCTGAGAGCCATTCTCCAGAATGCATTCCCCTTGCTTCCCATAATGCTATTGTTTCAAAAATCAATAGCAGGCTTTCTATTGTTTAAGATGTTTTGTCAAATTAATTTGACGTATTCACATCCAGTCTTAAATAAACATTTAATCAGTTGTAATAAGTTTACATCTACATATCTACTGCCTAAATCAGCCCCTTAATTATGACCACAAATGCTCCCACAGCTGCTGTTACATGAGAGTGAAAGGTCAGCTTCATTCTCAATTATCTTATAAAATAAGAGAGAGATAAATAAGGTTCCCTGTAGAGCCTTGGCTGGCAATTAATAAAAAGTGTCTTTTCAGGGAATATGTCCATGGGGAAATTTCAGTGGAAATCTCATGTGTGTGTGTGTGTGTGTGTGTGTGTGTGTGGATGTAAAATGTCTTCTACACTATAAGATATATATTTTTAAATTTATTATTATTATTATTGGCATTCTTACAGATGTCCCTCATTTTCCTCCCTTTTGTCCCCCTCCATCCAGACGCCTCCTCTTTCTTTGGCTTTACTCTTAAAAGATATATTTGAAAGTGGCAGAAAGAGGCAGAGGCTCAGAATCAGTGTCTGAGGGAACTAATGTTCACTTAAGCAATGGGGATGGGGGTAGGTGGGCGGGAGGGAGGGGCCTGGAGTAAACAAGAAAAGAAAAAGTCAGATGGAAAGAAGTGTCAGAGCAAAGGCACAAGAGAATGAGGAGAAATATTTTGCTCTGAGAGGTGAGTAAGTGATAATATTAAAAAGTGCACCTAGAAGGGGACTGGCAGACACACAGGGTAAAGCCACACTCTCTATTTGAAATGTTCTAACAGGTTAAGAACGAGCAGTGGAGTAAAATATCATTGCAGCTCTTCCCACATCATCATTACATAGATTATTAACATTTTATCACTGCTATTTGTCTCCTACAACACTGTTGAGCAGTGTCTTGACATTTGGGATGGAAGATTTGAGAGTGGAGGTGGTGGCAATGGGCATGCCTTTAGTCCTCAGAAGAGAAACAAGTCAGACTACCCATCTTCTCAAATTTCTTTTTCAAAAAACTTTTTTCAGTGGTTTAACTTAAAAATATGTCCAGATGCCCCCAAAACTTGCAAACCAGTGATGGGGAGAAGAGAGAGCACTCAATGTGTTAAAAAACGATGAAGACACCGAAGGCCCAACATTTTGCAACAAATCTTAACATTCATTGTCTAATACACAAGCCCATAAGTTAGATAATGCAGCCTTCAGTTTGTAGGTGAAGAATCAAAAGCTCAGAAAAGCATATCCTGTTTCCTTGAATAAAAATCTAGCAAACTGAGGTACCACATTTATATGTATAGCAGCAGGGCAGGGACCAGACCTCACAGCAGGCGGTCACTGCAGTACTATTATACTGAGCAGCTTCCAAACAGGGAAACAGGTTGAAGCCTAAGTGCATTTGAAGATGTTTAATTGTACAAATAAAGCTTGTGGGGTTTTTTTAAGTCTTGTTACATATTTTCCTTCACATTGAATTTCCTTAATATCCAACTAAATATTTTCCTGGGTATTTATTGAATCTTTCCTTCAGTGAATAGGTTTTGATTAGTATAACTAGAAAATGCATTTCCTATTAACTCCTAATACACTTTCAAGGCAAGGTAGCAAGTGTGCTATTAAAGATAAAAATGTGTGTGTGTGTGTGTGTGTGTGTGTGTGTGTGTGTGTGTGTGTGTTTTCACATAAAAGAGGTGTTTGAAAGTACTTTAGCTTGAACAAGTGGGCTGTATGTATCAGGTATCTGCTGCTGCATACAAAGTACCCAAACAAAGGTTTAAGAAAGCTGTGGGCTGCCCAGGCAATTTTCCTCCTGGTTTTCCCAGGCTTACTCATGGGACTGCATTCCGCTTAAGGGTCCATTAGAAGTTGAGCTGAGCCGCCATAGTTGGGGTAGCTGGGCTTCCTTTCCTCGTGGTGTTGCACCCTCAAAGAGTATAAGGCTTCCTCAAGTGAAGGAGACAGCTATCTAAAAGGGCACTCCAATGAAAAAGCATGTATCATGTCTATGCTTGTCATCTTTATTAATATCCTATTGGCCAAAGCAATTGACATGGGAAAGCACAGAATGCATGTTGGAGGAAACCTTACACCAAAGGATATAGATAAACGTCTCTGATATTTATTCTTCTCTATTAAAATAACATTCTACCACAGAAACCTTTTGGGATATGAAAATAGCTTTCCTTTGCAGCCTTGTTGTTCAGACAAAAAAAATATAATCAGAGGCTAAGTTTTTGAGGATTTAAGAGAAAATATATCTTAATATTTGAAATAAATGTTTCTATGTTAATTATAATATTATGCATGGTGGTCAAGGCATGGAAACAACTGATGTATCCTTCCATATATGACTAGATAAAGAGACTGTGGTACTTATATACAATGGAATATTAGTCAGCTGTGATAAAAGATGAGATATTGCCATTTGAGACAACATGGATGCATCTTTAGAATATATGCTAAGCAAAATAAGTCAGAAAGAAAACGTCAAGGATCATGATTTGAATCATAAATAGATATAAAACTGAAAGAAACAAGTGAAGAAACAAGACAAGCAGACAAAATAAGACTCATACGCTGGGCAAAATAAGCCAGTCAGGCATAGACGAGTATCACATGACCTCACTCATATGTGGAATCTAATGAACAAAATAAACTATTGACAAAATAGATCCAGAGACATCGAAACATGAAACAGACGGTGGAATCTCAGAGGGAAGGCAGAGGTGGGTGGCTGGGTGGGTGGGAAGCAACTAACAGAACTTGTATGCATATGTGCATAACCCATGGACACAGACAATAGTGTGGTGATGGCCTGGTGCGAGTGATGGAGAGGGCAGGACAGGGTCAATTGGGGGAAAAAAGGGAGTCATATTTAATACTTTCAACAATAAAAATAAAAAAAAACAACAACTCATAGATATGACAATAGTATGGTGGCTACAGAAGGAAAGGAGTGTGGGGATAGAGAAGGGTAAAGTGGATCAAATATATGGGGACAGAATAAGATCTTACTTTGAGTGGTGAGCACACAATGCAATATACAGATGATGCATTATAAAATTGTACACTTGAAATCTATGTAATTTTATTAACTAACTTGAGACCCAATGCATGAAATTCATGTATAGGCAGAATCTCTACTGGCTGCTGGCTGCGGCCTTCCTTTATTCCGCGCCGCCCACTGGTGGCCAGCGCATATAATAGTGTGTGATAGAACTCCTGGTCAGTCCATTGGTCAAACTCCTGAGGGGACACTTTGCATATTAGGCTTTTATATATATATATATAGATGTCACCCCAATAAATCTTATTTTTTTTTAAAAGTCAATTTCTAAAACAAAATTGGGGGGATGGAGGGCAAAGTTCTAGCCCCTGAACAGAGGCCCTAGACCAGGTATGACTGTGAGGCATGGATATGTGTGAGAAATAAGAGTCCTGAGCATGAAGATATGCAAAATTGGCAACACTCCACAGTGCACCCTGTGAGAATATTTTCATAGTAAGAACCCTGGTGGCCTAGTGATGCTCACTGCTGATTAGCATTATGTAACTCTTTGGTAAGTATGGTTTAGTGGTTGAGTGTCAGTCCATAAACCAGGAGGGCACAGTTTGATTCTAGGTCAGGGTACATGCCCGGGTTGCAGTAGTGGTCATTCAGGAAGCAGCCAATTGATGGTTTTCTCTCATCTGTTTCTATCTCTCTATCCCTGTCCCTTCCTCTGTCTAAAGTCAAAAAAATGTATAAACCCCCCCCCCACACACACACACACACGAAAAAAGTACTGGAGCTTCACAGCAGACAAGCTTCAACAGCACCTCCCTGCCTCACTGAGAGGCCATGCCTACAGTGGGTTTCACAGATGTCTATCTCCTCCTGATTGGATGTGCATGACAACTACCATGTCTGCAACCTTTGCAAAACAACAAGATAAAGCAGATGTAAAAAATTCATAGTGCTAGCTAAACTGTACATAATGCTTACTTGATTACATGTGCTATTCCACACACTATACAGTTGGATAATATTACCATTCCCATTTTATAGACAGGGAAATAGAGACAAAAAATGGGTAATTGATTTTCCAAAGCCAAGGAGCTGTATGACACAGAGCTATGACTCAATTTCAGATCCTGGTTTCCTAACTACTGCTCATGGTGCCTTCTGAGGATATCTCTAATTAAAGAAATTAATGGTGTCATTATATTCTGATTTTAAAAGCATTCATAAGTTGGAAATTGTCTATTAGAATATTTTCATCTTAACCATATTTCTGGCCCCATCCCAGATCCCTCTATCAGTGCAAAGATACATTCCTTTTTCTCAATAGTGAGCTGACATTTCTTATATTTTATTTTCTATTTTGAAATACTTTAAGAAATACATATAGATGCTACAATATATATATTTACAAAAGAAATTCTTTATTATTATTTAATTACTAGAGGCCTGGTGCACAGATTCATGCAGAATTCATTCAGACTGGTGGGGTCCCTTGGCCTGGCTGGCAGGGATTGAGCTAAAACTGGCTCTCCAACATCCCCTGAGGGGTTCCAGATTGTGAGAGGGCGGTTCTCGGTTGATGCATCCTAAAATCTGGCTCCCTCCTCTCTGATTCTGGGTGGGTCACCTGAGAATTGCAGCTGTCAAGTCACCATAGCTCAGCAACTCTTGCCTTGAGCATCTGCCCCCTGGTGGTCAGTGTGCATCTTAGCTACCATTTGGTTGGTCAGCCAGTCTCCTAGGCTTTTACATATATAGATTCCTGCTTATGAATAGGTATTTACTTCCTTGTAAAATAAATATCAATCATATGGTATTACTTATTTTGCAACACAACTTTAGTGGGCCATTCTCATGGTAGCCTTTTATGATCCTTTGAATTCTGTGTTATCTTTTGTAATGCCTATTCTATGTTTCATTTATATTTTGTTGATTTGGACCCTTTACTATTTCCTTGGTTGGTCAAGTTAAGGGTTTGTGAATTTTACATTATTTTTCAAAGAACCAACTCTTGCGTTGGTTAATCTTTTTTATTGTTTTTCTGCTTCATTTATTTCTGCTCTTATTTTCTTCTGCTAACTTTGGGCTCATTTATTTTTTTTTTCTAATTCCTTAAATGTGGAGTTAGATTCTTTATTTGGAATCTTCCTTGATTCTTTTTTATTATTGATTGATTGTGAACAGAGAGAGAGAGAGAGAAAGAAAGAAAGAAAGAAAGAAAGAAAGAAAGAGAAAGAAAGAAAGAGAAAGAGAGAAAGAGAAAGAGAGAGAGAGAGAAATTTGTTGTTCCACTTACTCATTTGTATATTCGTTAGTTGATTCTTATATGTGTCCTGATAGAGGATTGGACTAAAAAACATGGCATATTGGATATTTGGAGCAAAATTCTAACTACCTGAGTTACCTATCCAGGGCCTTTCTTATTTATTAATGTAGGTATTTATTGCTGTAAACATCCCTCTAAGAACTATTTTTGTTGCATACTAAAAGTTCTGGTATATTGTGTTTTCATTCATTTCAAAAAATGTATTTCTCCTTTAATTTATTATTTGATCCTTTGGTTTATGAATGTATAATTTTTATTTAACAGTTTGAAATCTCATACCATCTGCTGAAAGCTTTACTATTAATTTTAGGGAAAATGCAAATGCATTCATAATATTCCCTTTTGATTACATGATCAAGGCACAGAAAAAGAAAAACAACTGTTTAAATACCCGGAGGGACCTGAAATTTGAACTTCATTCAAAGTAGGATTGAGTTTATGAGCTGTTTTTTGAACAAAAGTAGTCCCAATTTAATTCTAAATTTTATAACTAAAGAAAATTCAGGTTTACCATAGATTTCATAATATGATATATATCCATAAAGGCAATTACTAAATGATTCAGTGATGATAAAACCTGTGGACCCAACTCTTAACTTGTGTCTATTTATTATTGCTAGTTGTACCCTGTTTTATTTAAAAGAAAATTATAAAATTATTTTCCTGGAGATCTATAACAAAAACTAAATGTAATAATATGTTATTTTATATTATTTACCAGAGGGCTTGAATATGTAGTAAAGAAAAATCCATTCAATGGTCAAACTATGAATATGATTATAAGTTATTGGCTTTTACCTTTAGGTATGTATTCAATTTACTTTTCCTATAAAAATAGACAGTTTTAAATAGTAAAGTATTATGCTTTATACATTTACCAAATTTAAGATATCCAGAGTAAATATATATTTTATGACTGCATTAATTATATTTATGCATTGGTTGCCTCAGATCTGTGATGCCCTAGGAATGCAAAGGCAAATAAGACACTAATACAGCCCTTAATAAGTTCATAATCTCATGGGAAAGCTGAATGTATAAAAATATAAGTATAATAACAATGCACATTATTGCTTGGAAGCAGAGGGTAGAGAAATGCCAGCTCTGACTTCAGGGCCAATCCTTTTGTTATAAACAGGATTAGTTGAGACAGAGAAGAATATCAGGCATCAGACCCAGTTGGAAGACTGGAAAAGCAGGCCATATGTCTATAAGATCACTTTTTTCTAATAAAATGTGACTCAGAGATTGATGTGAAGTATTGTATTCTTCTCTTGTTGCTATAGCCTACTAAATTTTCCAAAATAGATCTCTTTTTCAACCATAAATAGAATCTCCTAAATTATGTATAACTAGAGTCCCAGTGCAAAAATTTGTTCATGACGGTGGGGCCGGGGAAGGGGGGTATCTCTCAGCCCAGCCTGAGCCCTCTTACAATCTGGAATCCCTTGGGGGATGTCTGGCTACAGGTTTAGGCCCAATCCCTGCAGTCAGACATCCACCAGTTGGACATCCCTCTTGCAATCCAGGACCACTTTCCCCTAACCTCTCACCTGCTTGCCTGCCTGCTCCCCCTAACTGCTCATCTGTCTGCCTGCTCACCCCTAACCACTTAGTTGCCTACCTGCTCGCTCCTAACCATTCACCTGCTTGCCTGCTCAGTGTGCATCATAGCAACCGGTCATTAGATAGATGATAGATAGATGAAAGATAGATGATAGATAGATAGATAGATAGATAGATAGATAGATAGATAGATAGATAAGGATTCTGAAAGGTTTGAAGGAAAATTTCCATGTGGTTGAAGCTTCTATTATATTTGGCAGAAGTAGGTATAAGTTTCTTTTATTCACATTATTTTTATTTATGAGCCTGTATCTAGAAGAAGAAAAAAGGATGAATGTGGGTGAATTTGCACTGCTTAAGTATTTAAAAGCATTTCAGGTATGAAAACTGACTATCTGGTTTACAATTCACTCTAAGGGATCTAGAAAAATGATTCCCTTAGAGAAATCTATGTCATTATCCAGGATAGAATACAGTCAAATTTTGCTTAGAAGACATTACAACTTGCATGGAGCAGGGCATGGCTGGACAGGTCAGTGAAGAATATACACAGGGAGTCTGGGATGAACTGCTTTTGGAGAACTGGGACAAAGGTTCATTATCACCAAGAAGCTAATAGCTAACAGGAACAGCAATGGTTTGAAAATACCTCCAATAATTATACATCTTGCTAAATGCTCAGGTGAGTTTATCTATTTCTCTCTAAGTTAGCATTCAACCACACTCATTATTCATATTCTTTCTGTGTGTGTGATTTTTTTTTCTTACTACCCACATTTACACTTACTTCTGTTGTCATTCTAGCACTGCCTTTCTGTCTTTTCCAACAATGAGAATATTACTGGGTCAATCAGTCAACTCAATTGAGCAATTCTAGATTAGACCAATTAACAGGTGCCTAATCTATTTTTGGCTAACTCACAAATTTTACTGTAGCCCTAGCTAGTTTGGCTCCATGGGTAGAGTATTGGCCTGAGGACTGAAGGGACCTGGTTCAATTCCAGTCAAGGGCACATGCCTAGGTTAGGGGCTCAGTCCCTAGTAAGGAACATGCAGGAAGCAACTGATCAATGATTCTTTCACATCATTGATGTCTCTATCTCTCTCTTTCTCTTTCTTCCCCTCTGAAATAAATAAAAATTATTTTTAAAATTACTGTATTCCAGGGGACACTAACTCTAGGTGATATTAATCAGATTTTTTTCCATTATCAAAAGAGCTATGGGAAATGCACAGAAATTCTACCTGTTAGAAATTCATAATCTTACCTAATAATAGACAAATATATACATTGACCATACCTCCGCTATTCCCCCAGCCAATCAGAGTGAATATGCAAATTAACCCAAAAAAAAGATGACTGTTAATTTGCATACATACCTGGATCCCAGGAACATCCTTGACACCCAGGTCACTCCTATCAGAGGGGAAGGGGCTG
Organism: Vespertilio murinus; assembly: GCA_963924515.1. Lineage (NCBI taxonomy): Eukaryota > Metazoa > Chordata > Mammalia > Chiroptera > Vespertilionidae > Vespertilio > Vespertilio murinus. Next base: position 17,807,022 of record OZ004711.1, on the reverse strand, counting down.
AGCCAGCGATCAGAGGGGCGGCAGGGGGGGGGTGCTGCCCAAGCCTAAAGCCTGGTGGCCTGAGCTGGCAATCCGAGGAGGGGGGGGGGGGCTGCCCAAGCCTCAAGCCTCTGGCTGAGGCTTTTATTCTTGGGCAGTGGCCTAACTGGTAATCAGAGGGAAGGGGAAAAAAAATCAATGGAAAAATATCCTCAAGTGAGGGGGGAAGAAAGAAAGAAAGAAAGAAAGAAAGAAAGAAAGAGAGAGAGAGAGAGAGAGAGAGAGAGAGAGAGAGAGAGAGAGGAAGGGAGGAAGGGAGGAAGGAAGGAATACCATATTCTATAAAAGACACATCTTGCGCCAAAACCAGTTTGGCTCAGTGGTAGAGCATAGGTCTGTGGACAGAAGAGTCCCGGGTTCGATTCCAGCCAAGGGCATGTACATTGGTTGCGGGCACATCCCCAGTGGGGGGTGTGCAGGAGGCGACTGGTCGATGTTTCTCTCTCATCAACGTTTCTGGCTCTCTGGCTCTCTCCCTTCCTCTCTGTGAAATATCAATAAAAAATATATTAAAAAAAAAGACACATCTTGAAAATGCCCAAAGAAAACTGTCATTTTTTTCATGGTGAAGGGACTGGAGTGTCCATGTTGATAAAAATACCTTGGTGACTGCGGTGACTGGTGTTGGCTGCAGCAGTGGGGTGATGGGATTGGCGCCTTCCCCTGATCAGCCTCAGTCACCTCCCACAGAGGGAATCAAAACTGTGGCCTTACCCTTGAGTAGGACATCCCTGAGGGCTCCCAGTCTGTGAGAGGGGGCAGGCTGAGCTGAGGGACCCCTCCCCAGTGCACAAATTTTGTGCCCCAGGCCCATAGGACATATTTATATCAGGAAGGCTCTAAAATGTTCAAGTGGGAAAAAAATAACCACTATTTAACTCAGCTTAATTATTAAATGAATTCATTTTAAATGTAAGGCTTTATTTTTTATTCTGAACACCTTTATCCCTCTGAACAGTTTAAAACATTTCCACAAAGAGCTTAATCTTAACTACAGTTTGGTTGATATGGGGTCCATGAATTGTGGGTATAATGCCATGAACACATAATGTATCCCAACAATTTACATGTCAGGAGACATTGATGAACATTTGCCTCAAGATAGATGCAACAATGGCCCTTGCCGGTAGACTGAAGGGTCCCAGGTTCTGGTCAAGGGCATGCTCCTTGGTTGGGTAGCAGGCACCAGTCAGCCTGGGCCCTGTTTGGAGCTCATGCAGAGGCAACCAATCAATGTGTTTCTCTCACATCAATATTTATCTGTCTTTCCCTCTTTTTTCCAACTTCTCTAAAAACCATTGGAAAAATATACCTGGGAAGATCAAAAAGAAAAGAAAAGAAAAAGATAGATTCAACAACCATGGCAGGAATCTTGTGAATCACTCTAGACAAACCCCATAAGTCATGTGATAATGACTTTTCATACAAGACTAATTAGAGTTTCTTAAATAGAGATTAAGTTACTCAACCCATGATCCAGTTCAATTTCCTGAAGGTCTTAAAAAACAAAACTATTTGAGTGAGAACAAAACAAGTTTTTGGTCCTTCATGAAAAGGGGAAATCTCAAGCATATGGACTCTCATAAGTAACCAATACTTGTTCATCCCATGTGAACCTTTGCCCAATGACTTCCATTGGCATTGTGTCAGCAGAAGAGAATGAACAGTACGGGAGAGTAGAATCTTTATTTTGTCTATATGATTTGCTCTTGGAATCAATCTTTCATTTGTAATTATATGAAATGCATCTTTTCTTTACTCTCATTTCTATTTTTTTTGTGGGCAAAGTGTTGCTTTGGGGATAGAATAAATAATGCAACTATTTAATGCTTTCTGGTTTTAGGGAGCATTAAAAGAAAAACATCAATATTATTAAAGGCCAACCTTACATAAAACTTGCTGTTGACAAAATGTATCTCCATCTTCCAATCTCCAAGTTCTTCTAGCTATATCTCATGCTACAGAAGTTCCACACTATTGATCTTCCACATTTTATCTATTTCCTTAACTCTACCAATATTCACTCATCTGGTGCCTCATTCTATTAAAATTCTGTTTTCTCTTTAGTTGGAAATCATTCCTAATAGAAATATCTACTAAAGTGATAACCTACTCTGTTTATGCAGAGATAGTTGGGCACTTTTTAATTATGCCAAAAAGTTAACCAAGGTTTTAGAATCTAGGACTTGGTTAAAATCTCAGAAATACAGAAATACTGTAGTTTCCTGATGAAAATACAGTACTTCATTGGAGGGTAATAAAACAGTATATCAAATGTTAGACTTTAATATTCAATGTTAATCAGATCTTGATAATTATTTATATAGGTTATTAAAAGACACATAAAATTCATACCATGATCTGCCACTTGAATTTTAAATGTTAGAACTCCTCAGAGCTAGGCCTTGTACTTCTATCTCTTCCTATTTGACAGTCTCTCTTTCTCTCTCACACTAGAACTGCTGACCTAATCTAAAAGATTCACTTATCAGAGGTGATATCAATGATTACCAGGGTTGAATCTGCAACTTAGATTTGCCTATTTAGATCTAGATATCTCTCTAGGCCTTTTTTCTCAGGTTTCAAGTTTCACATGTCTGAAGTTCTGTTAGTGCTGTTTTCTGACACCTGCTCAATTCTAGTGCCTAATTCATCAGCGGATCCCCATCAGTACTGTCATTGCTCAAATCAGAAATCTGAGTCCTGTCCTAAATATTTCTCTCTTTTTTACTCCCATATCCAATTGATCTTGGGTATTATACTTTTTTAAATGACTTATTTGAGAGAGAAATTGTTGTTCCACTTATTTATGCATTCATTGGTTGTTTCTTGTATGTGCCCTGACTTGAGATCAAATCCTTGAAAAGGTTGGCTATTCTACTTTTAACTCTATGGCACTCAATGTTCTCTCCATCTCCCTTGGCATCTTGATAATCTATTAGCATGTCTTTATTCTATAACCAAACTATCCCCTTACCTGGTTTCTCTTAATCCAGTCTTCCTCCCCTCCTCAATCTAGTCATTCCCTACTGATGCCCAGTGATTTTTCTAACAAATAGAAATATAATAATGTTGTTCTTTCATCGTAGAGTCTAAATATATTAACATGGCTTAATGTTCCTTTGTGATTGCCCCCCCCCACTTATACAGCTTTACTCTGACCCACTCTCTAACTCTCCCCATTGCTAGCTATAATTTAGTCATGACATTCAATTTCAATTATTTTAATGAACTAAACAACTCCCTTCCATTTAGATTTATTCACACTATTTCCTTTCTTGGAAAAAGCCTATTTCCCCTTTATCCAGTCCTGGCTTAAATTATATTTACTGAAGGACACCTTCCAGGATTCCTTAGCTTTATTATACTCACTCAATTACTCTGAACTCTTCCTTTTTAACAGCTATAGACTAATAACTGATTATTTTATAAATATCTGCTTAGTACATAACCACTAATTAAGCTAAAAGGTATACAAGGGTAGCAAAGAATACACCTTGTTCTCCATTCTCTCTAGCCCTAGTACCTTGGTACATAACAGATTACCAAATAGTACATCTTTTTAAAATGAATTAGTGAGAAACAGCTAATATTTAAGTAACACTTATACTGACACATGATAGCAATATCACACTTTCTAGTCCCTCACTGTGTGTTCCAGTGTAGAAGTCTGAAAAACAGCCCAGAAAATTATGGTTAACACATTAGAAGTCATCTGAGATGTAGCAGACAAAATAGACACCTTAAAAAGACATTTATACCTCTTAACTTCTGGCAGTTCTTTTGATGTTATGACTTTAGCATATTAAAGTTATCATTGGCTGATCATTAAGCAAGATTTTGATAAAGTATGGGCTCATTTTTAAAATGAGAGAGAAAGAGAGAATAGAATTAGAAATAACTATCACAATTAACTAGCTGAGAATTCAAGAGTCAAGGAAAAATGATCTCAATAATATGATCAGCTCAGCAGGTAACATCAATAAGCTGCTCTGGAACTGGAACTGGAAGCAGAGTTTGCAATAACTGTAAGTGCATCAGACAGCTTTGCCCTCCTGACATAAGATTTTATGGCAATGGAAAGGTTCATGAATTAAAGATAGACCTTTCTAAATATTACAGATCTAAAGCTATCACCTGGCATATTGTTTAACAAATTGCTAAGAATTTTTATGAACTTTGCACATGCCAGGGATGATTTTTATAAACCCCATTGACTTTAATCAGCTGAAATGGAATGTAATCAGCATCAGAAATTAATAATATTCATTATCATAATCGTTCTGTTCTATAAAGACATGACAATTGAGTAAAAAGGCTATTAAAAAATCACAAAAAGTTCTCCGTAGGGAACATAATTTAATTTGATTAGTAGATTACAATGATTACTTACATATGATTTCCCAAACTAATACACTTGAATGGATGCTTCTGAAACCATTTTCCATTTTGATCACAGAGTCCAATAAAGGATTTTTCCATAGGATAAAATGCATCATGTTCCTTATTTAAATTTATCCTAGTCTGTGAACACACACACACACACACACACACACACACATGTGCGCACACGCACGCGCAACAACATATGCATTCAAATTCAGAAAATCTTCATTGTAGATGGCTATAGTTATTATTTCATACTTATTTTGTAATATTGATTTATTTAAAAACTTTCAGATTTATTAGCACTTTTTAAAAGCTCAAGTAAAAAACAATATCCTATAGACAGCAATATGATATCTATATTCACAGGTTAGTCTAGTTGCAAGAAAATAGCATTGAAAAATGCAATGATTAGATTCCAGTGCCTTAACTTTGGCCTTGATTAAGTTACACTTTGGAAGTTAAAATCTTTCTCTCTAAAAGATCAGGATCAAAACAAGGATACCTACTCTCACCATTTTTATTCAGCATAGTTTTGGAAGTCCTAGCCAGGGCCATTCGACAGTAAAATGAAATCAATTAGACAGTAAAACAAAATACAAAAATACAAAATGGAAGAAGTAAAACTGTCACTGTTTGTGGGTACCTGATTTTATATTTAAAAATATAAAAACTATACCAAAGAACAGTTAGAACTAATAAACAAATTCAGTAGTATTTCAGTGTACAAAGTCAATATATTAAAAATAATCTCTGTTGAATTTCTATATACTAAAAATAAAATAACAAAAAAGAAGATAATAAACAATCCCATTTACAATTATATCAAAAAGAATAAAATACCTAATAATAAATTTAACTAAGGAAGTCAAAGACCTGTACACTGAAAACTATATGACCTATGAAAGAAAATTTAAAAAGCACAAATGGTAAGAATTCCATGCTTATATATTGGAAACGTTAATATTGTAAAAATGTTCATATTACCAAAAAGCAGTTTACAGTTTCAATGCAATTTATATAAAAATTACAATAGTATTTTTTCACAGAAATAGAACAAATAATTCTTAAATTGCTATAAAACCACAAAAGATACACCAAATCAATCTGAAAAGAGAGTAAATCTGGACCCATCATTCTCCCTGATTTCAAGCTATGTTACAAAGCAATAATATTCAAAACAGTATAGTACTAACATAAAAAGAGACATTAATAGATCAATGTAATTGAATAATGAGCTCAGATATAAATCCAAACGTATATGCTCAATTAATTTACAACAAAGGAGGCAAAGATATAAAATGGGGAAGAATAGTCTTTTGAATAAATATTGTTCAAAAAACTAGACAGCAAACAAACAAACAAAAACAACACTTGACAGCTACATACAAAAGAATGAAACTAGACACTATCTTATTCCATGCACAAAAATTAACCCAAAATAAAGATGTGGACATAAGATCTGAAATTATAACACTTCCAGGAGAAAACATAGGCAGTAAGCTCCATAACATCAGTCTTGGCAATGATATTTTGGATCTAACTCCAAAAGCAAAGGCAACAAAAACAAGAATGAACAAGTGAAATTACTTCAAAGTAAAAAGTTTCTGCACAGCAAAGGAAACCATCAACAAGAGGTAAAAACAACCTACTTAATGGGAGAAAATATTTCCAAATAATAAATTCAATAAGAGCTAATACTTAAAATATATATTTTTAAAAACCACTCTTACAACTCAGTATCAAAACAACAATACCCCAAAACAAATAAATATACAAACATACCAAAACACTCCAAATAATTTTAAAGATGGGCAGAGGAACTGAATGGACATTTTTTCCAAAGGAGACATACAGTTGGTCAACAGGCACATGAAAAAATGCTCAACATCCCTAATCATTAGGAAAATGGAAATCAAAATCACAATGAGATACCACCTCACATCTGGTAGAATGGCTATCATAAAAAAAAAGAAATGAGTGTTGGGGTGGATATGGGGATAAAAAGAACCCCTGTGCACTATTGGTTGGAGTATAGCTTGGTGCAGTCACTATGGAAAAGAGTCTGGAGGTTCCTATATATAGGAAATTAATATAACTGCCATATGATCCAACAATTCCAATTCTGGGTATTTATCCTTAGAAATAAAAATACTAATTTGAAACGATGTATACACTATTCTGTTCACTGCAGCATTATTTACAATAGTCATAATATGCAATCAACCCAAGTTTTAACAATAGATGAATTGACCCCCCAAAAATAATAATAATAGTCTACATAATAGACTACTACATTATAAAAAATAATGAAATTTTGCCATTTGTGACAACATATATGGATCTTGTGTGTTACATTAAGTGAAAAAAGTCAGACACTAAAATACAAATATTGTATTATTATTTATATGTGCAACCTGAAAAAAAATAATGAGCAAACAAAACAAAACTCATAGATATAGAGAACAGATTGGTGACTGTCACTAGGGAGTGAGGTTAAGGGGTACACAAATGGGTGACCGGGTTAAGAGGTAAAAACTCCCAGTTAAAAAACAAATAAATCATGGGGATGTAACTTACAGCATGGTGACTACAATTAATACTATTGTACTGTATAATTAAAACTTGCTAAGAGAGTAAATTTTAAAAATTTACATTACACAAAAAAATTGTACCTTTTTATGGTGACAATGGTAAATAGACTTATTGTGGTAGACATCTCAGAGTATGCAAATATGGAAACATTATGTTGTTCGCCCGAAACTAATATAATGCTATATATCAAATATAAAATATAGAGTTGAATTAAAAATATAGTTGAATTTTTCACTCTCCCAGCACCCAAGTAAAACTCAAAAGGTAAAGGAAAAAAAGTTCTTAGAGTTAGGAAAGTGAACTGTTCTACACAGCTCATGAAATAATACTACTGCATCAGATAGACACTTTGATTTAATGTGCATTGGCAGACAATTCAAAAGTTATGGCTGAGCCCTTATGTGACACAGACTCACCGCAAAACGTGAATTACTCATTTGTTTATCTTCTAAAGCACAGACTGGTGTAACATAAGGACATTCCTAGCACACTACAGGGGAGCATAATCTGTAACTGTTTAAAAATGATAAAAGGCTAACAAAACGGACTGAACGCTGCACATCAAGGACTTATGATTAACAGCAGCAAGAAATAAAACAACTAAAGAAAAGCGTGAATCTGAATACCTGGCCCTAGAGTTATGGAGACTGTCAGTGGGCTTTCTGCGGCACACGATTGCTTTGTAGTTACTAAATCATGCTTGGCTTTTGACGCTGCCTTGTATAACCTGCATCTAGATAGTCTACTGTTGACAGTGTAATCATATCTTTTGTTGAGGGTCTATTTAAACTGGATATCCATGAAATTGTCCATTTGGTTTTTCACAAAATCTTTCTTCACATGAGAGCCTCTAAGATGGGTCAAATGCTTCCATATAGACTTTCTACATTGTTGATTTAACACAAATAAAATGATTAATGGTCCAATTTAAGTGCAACCACTGTAAAACTGATCTAGATTCCCTCTAGCAAGATTATGTATTCTTTTTAAGTAAAGCCCCTACAACTCAACAACAAAAAGAACAAATAACTAGATTTAAAAATGGACAAAGGACTTGAGTAGACATTTCTCTAAAGAAGATTCACAAATGATGGGAAAGCACAGGGAAAATATGTTCAATGTCACTAGTGATTAGGGAAATGCAAATCAAAACCACAATGAGATAACACCTTATACCCATTAGATGGCCACTATCAGAGCAGCCCTGACAAACAAATAAACAAACAGAAACTAGAAAATAACAAATGCTGGTGTGAAGATATGAAAAAAATGGAACATGTGTGTACTGTTTGTGGGAATGTAAAATGGTGCAGCTGTAAGAAGGTTTTGTTAGAAAATTAAATATTAAATTACTAGAGAACTGGTGCACAAAATTTGTGCATGGATGGTGGTGTTGGTGGTGGTGGTAGAGTATGTGTCCCTCAATCCAGCTTATACCCTCTCCAATCTGGGACTACTGGCTCCAAACCACTTGCCTGCCTGATTGCCCCTAACCGCTTCTGCCTGCCAGCCTGATCATCCCCTAACAATGCCCCTGCCAGCCTGATGCTCTCCTGCCAGCTCAATTGCCCCCAAGTGCTCTCCTGCCAGCCTGATTGCCACTACCCTGCAGGCCTGGTTCTCTCCAACTGCCCTCCCTTGCTGCCCTGATGTCCCACAACTACCCTCCCCTGCCAGCCACATTATGGCAGCCATCTTGTGTCCACATGGGAGTGGCTATCTTTGACCACATGGGGAGGCATCTTGTGTGTTGGAGTGATGGTAAATTTGCATATTACTTCTTTGTTATATAGGATTGTTTGATACAGCGATCCATTTGTGGATATATATATATATATATATATATATATATATATATATATAATTGAAAATAGAATGTCAGAGATATATTTGCACACCCCCATGTTCATTGCAGCATAATTCACACTAGCCAAGAAATGGAAATAACCTAAATGTCCATCAAAGGATGAATGGATAAACAAAATAGCATATACACATGATGGGGTATAATTTAGCCCTAAAAAAAGAAGAAAATCCTGTCCTATGCCACAACATCGATTCATCTTCAAGACATGGTGCTGAGTTAAATAAGTGAGTCACTCAAAGACAAACACTGCAGGATTTCACTTATATGAGGTATCTGAAATAGTTGAACTCTTCAAAATACAAAAGTTGTTTTATTATTGAGGAGAGTTGTTTTACAATGGGAATAGCAGTTTTGATTGGCGAGCTAAAAACAACTAGAGGCCCATTACACAACAATGTAGATGCAGTTAATAATTCTATAATGTACACTGAAAATTGTTTTAATTATTAATTCTATGTGTGTGTGTTTTTATATTAGCAAAAGGCCCATGAAAGAAAGGTAAAAGTGTAAAGAAAGGTACACAAGTCTAAGAAGCTGAAGACACCAAACTCTACACAGAAATGGAGGGTAAGTTCTGCATCCACTGCCCCCACCACACCAAGCAACCCAGATCACATCATCCAGGTGGGGGTGGTGGGGTGCAGGTGTTTATTAAATTTAAAATAGATACACTATGTCTTCTTTAGACTTGTTTTATTCCACTGCTTCTTATTCTTTTGCACTTATTAATTTATTTAGCATCTGCTGAATTGCTCACATCAAAATTTCTTTCTCATCTCACAAACTCTCTAGTCCATGGAATACACTTGCCCCTCTGTCCTCTGTGCTAACTGTTCTCTGGGCTTGATGCTCTGCTACTTATGTTTTTATTTAATTACTCTTCTTGGTCACAGTCACTATTCTTGGATCCCAAATTCATTTCCTCTTTCCTGTCCCCTTTCTTTCTCCCGTTTTATCTCTCCTCTTTTAATTTCTTTTTAAATGTTAGCTCTTATTTTTATTAAGGAAATCCTTAAGTAGCATTTATTCTTACACTGTATTATTTTCCTGAATTGTTTTCTTCTTTCTGTGACACGCCTTTCAATTATTCCAGAAAGGCCTATGAAGAGACAGCGTTATATGTTTCTGTGTGTCTGATTCTTCTTAAGTTTTTTCTTTTCCTCACACATAGGTCGGAGAGTGTGGCATACAATTCTAGGTGGCACATTATTTTCCCTTTACTCTCTGAGGGCCTTGTGCCAATTTCAGCTGCTAATTGGCAAAGTGGTATAGAAATCTCTTCATCCCTACTGTGCTTCTTCAATTATTTTTTTTTTACACAGTAGTTTCTTCCATTTGTTGAGTTTTTCTTCCTTGCTTTGGTGATAGTGATTTTCCTTAAAAGTTTGGTGGCCAATTATTGCATTTGTTTATAGTGGATGTTTTCTGTTAGACCATTTGATGTATTAATATACCCAACATGTCTGAGGATGGCAGTTAGGGAGGCCAAAAGGTTCCTTTTAAAAAAAAAATATTTTTATTGATATTTCACAGAGAGAAAGGGAGAAAGATAGAGAGCTAGAAACGTCAATGAGAGAGAAACATCGACCAGCTGCTGCTTGCACACCCCCTACTGGGGATGTGCCCACAACCAAGGTACATGCCCTTGACCGGAATCGAACCTGGGACCTTTCAGTCCGCAGACAGATGCTCTACCACTGAGCCAAACCGGCTTCGGCCAAAAGGTTCCTTTTGTCGCTTGTGTTCACACCTGTTTGCAGGAGGACTAGGGGGCTGGACATGTAGGCAAAGAAGCCCCGGGATCAGTCCCTGAACAGGACACACCCCCTATTCCACCTGCTAATCACCCACTTTTCTTTTCCATAAAAGCTACCAAATACCAGGCTCCGTCTCAGCGTCTATCCCTGTCACTGGTGCTTGACCCAGAGAAAGCCTATTTCTATTCTCTACTTGGTAACAGATCAGCCTTAGACTACCCCCCTTCTCTCTTTGCTCTTTATATCCACTCCTTTGATACATGGTATCCCCCTGCCTTCGCAGCCATTAATTCCAATGTAGTAGAGAAATTGACTCATTCAAGCTCTTGATGTTCCCTCCACATGAAGGAAGCACCAGAGGCTGTAACACTCCCGGGTCATCTCTTCTATTCATTGTCCCTTCCCTGGAGGATGGGAATGGGAACTTGACTCTGGGGTACTTGGAATCATGTGGACATACAAAATCTAGTAACTTGCTTCCCCCCTTATTAAAATGTGGACATGCCTACAGAAATCTATACAATGGGTATAACAGGCAGCAACCACAACTCCAAGTGTGGAAGGTCTGTCTCAGTCTGGTGTTTAGTCTGTTTCAATCTTATAACCTGAAACTCATTTGTCCCCAGAAGAAGCCATATTTTCTGATATTAGCATACTTAACACAGAAATTTTTAATTCTGTGTGTTTTAACCTATTTTCTTTTTTTTCTCAATTCATTCAGAGCTCAAAGAGGAAAAAGAAACATTATTTATTAAGTCATCTTAAAATACAACTTATGTAGTCAAGAACACTGCATTCATCATCTATCTAAATGTTTTTGTTAAGATGTTGATTTTTAAAAATTGATTTGGGAGAGAGAAGAAGATAAACGGAGACAGAGAGAGAGAGAGAGAGAGAGACCTAAATTTATTGTTCCACTTATTGATGCATTCATTGCTTGCTTCTTGCATGTGCACTGGCCTTGGCTTATTTGGACAATACTAATCGACTGAGCTTCCTGGACAGTGCTATCAAAACCTTTATGTTAGCAATTTATGGTCCATAAAGAACCATTACAAAATAATGAAGTTATGCGTTAAAGTTATTTTATATCATTTCTAAAGATTAGGTGCGGGAGTTGTATACTATAGTATGTTCTCAACCTAACATCAAGAATCCAGAGATATGCAAGCATGCACCAGACTGAGGATCCTCAGAGAGAGTGGGAGGAGAAGGGGAAGAAAGACATAATTCAAATAACCTATATGCATATATACACAGCCCATACTGGGGTGAAGACCTGGGGAGGGGACGGGAGTGAAGAGGGCGGTCAATGGGGGAAAAGAGAAGATCTGTAATGTTTTCAACAATAAAGATAGTTTTAAAAAATAACCATCCCACCCAAACCAGTTTGGTTCAGTGGATTGAGTATCGGCCTGCGGACTGAAAGGTCCCGGGTTTGATTCTGGTCAAGGGCATGTACCTTGGTCGCAGGCACATCCCCAGTAGGGGATGTGCAGGAGGCAGCTGAATTGGTGTTTCTTTCTCATCGATGTTTCTAACTATCCCTCTCTCTTTCTCTCTGTGAAAAATCAATAAAATATATTTAAAAATAAAACTGCTTCAAAAAATAAAATAAATACATAAATAAACACACACACCCTTGTTTTCAGACAAATAAATGCATGCATAGTCTAGTCCAGGGGTTCACAACTCGGATAAGGGTGTTCCTCTAGTTAAAATTTAAAAATGAGAAGATGTGTTTGTTGCGATGACTGGTGGCATCTGGTACCTAGGCACACAGAAGATAGACATCCTGCATTACCCAGAGCAGCTCTACATAACAAAGAACCATCCTGTCCGAATTACCAACAGTACCAAGGCTGAAAAACACCACTCAGCCCAACACTGATTAATCAGATCATTGTCTTCTGAATTCCTTTTTAACTATTCACATACTTCACATATGAATATTAAAATATATTTAATCACCCTAGCCTATGCACTGAAAGGTTGCCTGTTTGACTCTTTTTAAAAAATATATTTTATTGATTTTTTACAGAGAGAAAGGGAGAGAGATAGTTAGAAATATCAATGAGAGAGAGACAGCAATTCAGCTGCCTCCTGCACACACCCTACTGGGGATGTGCCCGCAACCTAGGTACATGCCCCTGACCAGAACAAAACCCAGGACCCTTGAGTCTGCAGGCAGCGCTCTATCCACTGAGCCAAACTGGTTAGGACAATTCTTATTCCCAGTCAGGGCACATGCCTAGATTGAAGTAGGGGCCATGCAGAAGGCAACTCATTGATGTTTCACTGTCACATCTGTTTCTCTCCCTCTCCTTTCCCCTCTCTCTAAAAAATCAAAAAATGTATTTCATCTATAACTTGAAAATTTTAAGTAATGTCTACATTGTCCTTAAATTATACATATTAAAAAATATAACCTCTATTTATATTTATTTGATTAAAAGGAAGTTCTGTATATAAGAGCACAGTTCAAGATAAAATATCTATAACAAAAGAACTGGTTTCAGCTTGTATTCACTATAAGCCATATCTTCCATATGAGGTGGATCTCCAATATACCAGACACTGAACCAGTACGTTCCCGTGTCAAAATAATCCTATGATGGAATTATTAGACCTTCATTCTAGGAAAAAAAAAAGAACACAAGGATATCAGAGGATTCAGCAAATATCATTTGGTTAGTAACTAGATAAATGGGGATGAAGTCTCAGGTCTATTTGATATTTAAAAAATAAAGCCCATTCTGCCCCCCTCACGTCACTGCTGCCTCTCTGCATTACTGAATTAGGGAGCAGGGAGAGAGCTACAGAGAGGTGTGGGCAGAGCCATGTCTTGATAATTACTTAAAGCACTTTCCTTTATTATTCTCATCAAGAGGCCCATTTATTAACAGTAGTTGACTTTGAAAATTACCAAAAACCTTAAACCAGAAATGAAGAGCCTTCCTTTAATGAAAATTCAATTTAGAAATTAGGACAACCACTTGAACCCCATGCTTTTCTCTCTGCTTCTTCCATTGCCATGTTCCCAATATGGGAAGGAAGGTTTTCTCTTGACATGTAATACTTTTTCCTCTTCCCCTTGCACTCAGTGGAGCGTTCAGGAGCTTGTGCTTCCAACTCTCCTCTTGTTACTTTGTGTTCCCGCCAGCACACCTGCTCCAGCCACTCCTAGGTGCACTGGCTGTGCCCACCTGCCAGTGACAGCTGTGCTTCTTTGTCTGAGCAGAAGGACTGCGCTTTATGACATAGTACTCCAAACTGGCGACACGGCTCTTGGGAAAGAAGTACTAGAAGTCCGTCCTTAGTTTGTCTTCAAAGATATTTATTCAGAAAAAAAAGAAGTTGGTCCTTTATCAACTTTTAAGAGAAAGTTTAGACTGTCACTTCCTTATGTCATGGAGAAATATATTTTAAGTTTATTGAGAGTGGAGACTGTATATATTATATATGCTACTTTGTGACTACAAACCGGTTAGTTAGACATAGAATCATGGAAGAGATACCTGCATGGGGCCAATAGACTTTAATAAAATCCCTAAAAACCAATTAACCTCCACAGACATGTTTTAGTACCCTTTCTGTACTTCTTCCCTTCCATCAGCAAATTAACTCATGATTGCAATATAGAGTTGGGTTTTAAAATATATATATTTTATTGATTTCTTACAGAGAGGAAGAGAGAGGGATAGAGAGTTAGAAACATTGATGACAGAGAATCATCGATCAGCTGCCTCTTGCACACCCCCTATTGGGGATGTGCCCGCAACCAAGGTACATGCCCTTGACTGGAATCAAACCTGGGACCTTTCAGTCCATCGGCTGTTGCTCTATCCACTGAGCCAAACCGGTTTTGGCTAGAGGCAGTTTTGGTGTGTTAAATTCTAATGTCCTTCTCTACACTACATAGTACCATATCCTAAGTAAAATTTTGGTGTCAATGAAGCAAGATCAACTATTATGTTAAATTAATATAGTTACTTAAAATATATTAGATTTTTTCCTTGAATTTAACTTGCATTGCTTTATAATTCATGAGCTCTGTAAGCATAAAAAACACATTATAGTTTTATGTATTTAGAAGTATAAGTAGCATTAACATTAATGTAAGTCAACACCAGGTATGTGGAACAGTTTATCTCCACGACACCATCTTTAGTTTCTTCTCTTCCTTCTCCTCTGCCAACCCCCCCCCCCCCTGAGAGTAGGGCAGCCTTCCCATGCCTCAACCTTGAGAGCACTGGCTCGTACCTGCTTTGATCAGCAGAATATGGTAAAAGTAATGATGTATGACTTCTGAGGCTAGGTCACCAGGGGCCTTGTTGCTTTCCCTCAGGTCACTTGGAAAACTTGCTCTGAGAGAAGCTACCTACCATGTAAAACATCCAATCCTTTTGAGAGTGCAATGATATGACGATACCTCACGAGCTATTCAGTGACTCTATAGGACAAGAAATCTTTGACGGGCCCCCACCTGTTCCAATAATTCTTGACTGGGCTTCAAACAAGTAACTAAAGAAGCCCTCAGCAGTCATAGTAGCTGGTTCAACCGAAACTGTCTGAGGGATCCCAGGTGAAAAACATTGAAGTCAGCCAATTCCCAGAAGCTTGAAAACTAATAACATGATGCAATTGCAAGTCACTATGTTTTAAGTTTTTTACAAAGCATTCAATAACTGGAAGTACATGTATAAGAATATGTTCTTTTCTTCTTTAAAAAATGTAAAAATATGGAGCCAACCTTAATGAGTTCCTGGTGGCCAAATTTGGAACAATTAGAGCTACAAAATAATGATAGTGGATTATAATTCATTGAATGCCTAAGTCTCCACGGGTCCATACTGGTATAAATAATTAAACAAAGAAATTTATGAGGTTTGGGGGAAGAGATAATCTTTCTGGTATATAGTATTCAAATGAATAAATATAGTAAGAGTGATGGAATTAGAAAATCACCACTTGACAAATATGTCATTTATACATTTTGCTGATAATAGTTAAAATCAATGGGCAAAAAATAATGGTAAACAGGATATTTGAATAGTCTCAAAGATTCCCACAAAATTATTCACTAATTACAAGAGAAATGGCTGCTTCACTATGTAGAAACCTGTCAGCCACCACATTAACAAAAATGATCAGAATCAAGCTGTACAAGATGTCTTGACATCACATAACTCCTGACTTGATACCATTTTTTGCCAAAAAAGAAATGTAACTTCAATCTAATGAAGAGTAAAATGTCAGAAAACTCAATCTGAGAAACATGCTACAATATAAATGACAAGTGATCCTCACAATTGCCAGAGTCATGAAGGAGAAAGATGAAAGTACTATCCCAGATTGAGGGAAATAAAGGATAAATGACAACTAAACACAATATAGCATCCTGGATCAACACACACACACACACACACACACACACACAAATCAGTATTAATAGAATAATTGGTGAAATTTGAATGAAATTTGAAGATTATTAATAGTATATCAGTTATACTTTCCTGGTTTAAGTAATAATTGTAGTATTATTTAACATAATATGTTAACAATAGGGAAAACTGGCATACAGATAATCAGTGCATTATTTTACAACTTGTTTGTAAGTCAAAATGATCTTAACTAGAAAGTAAATATAAAGGTGATACATTAAAAATGTAGATAGAGGAGGATTAGGAGTGACTAAGTAGATGCTTCATTTTATGAACAGACATTTACATAGTAATTTTTAAAGGTATAAAATAATGGATACTTTTTGTATATGTAATGCTTCACTGAAGTTTCCAAATAAGATGATTTGTAGCTCAAGGTTGACACACAGTTGTGAGGTCTCCTGTTCAAAACACGTGACTTTAGAACTGAGCTGCCTGAGCTGTGGTGTATCTCATTGTGGCCCTTCATCTTCCTGGCACAGAGAACAAGACAATGGAACAATGTGCTGTTATAGCAATTGATAATAATGACAGTTTCTAAAGATCTTGATTTTGTAACCCATTCTGGAGGTGGAGGTGAAAGGGAAGGAGCACTCTAATGCTGTCTCTGTCAAGTGTTTCTGATGCACAGTGTAGATCCTTGCCTGTACCATGGACGGTGCAAAATCCTACCCAATTGAGCCAAGAGTTGAACTTATGTAGGTTTAAGTGGAGTAAAACAGATGCCATCATTCAGTTCCTGCATAGCTTCCAAAGAGAGTAAAAGTAGAAGTCCGGGAGAAGGTAGCTTACTTACAACCTTTTGCTACTTCAGCTCTTTATATTGCAGCCTTGGCAGGCAGTTAATTTTCTTAATGTCAGATATAAATATTAAACTACAAATGGGCCTCAAATATTTAAAGTGACCTTGAATATTTTTTATGATCTAATCTTCATGATCAACTGATTCCCTGACTCTTCAGTATTGATAATTGAGGACTTTCTTCTGTCTCAAGAAAGCACCACAACTTTTAATGATCAACAAATTTTTCTACTTCTTTCATATTTTTCTAATTAGTAAGCATCTTGTTCATCTTTCTGCTCTTAAATAATATTCATTAATGGTTCACTAGGGGTTCATATTACCACCAGAAGGAAACTACAAAAATATAAATAAATAAATAAATAAATAAATAAATAAATAAATAAATAGAAATAAACTACTATAAACTAACGAGGAAAAGAAAAACAGACATTTCAAACTTGGAATGAAGTGATGCTGATTTATTTAGGGTCTGTAAGCACAGGCTACTAGCTTTCACAAGAAAATTCAATGTGGACAAGAAATACTATCTCTAAGAGAGGCCCATAAAAGAAATGTTAAGATAAAAGAAGCAAGAATTGATGCATCAGTTGCTAAGCTGACCCTTCATGGAAACAGCAGGGGGATGAAGATCAGACAGTATTTACAGAGCCCTGGAGAACACTCCTTGTTCAGCCATTTATTACCAACAGTCAGGGCTGTAGTTACCTCACCTGTGAGCACTCAGACAATCCCAACACTAGGCAATTCCTGGCTTGAATAAAATTAAGGACCAATTTCTAATTTATGACATTCTTAGTCATTATGTTAAGGTTGACTCAGTTTGAATATCCAAACAACTAGTTTATGTTCCCATAGAAATAAAATGTTCCCAGGGGTATAATAGAGAGATCTATGTAGCCCAATTCTAATCATATGTATATTTTATAACAGAACCTATAAGGGAAAACGGACTCAGAAATAACTTTGCAATGCGAGAAGCATATGTCCTTACCAGATGTCCTGTTGGGTTAGGCACTGATGCAGAGCTGCTGGAGCAGGAGATGAGGGGATTGAGGGAGTAAAAGCATTTGTTGGAGGCATGATAAGGAGTTAATATTGGGCTGAAGGGACAAGGAGAATTTTGCACAAAACATTGGGCAGAGTGACAGAAGAGACCAAGGCTCTTAAGAGTAGAATCAAGGAGTGGAGAAAGAGATAGGCAGAGTGTATTTTCCCATCGATTCCCTTCTCTCCCTATCTGCCTTCTAACTCCTGTGGAGATGATGCTGGGATAAGCTGAGGAGGGGAAAAAAGAAGAGTGTACCAAATATGCTTATCACTTTCCTCATTTTTTTGGAAGCTAGCATTGAGCTAGAAAATGGATGATATAGAACAAACTTCAGCAAACCATAGTCTGTGAGTCAAATTTTGGCTGCCGCCTATTTGTAACTAAGGTATGATTTGGGTGACACATACATCCATAGGTATAGGTATTGTCTATTGTTCCTTTTGTGCTAAATGTCAAAGTTGAGCAGTTATGACAGAAGCCATATAGTCCACAAAAACAAAAATATGTGCAATCTGGAAATTTACCGAAATAGCTAAGATCCATAATGGAGAATGGGTTTAGGTATTGAATTTTAAAAGTCCTATAAAGAGAGAGAGTTTTTCCATCTAAGCTTTTTTCTCTTCCTCACCCCATCATGACTATGCATATCCTGCTACAGGCTACTGTGGCCTGGAGCGGGTGCAGCAGAAAGAGACCAGGGATAATACAGAAGAATTCCAGAAGACTAAGGGATCATTGTAAGAAAGGTTAATAGGCGGTGATACAAAGTGCAGAACCCAGGAGAGGAAGTGAGGAGAAAGTACCTGAGAAATCAGAATGGAATGGATCATTCCTAGTTATCCAAGGAAAGCTTACTTTTAAAGAAAAGGCTCCTTGAGACTCTCTTTTCTCTAATTGTCTATGCTATGGAAAGTTAGATTTGTCTACTTTCTCGCTCTTTTTCATGCACAGGGAATTTTATTTTCTCAACTGCAGAATACCGTTTTTATATTTAAGGAGTATACATCTTATATGTCTTTCATGGTGTCTGGTGCAGTCTAGAAACAGGCTGAGTAACATATTTTGAAGTGACTGATTGATGAATTAGGTAGGGAACCTATTTATTCATGCAGATGCACTCAGATGCAAGAAAATACAAGATTTAATTTAGTAAGGTGAGGGATCCCTGAAAATACTGAGGATGTACTGATTAAAGAACCATTACTTCTTACAAATATTTTCTAAACTGTACTTAATTTCAAAAAGGTACAACTGGAAAACAAATGCATTTTTATGAAATATTTTTGTTTCTTAGCCATTTTAAGAAATTATACTGTGAGAAGCTTGACATTTTACCATTATTTTCATCTTTCAATATTGGTTCTCCATTGCATGCTTGTTATTCTATTATATAAAATGTTTCAAGTGCTTACATGCTAAGGAAAATATTTCATTCCAATGGTGAAAGAGCCAACCAAAAGAGAACCACAGAGTGAACAGAGTCCAAATTTTATAGCATAGACAACAGAGACAAGTCCATAAAATCCCAAATCTCATAGTGTAGCTAACTAAAGAAACCAGATCCAGATATACTGTTCAATCTCCAAGGGCTCTCAGGATTTTTTAAAATACATTTTTATTAATTTCAGAGTGGAAGGCAGAGGAAGAGATAGATAGAAACATCAATAATGAAAGAGAATTATTGATTGGCTGCCTTCTGTACACCCACCTACTGGGGATCAAAACTATAACTGGGCATATGCCCTGACAGGGAATGGACCTGTGACCTCCTGGTTCATAGGTCAATGCTCAACCACTGAGCTACACCAGCCCACACTGGCTGGGTGGCTCTCAGGATCTTTAAGGAAATACTCACCAATACAAAATTGTATTTTTAGCATCATACTAACTATTCATTTAGCTAGCTTTCCATAAATTGCCCTTAAGGGAAATTAGAATGTTGATTAATGCAATATTACCATGGAGCTAAACAAGGTAATAATTGCATAACATTACTGAAGATAATTTTATTGAACCATTATGTAATCTTTATGTCATATTATTAACTCTGTTGAAAACAGTCTTATGAATCATTATGAAACCTTTTCAAAGGAAGAAATGTAATTACCACTAGTGTATATTCTGCTATGATTTCTTCATGTTTTAGGCTGAGAATAAAAATATTTTCTGTTTGCACATTAAAGTAAAATAATAGGATAATTAACGGTGTCCTGTTTGCAATTTAAATGCTTTATATTAAATTTCAGCAGTTTTTCCATGAAATTCAATATAATTCACTTTAGAGTAAGAGCTCAACCAAACTGTTGCTATTGGAAACTGGCTACTGTATTTGCTTATAAACTTTTCCTATCCAAATTTTAATAGAGAAACTCTTATGAGATAAAATGAATCCAGTTAAAAAATTAGCCATTTTAAAATTTATTTTTTGAAATAATATACTCTCTGCCCTGGCTGGTGTGGCTCAGTTGGTTGAGTGTTCTGTACCAAGAGGTAGCTGGTTCAGCCCCAATCATGACACATACCTGGCTTGATACTGAGGAGGGAGTATACAGGGGGCAGCTGATCAATGCTGTTCTCTCACATTGATGGTTATCTCCTTCCCTTTTCCCTCCTCTCTCTCTGAAATCAATAAAAGCATTAAAATGTTTTCTTCATCTAATTGATTAGATCTACCTATGTTTATCTAAGAACAAGATATTAAGTGTGACAGAACCATGCCTTGCTTATAAAAGGAATGCAGTGAAAATGCTAATTACTTGTAAACACCTAATTAAAAAGTAAAAATCTCTATATCAATAAGGCAAAGACAGTGCAAGAGCTTTGATATTCTTTGCCTCAGTGGTATATTGAAAATTCATCCAGCTAAGAAAAAAAATGTCAAATTGGACTTTCCACTTTTGAAATGTCAGCATACCTTTCACAAAAAGCCCCCTGAAGAATAATTTGTAAATTCCAAAGGCCACATCTGTAGAATTTGACAGCTTTTATTTTATAATGATTAAGTAATGCTGTTTAGCTATTGTGCTACCAAGAAATACATGTGTAGGACTAGAAATTATAATTAATTGCATTCTCTAACAGTTCTGAAATTGTTTCTTAAAGACATCTTTATACTACATCTAGCTTTACACGTTTTAAAGTTAGCTTATTTAAAGCTAGCTACTATAAATATTTGTCTAATAAATATTTATTCATCTTCCTATGATAAGCTTGCAATACATATCCAATGATGGAGAAAGGGATAGAGGAGTAGAAAAGAATATGAAGAGGGAGTAGAAAAGACTATGGAAGGAAAAGGAGAAATGCATTATTGGAAAAGTTTCAGTTGGAGATTGGGTTAATTAATCAGAGCGAGATTATACTGGGTTTCCACTTTTTAGTATTATATTATAAGTTTAAAAACCACTATAATGAGGTACTTCTAATATGAACAGTAAGAAAACAAAACTAACCAACCAAATCCTGAATGCATTAGGTGTTTGGCAAAGGCCAACACTCTTGAGTAAGACCAATAGGAGGCACACTATGCTCAGCCAATGTCACTACAAGTCTCTGGCTTGGCAGTGGCCAGACTGTTCCAGCTCTTTCTGATGCATGTCTGCTCTCCAAATCAGGGACTGCAGTAGGAGGATATGCAGATCCTGCAAAAGCTACACTCAGCTTTGATTTAGAAATAACAACTTGGTAACCACTAAAGGAAGGAAGGAAGAATGGCTTAGTCAAATAGAAATAAAGACATTAAGCGTGTGAATAAATGTGTTTTCCAGGAAAGAATCAACAGGTTTAAATGTTCTATCATTGACCCACAGAGAGATGTTTATGCACTTATTATTTCTACACTTGAACATTTATCACAAAGCTCATTTAAGCATGCCCGCTGTGAGTAAAAAAAAAAAAAAAGAAACCCACACAAAACTGCTTTCTATTTTTTACTCTTAGAAAGTCTTATGCTTACAAAGAAAGAAGGACACATACATATAGACGTACAAGTTAACATATTGACAAACAGCCTTTTAAACTGCTATTTCTTAACTGCGTGTTTCAAGAGGGGTGCTTCCTCTGACATTCCTATATTGATTTGTGCTGGTCTACTTGCCATTTTGTGAAGACTCAAGTCACTTTCACTTGTGAACATCCAATTTTATTGGCTATTTTGTTTCCAAAGAAAGTTCATTCCGGTGTCTTCTATTTATTTTGGTATCTCCAAGCAGTTCTGTCTGCATCTGACAGAACTGAAATCAATGCTTTGTACCAACTGATAATTTTTCTTACTAAGGACTGGCAGGTGTGATATTGAGTGGATTTCATAATTAACAAATACTTATATGGAAACTAATAAGGCCACTCTTCCCTCTGTCAATCATTCAGCCCATTTCATCTAGGAATGTAAATAACCTGTGTAACCTACTATGGAGTCTCTTTAGTTAACCTTACATTGAGCATCAATTACATCCCAGGCAAAGATGTAGGCATGCTTACATATTGCGTGAATGCTGTTTATTTTTCTGCATTATTTATTCCCTCTCCCCTTCCTTAAACAAACAAAACACAAACAAGTGTGCCCCAGGGGGCCGTATGCCCCAGATGAGCCATTTGCCCCAGGGGGACCTTGTGTCCCAGGAGAGCCTTGTGCCCTGGGGAAGCAGTGGGTCCCAGGGGGGGGGAGTGTGAACCAGAGGAGGAGCGGATTCTATTCCTGTGGTCCTGAGATAGTCACCATAAAACAAGCAGATTGTCAAATGACAGTGGGGAGGGGAAGGAGACCTGGGGGGAGATAAGAGATCAACCAAAGGACTGGTATGCATGCATATAAGTACAACCAATGAACACAGAACTCTGGGGAGGGAGGGCATGAATGGGAGGTGGGGGGGGCAGCAATGGTAAGCTATGTACAGGTATAATACCTTAATAAATAAAAATAAAAAAAACACAAACAAACACAACCGAATTTTCTTTTGAGTTTCTATCCCTTCCTATCTATGCTCATGTAGCTCAGTAGAAGCCAAGCCCCTCACCACTGCCAAAGGTAGGCTAGAATATTGTAATAGGTAATAATCCTTGAAATATTGATTGAATTAAGAATGCAAACTTAAGCAAATCAGTTCTTGATAATCCGTATAGCCAAGATTAGTTCTGAAATGGGCTTATACCCCCAACCCAAGTCAATGGCACATGAGAGATTTTCAAGGGCTTCTAGGAAAACATTTCCTTCATACTTAAGATAAGGCACTGGGACATTACTTCTCTTTTGGCAACAAGAGGATGTATTTGGAATTGTGTAGCCACAGAGAAGCCAGTGAATGAAGGAGGCACAGAACAGAGTTAAGACCATTAGAAAAACAATGAGGCAGACACAAAGACTGAATTTCTGGGCAGTAAGATAATTTGAGTAGAGTTTTTAATTACTTGCATCAAAATAATCCCTCCAAATATTTTATATCGTTAATGTATCTTTGTCAAATAAGAGCAATGGGTATTATTTCCATTTTACTGATAATCTTAGCTAACATGTATTGAATGACAGGCACAGTACTATTTTGTGTGTGTGTGTGTGTGTGTGTGTGTGTGTGTGTGTGTGAGAATTATTTCATTAGATAATGATGACATGACACTAATGAAGGATACATAATCTCACCAGTTGGACAACCAATATAGAAATAATGCATGTCTGGCAAACCCCATCACCAGGTTTCCTTCTGCAATGTCACTTTGATGGGTGTAGGCATTTTAAACCTATTTCATTGTTGTCCTTGCTCCTTTTTATGGGAAGCAAAAATGGAAAATTTTTAAAAATCAACTCTAAATGAAAGCAAGCCAAAGTAGAGGTCAATTGATTGATTTCACTCCTTTTGGAGCGTTCATTCTCCTGTCTCTGTCTGTGACTGGCTTAAAAAAAAAAGAGGAGGCAGGGATGACAAATAAAATTCACAGAGGAGATTTCTTATTAACTTGCATCTGCCTGTCCAGTAACTACTTTTTATAACAACACAATTTGGAATAGGTACATCACTTCATGCCAATGCCTACGGCAAAACCACAGGCTAGATTAAAAATAGAATCACTGAATTTGAGAAATTCTGTCTTAATGTCTCATGGAAACTGAACCACCAGTTGCATGCAGTTAACTATGAAAGGGATTTGCTGACCTCTCTCCACACGAAGGAGGCATGTATTGATCAAGGTGACTCAATGTCTGAGGCTTTCTTCCTCCTGGGAGAAAGCTTCTCAGAAAAGGGTTGGAAGAGGAAGCTTGGATTTTTGTTCTGACTCCCATTTTAATTTGTTTTCTTGGTCCTTTCTGTTAACCAGTCTTCTCTTGATTTGATTTGTTTTTCCCCTTATGTATACAAAATATACTTTCTGTTAACTTTCATTTTTCTACTGGCTGCTTGCACATTTTTCTTAAATGGTCCACTTATAGAATCATATGAATAAGTAGCAATTCCTCCAATAAGTCTATCTGTTAGTAATCATATCACTTATATCCCTTGTAACTATAATCATTTTGAGTGTATGAACAATAGAGGCCATTTTGTTGTAGCTATTTCACCAGGTGTCTGGTAAAATTCAAGGCAATGAATGAATGGGTTCTAAAGTGTCCATTAATTTCTCAATGAGTGGAATGAACATAATGAATTTCACTAATTATTTGCTGACTTCATTTTTCTCCTTAAGCAATATTAATTCAAGCATTGTAGAGGTGCCCATGGATATATTAAAGAGGAGGTTTAATATTGTTATTTCATTTTTTATGCACTAATTGAACAAACATTTTTTGAATGCCAACCATGTGTCCAACTAACAAGGCTGCTGGGCTGTATATGTTAAAGGGGTTGATCTCTGCCTTAGGGCATTTAGGAGAGGAAAAGGCAACTAAATACTATGAAATAGTGGAATAGCTAAAGGGAAAATGGCACTGTGTGTCAACTGCCCAGTGTAACCTCTTCCTTTTTCCTCTAAAAACACTATATCCCTAGGAATTTTGACAACAGGGGGAAAGATAATCAACAATTTCAATGATGATGTCTCTTTTGTGGCTACTCATTGCTCTGAGCCTCAAAGAGTGATGTATTTTTCTATTTAAAGTTCATGTTCAGAATGATTATAACCCAGAGAAAACATGAAAATAAATGAAAGGTGTTACTGCTGAAAATAATGCAGAAATTTGCCTTGCTAGAACCAGAACATTTATTCTTGTCAAATAGAATCTCATTTGTCTTCCTAATTTTTTTTCATATAAAATGATGAATATTCCTCTGTGAAATTTATGGAATTAATATCTTTCAAAATTACTAATTTACCACAGTTTGTCTCCAGTTTGGCTTGAAGACAAATTTTTCATCAAGTTTCTAGTCAAATTCATTCATATAAGCAAGAGACTAAGCACTCACCTCGTCATTACTACTTAATGAAAATAGCTTCCTTCACTCCCTCAATAGCTAATAAGTGTCAAATAAGTGATTCAAGCCCAGAGCTGTGTGCAGCCAAAATCCTCTCTTCAATGCCATGCAGTACCTTCCAGCATAGTCACCGAAGAGTAGATGCTTTAATTCATTCTTTTGATTAAAAAGAAGGAAGTTATTTATGATAATGCAATGGAGAGTGGGTTAGTGCTATGGGGTTATTTTGACAGGAATTAATGAGGAAGGATTTGCTGGGACTAGGAGAGGACACCGAGCCCCGAGCTTCTAATGGAAGACACTTGGGTCCAGGGCAGCTAGAAGGCCAGGCTATTGCTCCCTGGCGCCCCGGCTGAATGGTCATCCTATCACGCGCTGCTGCCTCCATCTTTGTGTTTGTCCCAGGTTGTCTGTCAACGGTGCTATTTGTTTATTTCTCTCGTGTGTGGTAGATTGTTTTTAACCCCCTGGTACACTAGTCACTTATAGTTCTCTTCATTCAAAATTGCTAATTGAACATGAACCATCCTGACCTCTTTGAGTTTCTACTAAATTGTATGTGTAACTATGTGTTGATTGGCTTGGGCCAGTGAACTTGTCCAGGGGTCAGGAATATGACACCTAACAGTAACACATGTGGTTGAGTAAGAGCTGCCCTTTCTGCCGAAACTGGTTTGGCTCAGTGGTAGAGTGTCGGTCTACAGACTAAAAGGTCCCGGGTTCGATTCCAGTCAAGGGCATGTACATTGGTTGCAGGCACATCCCCAGTAAGGGGTGTGCAAGAGGCAGCTGGTCAATGTTTCTCTCTCATTGGCATTTATAGCTCTCTATTTTTCTCCCTTTCTCTCTGTAAAATATCAATAACATATTTTTTTTAAAAAGAGCTGCCCTTTCAACAAGAGGTTTATAGTGACTCCCCTTTACAAAAGATGTGTGTGTCAGACAGTATTCTTAATGTATTTTATGATGGATAGAATGACACGCCCTCCCGTCCGTGTCTTCCCTCAACAATTAAAACTAGGTTTCAGTGCCTGCAAGACAACAAGGTGAGACACTGTGACAAACAGAGATGTCCCAAGCCTGGAAATCAGAGTGAATGAGAGGGCATTTTTTATATCCAACCTAAATGTGCCATAACCATCCCCATGGCTATGATGAAGCAGTATCTGGTCAAATCCCAATTCTAAGTCAAAGCATGCTTTTATCTCATCCTTAGTTAAAGACCTGTCAACTAATGTTTATGAAGTTAAGAACAGAATTATGGATGTCAGCTCTGGGATGGGGCTGAGTGGGCTGGATTTCTGGTGACCTGCTGGCCTACTGAATGACCTTAGCAGTGTCCGTTTCGCTAAGGTTTCATTTCCTCTTACACAAAGAGAGTTCAGTCACAGGAGCCCTTACAGGATTCATTGAGCTAATCCGTTTAGTTAGAACAGAGCTGAAAAGTGCCTTCACTGGCTGCTGTTATTACTATGTGCCAGGCTCCCTGCTATGTGCTTTGCTCCTGTAATTGCATTTTAATCATCATAACATCTCTACAAGGAGGGGGTGGGGGTAGATCTTGACAAAGAAGGTGTTAGATCCGGGACTTGAATTAAAGGTTTCACAGAAACTTCCAGTCCAGTGATTTGAGACTTTATAAAAGCTTCTACTCAAAATCAAGATAAATTATGTTCATTTAAATTATGATCCTACACCAGGTTGGAAAAGGGAACTGAGTTTTGGAATGAGCAAATGACTTTTTAAAGTTCCAAAATTATATTCCCACAGTGGCATTAACACTCGACAGCCTTAATGCTCTACAACCTTAAAACCCTGCTTAATTCAACATATGAGGAGTAATGGCAGCGCATAGGCAGCCACAATGCAGAGTCTTGGAGTGCATAAAAAGCATCTGCTTCCCCATAATGTCTCAATGAATCATTATGACAAACAGAAATAAAGCCAATGCATCTCACTATATAGCTGATGCTGCTTTTCTGCTCACAAGCCGCAGAAGTTAACTATTATGAACAGATGTGCTTAGATTGGACAAAAATTTATATGCCACGAAATTCAGCATGAACTAAAACAACACAATATGGTTGGTGTATTTGTATTTTTTGGTGAACATTAAAGGGATGCACTGCTCACCATCCCAGAGTGTTGATTGGAATGTCCTGAGGGCTTGATTTTCCTACTGCCAACAGCTTCTCAGACATATGTCTCCAGAAGAACCCACTTCACACATGGTCACACTGCCTCACGCCTATGGTGACCGTGACTGGTTAGCTCTGCTGTTGAGATGCCAGGCTAACGAGGCCAGGATCATGGCTCCCTTCCCCATCTGGAGAAGTTAATTTTATTCAGTATCATGATAAGACTTTCTCACTCTTTCTGGAATATGTGACCAGAGAATAATAAGTACGTGGGTCATTAGCACAAGCGGAATGCTTTCCATATAGACCTTAGCATGCAGATGCATGTGCTCCATATAAAAAGCATAAGGTTTGTAAAATAAATTATTAATTAAATAATTAATTGGTTCAAAAGATAGATATAAAATATAAATAAGTCTTACCACTCAATAGCGAAAATATAAAAATATTTAATTTAAAAATTGTTTAAAAATGGGCAGAGAATCTCAGTAGATATTTTTTTAAAAGGCATTAAGATGGCCAATAAGTACGTGAAAAGATTCTAAAAATCACTAATCATCAGAAATGCAAACCACAATAAGATACCACCTCACACCTGTTAGAATGGCTATGATCAAAAGACAAGAACTAATAAATTATAGCAAGGATGTGGATAAAAGGGAACCCTTGTGTGCTCTTGGTGGAATTGTAAGTTTAGTGCAGCCACTATGGAAAACAGGTTCTTCAAAAAATTGAAAATAAAACTACCATATGATTCAACAATTCCACTTTTTTTCAAAATATATTTTATTGATATTTTACAGAGAGGAAGGGAGAGAGATAGAGAGCTAGAAACGTCGATGAGAGAGAAACATCGACCAGCTGCCTCTTGCACACCCCCTACCGGGGATGTACCCGCAACCAATGTACATGCCCTTGACCGGAATCGAACCCGGGACCCCTCAGTCCACAGACCAACGCTCTACCACTGAGCCAAACCAGTTTCGGCAACAATTCCACTTTTTGATATGTAACCAAAGGAAACAAAACCACTAACTAAAAATGACATATGCACCTTCATGTTATTTGCAGCGTTATTTACAGTAAACAAGCTATGTAAACAACATAAGTGCCCATTTTTGGTTGAATGAATACACACAGACATATACACCACACACTGGAATAACAAGTCATTAAAAATGAAATCTTGACACTTAAGAACACAAGGGCATTGTGCTAAGTGAAATAAGCCAGACAGAGAAAGGCAAATACTATAAGATCTCATTTATACGTGGGATCTAAATAAAATAAAACAAAACCAAAAAACAAGCTCAGAGATATAAAAGGAGATTGGTGGCTGCAAGAGGTGATGGTGGGGAATGGGTAAAATGGGTGAGGGGATTCAAAAGGTATAAACTCTTATTTATAAGATAAATAGGTCTGTTAGTATAATGTATAATAGAGCAATAACTACAGTTTAAAATACAGTATCGCATATTTGAAAGTTGTTAAGGGAGTAAATCTTAAAAATTATCATGAAAAGAAAAAATCTATATCTATGTAATGTTACAGATGTTAACCATTCTTATGGGGATGATCATTTTTAAAATATAAAAATACAGAATCATGTTGTTCCCCTGAAACTAATGTAATTATATATGTCAATTACATCTCAATAAAAAAGATACTTTCGATTTACCCTGTTCAATAAATGAGTTATTCACTGTTAAGGTCTGGGCTACTCAAAAATGGATATGAAACTTTTCCTGCTGCACAGTGCACATAAGAGAAACAATCCTCTAAAGTATAGCATATGGTAAGAGCAAAAGTGAAAAGAAAAAAAAAATTCTTATAGGGCTATAGAAAAAAATAAGATTGTGAAACATTCTATAAAGTAAGGGTTAAAATAGGCTGACTTCTTTGTAAAGACCTTATATAACTAATCTCAGAGCTACTTTATTGCATAGGTATTAGTATTGCCATTTTCAATATGAGAAACTTGAGGTTTAAAGAAATTAAGTAACTTGTCTCTGGCACAGGCAAGCTCTAAGTCACAGAGTCTGGATGAATTCCCAAATGCATTTTGCTGCACATCTGAATAAAGAGGAAGAATTCTGTCTTTGAAGCTATGAAGGCTTCATAGAAAAAGTGCCATCTCATTAGGGCTTTGAGAATAAGTAGGATTTTATCAGTCAAAGAAGGAAAGGGCTATTCAAATTGAAGGAATAGTTGGCTCAAAGATAGGAGCAGAGAGAAATTAATGAGTTTGCACTAATTTGGACACACTTCTTCCAATCTACCTTTGCGAGCATTTATATGTGTACATTTATGATAATATATAAATATAACTCTATATGATAAAAAAATCCTCTTCCATTTAGATCTCAAAGGATTATCTGGGGCTTTGCTAGAAAGTTAGAACTACAACAATAGTCCAAATATTATAGTAAATTTCTATATGGCCAATATACAGAGATTAACTCAAAATTAATTAGGCTTTATGAAGGACAAATCCTGCATCTAATGTCATTTCCTTATACAAAGATTTTAAATCTTCCTGAAGGTGTGAGATTTTAAAATAGTTATACTTTCTAATAAACTTGGATGGTATTTTTAGAGGAAGAGGACAATTTTTTTCTTGGCATAAATATGGTAAAATAGGTTAAAATATTTAAAAGTGCTGTTCCATTGGGGAAAAATGTATTGAGATTATATATTTTGAATATATATATATATATATATATATATATATATATATAATATTGGAATATATGAACTTGGCTACAAGGTAATATAATTATATCTTGTATATAAATATATTTATATAAACATATTTACATGTATATAGTATGGTCACTTGTGTGAGATCATGTGCTAAATATGTGTAGTATGACAAGAAGTGAGTCTCTATGAGAGTGTCTATCAGTTCGGACTTATATTCAGCTATTAATAACAGAAGTCCAATGACAATGGCTTAAACCCATTAAATTAACTTCCAGTTTTATTCTCCCCTGTAAAACAAATCAGCAATAAGCAGTCCCGGCTGAGGAAGCTGCTGCTTTAGGCTCTGTCTCTGTGCTCTTTGCCCTGCTGCATGCTTCCACCCTTAGGGCCACAGAAGAAAGCCAGGGTTCCATCGGCAGTCTCACCCCCAGCCAGGCAGGAGCAAGCTTGAGGCAAGCCAAGTGAGCCCCAGTTAGGAATATTTCCCCAAAACCCTTCCCAAAATTCTGCTGATAACTTATTTACCACCTATGCCTTCCGGGAAGCCTGGGAAACAATGAATGTTTTTAAACCTAGGAACTCCCTAGCTTTAAAAAGTGACATTTCTGTTATTAAAGAAATATAAAAATAATAAAATTTTTCAGGCAGTTAAAGGATCCACCATAGTAGGACATGAAAACTCCAAACTGTTAAATATCTTGAGACAACAGCAGCAATATCAATGATGATATCTCTACGTGCTTTATACTTTGGGACATGCATTGCACTTTACACAATATTGAACACGAAGTGACTGAACAGCAATGGCCCAGACCAAAGGGTTTTGGGCGCACAGATATTGAATCGCAGAAAGTGTCACTGAGGGATTCATAACAAGAGCTGCCAAGATCATTGTGAACACCCACTCCTCCGTAGCTATGATGTACAGTGGCAGGTGAACGTCATCCTCAGATGAGAGGTACAGCTTCAGGTATCATCATGCAGCCTCATTAATTACCAAGTGGGGAAGGAAGTCAGCAGCTGCACTGCACACCAGAGGCAAGAAGAGATTAACACCCATTCCCCTAAGCTTTGCACAAGAGCGCTGTGAGCAAGTGTTTTGAATGAGAGAAAAGCCAGACCAGTGTCTCTCTGTGTGGATAGTAAGAGCTTGAAGCTGGATGTGAACCTCCTGGTAAAGATCATATGCAATGAGATCCAGGAGCTATAACAGCCTTCCCAAGACAAATAAGAATATTTCCAAGCAGAACAGAATATTTCCAAAGCCAAAGGTGTTGCACATTATTCCCAGTGCCTTCATGAGGAGCAGCTGGCTCTCAGGATCCTCGAACTATCCATCCTTCACAGAAGTAACAAGCTCCCTCTTCCTCCCTCCCTCCCACCCCTTCCCTTCCCCCTCTCTCTCCTTCTCCTTCTCCTTCTCCTTCTCCTTCTCCTTCTCCTTCTCCTTCTCCTTCTCCTTCTCCTTCTCATTCTCATTCTCATTCTCATTTTTCTTCTTCTTCTTAATATTCAAGAAGACCCAAGTTTAAAAAATGTTCTATGTTCTTCATGGAATTATAGAGAGGGTATAGATAGCTTGTAGGATGTACTACACTCCAATAGAGTAAAGATTTTAGAGTCAGAAACAGTAGGACAGATAGGCAATTTCCATTACAAATTTCTGCTTAACAAGTCTTATTTGCAGTTATGCTACACATTACACTTTTGCATATTTTATGCAATTCAATCTTCATAACATCCTTTGAGAGAACTATTCCCATTTTAGAGATGGGCAAATTGTGGGGCATGGATGTAAAAAAAAGTTAAAATCAAGGTTATACAACTATTAAGTCTAGAAACAAAATTGAAATTCAGCTAATTAGATTCCAAATGTTGTACTAAGTCCACCAGAAAGGAGTGAGAGATCATGTTGGGTTGGTACTTTCCAATGTTATTGTCACCCAGTATATATTCCCCTCTGCCCTGGGCTGTCAGCAGTAACAAGACCCCAAATCAGGGCATTAAGTCTCAGTTGGCTGCACGCTTTGGAAAGGAAAGGTTCCCATTGTCCTGTGGTTAAGTGTGAACTGGAGAGGGCATTCAGGAAATGGAGCCAGCACATAGAGAGTGGAGCCAACGGAGAGCTCAAGCTCAGATGACATTTGTGTCCCCAGATTCAGTCACACTTGATGTAAGAACTAGACCCTTGAGTGTTCAACAGTGAGAGACAATGTTTATTGTTTGTGCAATTAGCCTAGTTTGTTATACTTTCTGCTATAGTAATGAAAACAATGTTGACTAATAAAGTTACTTTATATAAGATTAAATTGTTATGTAGTTACTTTAAAGTAATTAATGCTGATTAATTAGAACTCAATTGGGGTATAATTACATGTAACCCAGGACTAATGAATGTTTTTCAGCAGCCAAGTGTTTTAAGTTTGTAAAAGTGTCTTACCTTGAGTAGATTTAGGAATTTTTTCCTCTCTGGAGAGGTTTGTAGATAAACTATAAAATTATTTAATTAGAATATTCGAGAGTCTTGTATTTTTTTAACTTGGCATCACCCAATCCACTAAAATGAGTATCAATCATTGTATTCCATAAATCCCCTCTCTAGGTAAGTAACTGCAGGAAATATAGTCATACCATATCATGAAAAAGGTTTGTGTGTAAATAGGTTCATATACAATTATCAATAAACACTACTCAATGTTTTCTATTAGTATATATATAAAATAAAACTTGACTGCTCACAGATGTTTGGGAAAAGCAAAATTAGATACCAGAAAATTACTATGTACTAGTAGATCAGTGTCATTTTACTGATAAAAACAGTGTCTAATCAATATTCTGCAAAGATAAAGAAACAGGAAAAAAAATCAAGATATTAAAAAAATGTATAAACATCACCTGAGAAAAACTGTCAACTGCTTGCAGGGATCAACGTAATGTTATGAATAAGAATCACATTTATATATGATTTCTACTTATACTCTAAATTCTACAAACCTTTCCCATATGATTTTGCTTTTACTCTTCAAATACATGTTATGTCAGAACCTGCCAACTCAGAGAATTAAAAAGCCTTAATAATCCACTGGGAGTAATAAATTTATATAATGTTAACAGCATTCAATGATTATAAATTCTACTTTCGCGGGCCCACTCTCCCCTTATTCTTTTCCTAACCCAAATTAAGGAATACAAAAATCTGTTTGCTGCTTCTTCATAGCAATTTGTTCTTACATAGATGACTAATTTTGGTGAACCTAGATTTTTTTTCTAATAGATTGGAAAATATAGAAAAAATTGGAAGGAATAAACTCAACGGAGAAATTGTTAGAGCGAATTCATAACTTTCTTTTTCGCTAATGTCAGAGGTTATTTTTAGCACAGAAATGAAGACTGGCTCTCAGTTAAGATAAATCATTTAACCTTTACCATGTTTTAAGGATTCATTTGAAGCTACCACTTATGGTAATCTTCTCTTCCACACACGCAGCCTTTGCAAAAGTTCTAACACATCTGTGATGATATATACCTCTTTGCTATAATAGCTAATATATTTCTACCAGATTTATCCTGCTGAAGTAATATGTTTACCCAAGTAATAAATCTGAGATAATATCCAAGACTATGGCATGCACACAATACAAGCCTTAAAAATCAAAATGAAAATTTAATGCAGGGTTGAAAAATTCACATGGAAAATTAAATACAGAAAATTCTAAAACTAAGTGTTGGGAAAATTTTGGCTAAGGTGTTAAAACATAACACTTGGGCTATTAAAACAGTGAAATTACTAAAGTGTGAATAAACAGATCAAAGAAAAATAGGTTTCAGAAACAAATCTTTATATAGGAAGTTTGATAAGCTTAATTGTTTTGATTTCAGAGAGGGAGAGGGAATGATAGAAACATCAATGATGAGTGATGAGAGAGGATCATTGATTGGCTGTCTCCTGCACGCCCCCTAGAGGGGATAAAGCCTGCAAAACAGCATGTGCTCTTGACCTGATTTGAACCCAGGACTCTTCAGTATGCAGGCCAAAGCTCTATTCACAGAACCAAACTGGTTAGGGCGATAAACAACTTTTCAAAGTGTGGGGAAATTGGGGGATAACTGACTACTTAGGAAATAAAACATCTTATCTCTACTTCAGTCTTTCCTCCATACATAGTCCAATGCAATGCAAAACAATCATTAAATTTAATTTTTTAATGTAACAGAAAAAGGAAGTACAGGTAGATATTTTGATGCTCTTGGGATAGAGGAGCTTTTCTAATATAGTATAAAGTAATAAACCCTAAAAATAAAAGTTGATATATATGCCACCAGAAAATGCATATATATATATATATATATATATATATATATATATATATATATATGACTGAACACTGTTAATAAGTTTAAAAACACATAAAACATTCTAAATGAGGTAAAAAGCATACAAAATTGGGTGCATAATTGAAAATTGCGTGACAAATAAATGCTTAATAGTTATTAATATAGTAAGCATTTATTTGTCAAGTAAATTTATATATACTTTTATATTCATAAAAGTAACTCTTTCAAATTTTAAGGAAAGAGAAAAAGTCAAACAGTGACTATAAAAACAGACAGAGCTTTGACAGGTAATGTTTACAAAGGAATATAATTGGCTAAGAAATACTAGTAACTGAAAAAATATAAACACAAAAACAAATGCTCACTTATTCAGTAGGATTGACAAATCCCAACAGGCATGAGTAGCCGCAGCATTAGATAAAGGAGGGAAGGAGAAAACAGTGTTTTATGCTGTTGTTGAGAGTATAAAATGATACAACATTTCCAGAAGCCAGTTTGGAAATATTTACAAACTCTCTAAAGACAGCATTTACTCTGACTTAGCAATTTCACTTTGAGAAGTAAATTCTAAAATTAAAAGTGGATAAAACTGTAGTTCAGTGCTCTTTCTAATAAACTCCTTCACATTAGTCATCATTAAATTGGTTACTACAAAATAGAGCATTCATATAATCAGTAGTCGTCATCAATAATAAAAGGGATCTTAGAAGTGTCTGCGTCTAACAGGGACCGTTAGGAAGTGAGGAAAGCAGGTGTATTCTGTGTGTGTAGGGAAAACGATGTTTGAAAGGTTGCTCACTGAAGTGCAAACAGTGGTTTCCTCAGTCTGATGAGATTCCGGGTGATTTTTATTTTGTTATTTTTTTTACAGAATTCTATGTAAAAGTGAAATTTTAAAAAACACATAGTATATTTATGATCATAATAAAGCACATTATGAAAACAAGAGAATTACAATATAAAACAAGCAAAAGAAGAAAGTTGCTTGTCTGATATGCGTAATTTGACAACTATGTGTTAATGTGTGCCAATAAAGGATGTAGGGCTATTCATGATTCCAAATGAAATATAAAATAGGCCCTTTTCACTGCGGTGTGTTAAATGTGATTCTACTCTGTCACTTATAAAGCTCCTACATAACGTAAAAGCAGAGAATCGCTTCAGCCAGATCTCTATTCATCGGTGAAAAAAGCCCAAGAAGAAAGTAAGTTGAATAGGAACTGGTCAGAAAGCTCAGCAAAGAAGGAATCGCCAGTTTTAAGGTGTCTGCTCCCTTATTCCTGGTGATCTGTTCTGTTGGGAGCTCAAATAGGGGAGAGCCGCTGTGTTTGTGAGTGTGAGTGCCCAGATGTGCAAGCTGTAGCGGGAGGGGGAGGAACAAGAAGGGATTGATTTAACACCTGGAGCAGAGATAATGGAAAGCTTCCATTCTTTACTGTGCATCACGCATATTTATCAGATGAGACAGCAGGGACAGAATGATAAAGAGTGTATATGATAGGAAATGGTTGCCCTATTTGCAAATATTCCCAGAAGAATTATTACCTCTTGCTGGCAGGTGGTAGGTCACAAGCTTTCATAAGAGTCCCCAAGAAAGGCCATCCCTACTGGCCAGATTCTGGAGTTCACTGACTGACAAAGGCACCAAAAGCAAGAATGAAAAGCCCTAAAATACATGCCCATCCAACAGTTAACTCTGATAAGAATATAATTTATGCTTGAGCAAGGTTAAGTCTAATTTATGCCCAGCAGTATCCAAACTGCATGCAGAGCAATACGATAATCTCCAGTGTCTTTTATGGTTCGTGAAAACATCTGTATGGCTTCCCGGGAGTGGGGAAGCCTGATAGCATTTATGCACACATCTCCCATTTGGCATTTGACGTACCCATTTCCACAATTTCAATAAATAATACGGCAATTTCTACAGAGAATTCCTATGGCTTTTCTCACCTGTGTGCCTTCAGAGGGTAAATGAACACCACCTTTGATTCTGTCTGAAGTGGAAATCGATATTGATTCAGAGCTTCCTCTTATTTCTGGGTGGTCAAGACATGTTCCTAGGAAGTTTAGTGTCTCTTATTCTTTTCCTGTTTGTGATCCTAATGCTTCCTCTCCCAGCGGGGACCTGGGAGTTACCTTGACTGAAGGAGGGCTGGGGGCACCCACATCAGTGGTTTCAACAACACAAAAAGTCAGCCTGAGCTCCCCCACTAAGGTTTCCTATGTGCTGCTAAACCTGAAAGAGCTTCTAATCACAAAATAGCTTTCCCCTTTCAATATAAATATGAACAACTAAGAATCTCAAAGCAAATGAGGAAACCCACAGTTTATTAAGAAAGAACAAAATGAACAGAGATAATGCAGATTAGAGAAGATAATTTGAAGTATTCCTTTTCTCAAAAGTTTAAGAAGATATTGCATGAACTTAAAATGGTGATTATCTGAAAATATTGTTCCATCTATATATCAATCATCTATCTATCATTCATATTTACCTTATATGTTTTGTGCAAGGGATGATCAGAAAATAAGAATGAATTCTTATAATTTTAAAAAATAACATATTTACATAAAATATTAAAAATATAACAGGCATGCTACAAACCATCTTAGAGACCTGGATAATAAAATGAAAATTAAAGGAAAAGGAGATAGATAATAAGAAAAATAATTGAACTACAGAAGGTACTAGTAAATAAATATATACAACATATACAGTATAGAGCTATCACAAAAATATATAGAAAAATAAGCATAAAAATAATAAAGTATAATTCTTCTTCACAGAAAAATATGCAAATCTTTAAAATTTGCCCCACTAAGTATAGAGCAAAAACTTAAACAACAAAACAATAAGATCTACTTTTACAGTAAACTATGTGGATAAGGGTGAGAAAGAAATGATGGTAATAATAAACACATTGATGAATACTTTTTAAATTTTTGAAGTTCAGGTTAAAAAAGAGCTTAAAGGTTTAGAGGGAAAAAAAATAAAAGTTCACAAAAGCCGACTACCTCAAATACGGAAGAAACCATGTGACATTACAATGTGTCTAGTTGCCCAGAAACTTGGCTACATTTCCCAGAATTCCCTTGCTTGAACATACAGGGAAGGGTGAGCCACAGGAAAGATTCTTAGGAATTTGAAAGGAGGAAGGGAAGCCACAGCTATTTTTAGCTCATAGATATTGTTACTGATCTGCTGACTGGCATGCAGCAGCAGTTAAGCCCAGAATTTTTCTGTCTTCTCCTGGATACCCTTTTCTCTTCTCTGAGTCCTGGGCCAGGTTGTATGTTTGACACTGACAAAGAACCCAGCTTCTGCAGGCTGTCCTCGATACCAAGGCTAGACACAGGCCTGAGTTTCAATCCTGGGAAGCTCCAACTAGCACTTGTGGCCTCCATAATATGCATGGCTGTTTTTCTTGAGTGACTGCCCTTAAACTTCAGTATCAGATAAGGACAGCCTTACAGAAAGTGCCATACTAGCTCCCAGGACTGCATAGGCCAACTCCCTTAATGCATCCATCACTCCTACTGATCCTGCGTCTCTGGTTGGTCCTGATCTGAAACAGTGAGTGTCTGATTAGCATAATATTTCTGACCTGCAATCGGGAGCAGAGTGGGGAGGAATTATTTCAAAGCCAGGATGCCTTCTTAATTTGAGAGGAAAATAAAAGCATTTTTGAGCACATAAGCACTCAGAAAGTTTAACACCTCAGGGCTCCTGAAAAATAAGTTCAGCAAATCTAAGAAATGGAAGTAGAACTAAATGTACGTTCAGATTGTATTTTTATAATCAGGTAGTGATGTGGAAAACCCCATAGATATGTCTTCAACAAGACAGCATTCACCATAAGGCACACTGTACACTCAGTCTGCTCAAAATCACAAGTATGGTTATGTTGCACAGATGCTAAGAAAAACTGACATAATTTTAAAAATTATAAACAAACAAAAAGGAAACCTCAGATAAATAAAAATAAAAAGAGAACCATGGTTCATAAATGAAACAAGATAAACATGATATTATGTGAACCAGGAATATGTTATATTCACCGAGTATAATATTAACAGAGTATGTTATAATTTTCTGGAAAAAATAACAACAACATACATATATGTGAAGAAACTGTGGAGGGATAAGGAGGCCTCCTGAGACAATGAAGTCATGTGTTTTGTAATTTTTATTTCACTTATAATAGGTATCCTATCTAATAAAAGAATAATATTCAGATTGACCATCACTCCAACACACAAGATGGCTGCCCCCATGTGGTGAAAGATTCTGCCTCCATGTGGACACAAGATGGCCACCACAAGATGGCCAGCAGGGGAGGGCGGTTGGGAGGGATCAGGCCTCCAGGGGAAAGTAGTTGGGGGGGACCAGGCCTCCAGGAGAGAGTAGCTGGGGGGGACCAGGCCTGCAGGGGATACCAGTTAGGAGCAAACAGACTGGCAGGGGAGCAGCCAGGCATTAATCAGGCTGAAAGCAGAGTGGGTAGGGGGTGATCAGGCTGATAGGCAGAAGCAGTTAGGAACAATCAAGAAGGCAGGCAGGTGAGCAGTTTGGATCCAGCAGTCCTGGATTGTGAGAGGAATGTCCAACCACCCATTTTAGGGCCTAAACAGCAGTCAGACATCCCTCGAAGGGTCCCAGATTGGAGAGGTTGCAGGCTGGGCTAGGGACACACATCCCTGTGCACAAATTTCATGCACCGGGCTTCTAGTTAATTATAATAGTTATCCTAAAATTTATTATTTTATTTTTCTTAAAAGAATTTTTAGAAATTATAAAAATGTTGCCTTTAAATCAACCTTTCCCAAATATTATTTTAAAATCTAGATTAATGTCAGAAAATTTAGTTTCTGTTTTGAAAATGACTCCATAAGGCAAGACATTTACTTTCATTAAAATTATTGCACTCTCACTTTTAAGCACATTATCAGTGCTGGACAGATCTAACTTAAATTAGTTAATTAATTTTAAAACTTTAGGAAGAATTAGTTTGCTGTTTAGATATCAGTAGACATTCTGATTTTTAGGATAAAATTGGCCAACTAGCATTAATGCATGCATATTTTCATGGTAATTAAGAGTACACAGTTACAATAATGATTTCAATTTATTAATGTCTATGAACTTTTTAGACTTTAAATTAATTTTTGAGAATAAATTCACCGTTTTTGAAACTATGATAAAACATTTTAATTACAGCAAATCTCTTATGTTCATCTGTTCTTTTTGTTATTGTTATTATATTCATATAAAAGTTTTAAATTTTAAAAAATGGCTTTATTTCTGGAAAAATGAATTTAGAGAAAAAGCATTTCTTCATATAATATAACTAGAGATCTGCTGCATGAAAATTCACCAGGGGTCCTTGAGCCAGGCCTGCCCCTTCTCATAGTTCGAGAGCCCTCAGGGGCAGGAGGCCACCCAGTGATCAGGGTAAGGCAATACCCCCAATCGTACCTCTGCTGCTGCTGCTGCCACTGCCGGCAGCAAAAGGCTTGGCTGGCCCTGGATACCTGAGCCTGGGGCTGCCCTAAGCATCTGGGAAGCCACCATCTGAGGTTTGCTTGCACCTTAGGCCTGCTTTCATGCCTGGGAAACTGCCTTCTGAGGATTACCTTTACCTCAGGCAGGCCCTGGGCAGCTGGGGGACTGAGGGCAGGTCCAGCTGCAATGTGTGCCTGCCACCCTCTAGTGGGACTAAAAGGAGAGGGGGACTCTGACTGAGGCTGAGAGAACTGGGCACTGCCATCTTGTGGCTATGGGTACTGCCATGTTTGTGACAGTGTGAGGGTCATTTGCATGTTCCCTCTT
Organism: Vespertilio murinus; assembly: GCA_963924515.1. Taxonomy (NCBI): domain Eukaryota; kingdom Metazoa; phylum Chordata; class Mammalia; order Chiroptera; family Vespertilionidae; genus Vespertilio; species Vespertilio murinus. The sequence continues at coordinate 17,766,672 of OZ004711.1, read as the reverse complement.
TATTAGATAGGATTTTTCCTTATTTTCTAATCCTATCTAATAAAGAGGGGATATGCAAATTGACCATCACTCAAACACACAAGATGGCTGCCCCCATGTGGTCAAAGATGGCCACCACAACATGGCCAGCAAGGGAGGGCAGTTGTGGGTGATCAGGCCAGCAGTGGAAGGCAGTTGGGAGGAACCAGGCCTGAAAGGGAAGTGAATTGTGGGGGACCCAGACCTTCAGGGGAGAGCAGTTGGGGCAAACCTGGCTTGCAGAGAAGGGCAGTTGGGGGGATCAGGCCTGCAGGGGAGGACAGTTAGGGGAGAGCAGGTCAGCAGGGGAGGGCAATTAGGGGCAATCAGGCTAGCAGGAGAGGGCAGTTAGGGGTGACAAGGCTGGCAAGGGAGAGAAGTTAGTGGTGATGGGGCCAGCAAGGGAGGGCAGTTGGGGGCAATCAGGCCTGCAGGGGAGGGCAGTTGGGGGTGACTAGGTTAGTGCAAGCCTTGGCAGGCCCTGGTTACCTGAGTCTGGGGCTGCCCTAAGTGGATGGGCAGCCACCATCCGAGGTTTGCTTGCACCCCAGGCCTGCCTTCATCAGAGGAGGGCAGTTATGGGCAATGGGGTTGGCAGGGGAGCAGTTAGGCCCCGATCAGGCTGGCAGGCAGAAGTGGTTAGGGACAACCTGGCAGGCAGGCAGGCAGGCAGGTGAGCAGTTTAGAACCAATAATCCTGGATTGTGAGAGTGATGTCTGACTGCCCGTTTGGCAGTTGGGCAGTAGGATATCCTTTGGGGGTCCCAGATTGGAGAAGGTGCAGGCTAGGCTGAAGGACACACCCCCTCCGGTGCATGAATTTTATTCACCAGGCCTCTAATTCTATTACTAATGTATATCCACTTTTCAATCAGAGAAAAAAATTAAACATAAGTTATAAATGAATGAGGAACTTTTACAAATACATTTTGTATCATTAATATTTAAAAAAAATACTGCAGTAGTTATAGCACAGTATGAACTTATATTTTAAGAGTGCCTTTATGGGTGCTAGTGTGGCTATCCACATGTGTTCTTCTAAAGCCGAGGTAGGCAAACTGCGGCTCACGAGCCAGATGCAGCTCTTTGGACCCTTGAGTGTGGCTCTTCCACAAAATACCACGGCCTGGGTAAGTCTATTTTGAAGAAGTGGTGTTAGAAGACGTTTGAGTTTTAAAAATTTGGCTCTCAAAAGAAATTTCAATCATTGTACTGTTGCTATTTGTCTCCATCGACTAATGAGTTTGATGACCACTGTTCTAGAGAGATGTGTGCCAAGTTACTTTTAAGCTCATTTGAGAAGTGAGATTGTGGTTGGACAAATGAGGGTTAAGGAATGAATTTATACTGTACTTGTGTTTCTTTCTTCTCTATTTAATGGTTATAACTTCATTTTTTAACAGATAAAAGATTTAAAACATAAAAATCATCTCCTTTTGCCTCAAGGGCATCCTTCCAGCAATTTTTTTCTTCTTTCTACATCATGAATCATTCCCTTCAGCTGTTATTTTCCAGTATTAGAAACAAATAAAATAACCAACCAAACAAAAACAAAAAAATCACTTGCTTGACTTCACTGTTCCCTTTTACCCTGTTTCTTTTCTTTATTTCTTTTATTTTCTATTTTAATTGATTTCAGAGAGAGGAAGGAAGAGGGAGAGAGGGATAAAAACGTCAATGATGAGAGAAAATCATTGATTGGTTGTCTCCTGCATGCCCCATACTGGGGGTCAAGCCCGAAACCTGGGCATGTGCCATGACTGGAATGGAACTGTTACTCCATGGTTCAAATGTTGATGCTCAACCACTTAGCAACACTGTCCTGGCTTTTTTTTTCTTTCTTTTTTGGAATCATGCTCTTGCAGTCCTCCCAAGCCACCTCATATCACTGTCTTTATCAAGCTCAACAATGATCTCCAACATGTTACATCTTAGGGACAAATCTCCAACCCATCTTACTTGTGCTTTTCATAACATTCAGCAGAGTAAGTCTCTCTTCCTCCTTGAAATATGTCCTTATCTTAGTGTCCAAGGCTCCATGCATTCTTCTGGGTTTCCTTCCTTAACTTGTCTCTTGTCTCCTTTGATGGTTTCCCCTCTTTTCCCCAACCTTTTAGCCTTAGCTCAGTCCTTGGATGGTTCCCTAGCTACATGGAATACCTCGGTGACCTCATCCAATCTCATGGTTTAAAAATCAACTATGTGCTCAAGATTCACAAAGTTGTATCTCCATTCATTGTAGGATGAACTTTCTCTCATATCTTACATCCAGTCCTTCTCCAAATTCCAAGAACCATATTCTCAAAACCTATTCAAACCCTGAGCATTTTGTACCTCTAGTGTAGCATCATTCCCCTGCTGAGCATTTTGTACCTCTAGTGTAGCATCATTCCCCTGGATGGTTCTAGCAGCTTTTTAATTAGATGCATGCTTGGATGTTTCACTTACAGTCTATCATCCAGTCAACAGACATGTAAGTCAGATCATATCAGTTTTCTGCATAAAGCCTTCAAGGGCTTCTCATTCCACTGAGAATTCAAATCAGAGGTCCTTCAGAGTCTCTCCTCTACTTTTCTGACCTTCTTTTCCCCCTTCCTCCTCTTGGGCTTTCTGCCCAAGTTTCACTGTCTTTTCCTGTTCCTTGAATGCATAGGGTCTTTACTGTCTTGAGCTTTTGCATTTTTCAGATATAAGCATCATTTAGTCCCTCCCTCCCCTACCTCCAAAGTTTTGCTCAAAGGCCACTTTCTTAGCAAGAGCTTCCATTATTAGTATATTTAAGTCATTTTACCATGGCCATGTGTCACTCAATTGATTGGGCATCAACCTGTGCACTGAAAAGGTCCTGGTTTGATTCCCAGTCAGGAGACATGCCCAGGTTGCAGGCTTGATCCCCAGAAGGGGCTGATCAATGTTTAGCTTTCACATCGATGTTTCTCTATCTCTCTCCCTCTACCTTCCTCTCTGTCTAAAAATTAATTTAAAAATAAAATAAATAACTTTTTTTTACCACACCCCTGCATTCCCTATCCCTCTTTCCTGGTTCATATTTCTCCAGCATTTCATTTTATTGATAATCCATTTCTCTTTACCACAATATAAATACCAGGAAATAAGAAACTTCTGATTTTGTTTACTAATACATCACAGTTAATAGAACTGGTACTTATGATATAGTTATTGACCATGAAATATTTGTTTAATAAATTATTAATAAATAAGTGAATGGCTTAACAAATTATCATGCCTGAAAGAGTCCTTACTGTGTATTAAAAGCTATAGTATAGAGCCAATCTCAGTGGCCAGGATAAAAAAAAAAAAACAAGAGCAGCAATTCAAAGGAAGCTGGACGCCGATGGGTTAATGCCCATAACACACATTAATGAGCCAGCTGTCATACAGTGCTGGGTACAATAATTTACTTAGAGCTAGTGGAAGGGAGGTTTTAATGTTGCTTTATATAATATAAAAATATTTTAAATTCCAATTATAAAAAGATTTCAATCCTTTTGCTGATGGTGAGAATTGCAATAAAGAAGTTCATATCTAGCATAGCCACATATACTTCACAGGTGGTTTTTAGAGCTTGAATATTTTCCCCACATAGCCCCTCCCCCTCTCTCCCCACCTCTATCCTCACTGGCCTGTCTTGGTCTCGACTCTCCATAGTCATCAAAATAGTTCTTTCAATTTTATTCGCATATACACTATTTTTCTAATTTTCAATATCAAATTGATCCATCATCACAAACATAAATATTTTTGTATGTGTGGTTGATTTCACTTTTGCTTTTTTTTTTTAGCATGTGCCTTCAATGTACAACACTGCTATTCTCTCATGAATTCTTACAAATTTTTCATCTGGATTTTCAGAGACTATAAATTACATATTGGGGACAACTTATTTCCTTTATTTCACATAGAATTTTTAATACATTTTGAAAGTTTAATTTTCCATGTAAAATGTCCTAATGAATGATTATTGAATTAAAAAATCTTACCATATAATCACTGGATAAAGTTGTATAAACAGAGATAGCATACCACTTACTTATAATTCAAAAGAAGGAAGAAAAGAAGAAAGGAAGGAAGAAAGGAAGGAAGGAAGGAAGGAAGGAAGGAAGGAAGGAAAGAAGGAAGGGAGGGAGGGAGGGAAGGAGGAAGGAAGAAAGGAAGGAAGGAAAAGTTTCTACATTTTCATAACATTTTATACATTACAAAATAACTTGCCCAAGTTCTTTATTATAACATTAAATGATAATATACTCAGAATGGATATTTTAGTTAGAATAATTTATTTTTCTTTCTCTGTTTTAGAAGCTTGCAGAGGGCAGGGGCGAGTAGGAATAAGAAGTAATTAAAGTAGAATTAAGTTTATAAGTGTTAAGAATAATGAGATTCATATTTGATTTCCCTTAGCACATAAAATGTAGAGGAACAATTCCATTCTCTATGCAAGAAAATTGTGAGAAATCATAATCAACCTTTATCTACTCCAATACATTCAATAAAGTAGATAAAATGTTTTTCATCAAGTACATGAGACACAGCGATGTTCCTGTAAAAAATATTGTTCAATATTTTATTGCCCAATTGAGAGAACAGATGTAAAAGGTTGCATATCCTATCTAATAAAAGAGAAACATGCAAATTGACCATACCTCTGCTATGTCCACCAGCCAATCAGAGAAAGTATGCAAATTAACCCAACAAAGATGGCAGCAGCCATGGAGCTGGAGTGAGCAGGAGGCTTAGACTGCCCCTGGCAATGGAGGAAGACAAGCTTCCCATCTATCTTGGCCAGCCCTGGTTTCTGCTCAAGGCTACAAAGTTTCATTTATAGAAGATAAGTAAGTCCCAGATACCTGCTACCAGCCTGCCCCAGCCTCCTGTAAAGGAGGCACCGAAAAAAGAAAGAAAGGAGGGGCTAGGAACTTGGGTCACCAGGGACTGTGGCCAGCCTGCACACAGCCATCAGCCCTTCACCCAGGATGGACAGGCACCACAGCAAGGACCCCCACCCTGAAGGGGGTGTGGCCAGCCTGAAAACAGCCCTGAGCCCCTCACCCAGACTGGCCACACCCCCATGGTCTGATCCCTGTAAAGGGGCAATCAAACATCCCTCAAGGGGTCCCAGATTGGAGAGGGTGCAGGCTGGGCTGAATTTCATGTATGGGGCCACTAGTAATACATGTTTATGATTTAAGAGAAATTTCGCAAAAATAGAACAAACCTATAGAAAGAGAAAATTTAAATATCACATCTATCATTCACTTGGCCGAATCAATTTCTCATAGTTAATAAAGAAAAATCTAAGATATAGTAGCAACTAATCAAAGTTAAATATAGATACAATATTTAAATTTAATATTATAAACTAAAATATTATATCTTGGCCTGATTGCACCATAGTTATTTAAGAACGTAAGTTTAAACATTTTTTAAAAGTGTGATAAGAGTATATTACTTTTTTTCAATAAAAGATAAGTTTCCTCAAAACTTTCTGTATCTTAATAAATAGTTGATAGTTTTTTTTATAAACTTGCACTCTGAGATTTCTTGATCTAAAATCCCTAAAGCAACCTTTCAATAGTACAAAATAAAATCAATATCTTTTACAATTCATCATATATTTATACACGTTTAAATAAGGACTACAGAAAATTACTTTAGTAAAATTCCTATAGAATGCTGTTATGCTACAGAAGTTAGTCACTTTGGATTAAGTACAAGAGAGTGAAAAGAGAAAATGATATACAATATCAATTTCAAGGGCATGTAATGTCATGATGGTACTATTAAATATTAATATTAATTATTAAAGTTGCCATATTTATGGAATCACCTATTAGTGATCCACTTATTTCCTTTTAGATATCTGAGTATTTCTTACCTGAAATATGTGGTTTTAAAACATTTCCCAAACCTGACCACGCTGAGCTCGGTATACTTACTTATAAAGTGTCCATAAAAGGCTAGGGAAAGGATGAGAGGACAATGGGGCAACCCCACTAGATATTTTGAGAGATCCCCTCTGACCTTCACATCTATAATATTTTTTAAAAGAAAACAAGAATGAACAAATCCATGCATTAAAATGATGATGATGATGATGATGCTGATGATGAAGAGGAGGAGGAAGAAGAAGAAGAAACAGATTACTGGAGACAAAAACAGTCAAGGTAAACAGTAAACATGAGCCAAATACTTGATTATGCCAAAATGAAGGAAGTCAATTTGAAGATGGGTTTTTGAATTTGAAGAGCAGCTGAGTGTCTCAGAATGGCCCAAGCAATGAACAAGGAAGCCAGAACATCCATGAGACCCTAGGCATTGCAGCTTGCCTCCATGGACCAATGCTACTTGTGATGGTTAATTTTGAGGGCCAGCTTGACTGGACCATGTGCTGCCCAAATATTTGGTAAACATTATTTTAGTGCCTATGTGAAGGGTTTTCAGGGAGAGATTCATGTTTGTGTTGATAGACTGAGTAAAGCAGGATGAGTAGGGAAGCAATCAATGTGTTTCTCTCACACCAATGTCTCTCTCTCTCTCTCTCTCTCTCTCTCTCTCTCTCTCTCTCTTTTCCCCCTCACTCCCTTCCACTCTATAAAAATCAATGGAAAACGTATCTTCCAGTGAAGATTAACCACAAAATAAATCAATCAAAGGAAGAACTCAATCCTCGTTGACTGAAAGATATCAGGTCATGCAGGACATAGGTTCACAAAGCTTAATCCAGGTTGGCAAATGAAAGATAAAATATTTGGGCACTTCAAATAGTAATGGAAGCAAATTAGTATCAGCATTTAAAGAAATACAAGCTGGAAATCCCACTAATGAAAAATACTTTCTCATTTCAGTAGGGCAAAATGCTCTATTTAAGGCTGACATGGTTTTCATTGTCCATTTGGTATTTTTGTACTGTTTGAGATGCAGGGGCATGATATGTAGAAGAGTTCAAAATTCCAAAGGAAATATTTAAAGGCAACAGATAAAAAGGGGAAAAATGGTGTATGTGTGTATTAAATATATATTTTGGGGAAAAAGACTTAGAACCTGCCATTCTAATACAGTTCTATAAACTAGATAAAATAGAAAGGTAAACATTTATTCAATTGACAAGTTGTGTAGGTTATTTAAACTATTTCTGTAAAATGTGTTGCTATGATATTGCTGGTTTGCTAGTGTTCTCATTAAAACAGACACTGCTAATTTTCTATAGTGACTCCAGTGAAAAAATGGACATCATTACAAGTTCATCTAACAAATAACATCTGAGACATGTGAGCAAATAGCAAAGTGATGGGGGGCAATAAAACAAGAATGAAAGTAGTATGTTAGTCATTACTTAATAGGGGTATATGTATATGTATGAGTTCTATATTTGAAACCCAATAATAAAAAGTAAAAATGTCAGCATTAGTCAGAATTTCATGCCACAAGAGAACGTAAGCTATGTCATAATTTTCTAGATATTTATTTGATGCCTAAAATGAGCCAAACAGTTGTATAAGGTAAACATAATTTCAGCCCACCATTAGGAGAAAGATAAGTAAACAAAAAGAAGGCTTTTATGGGAGAGAAGAATATCCTATTCCAGAAGCACAGTAAAGAGTTTCAGCAAAGAGAGAGGACAACCCATCTGGGAAAAATAAAATGAATTGCTGAATTAGGTACTGGAGGGATAGGGCCAGGTGAGGTGAGAAATGAAAGTGGTGCCAGGCCATGAATAGCCCTGTATTTCATATTTTAGATGTAAAAAGGGATGTATTAAAATGTTAAACAGGTAGTGATATATGAGATATTAATTCTAGAATAATCATTTAGAAATCTCAAACATACATTTGGAGAATAATATATTATAGGCCAGATATGGTGATGAGGACTTGAACTACTAGTACATTGGCAGTAGGACAAAGAGAGAAGAGAATAGGTTTGGGGAATAATGTGTAGGATCTCATGCTTAATAAGATATGATTAGTTAAGAATTGAGAGGATTTCAGAATAACTTCAGAGTTATACTATTTTTAAAATATGAAATACAAGAATACAAAATATAGAATATATATATATATATATATATATATATATATATATATATATATATAATCAGATAGGGATTTAAAATTGCAATCAAGAGAATTGATTCTGATTAATGAGAGACAGAGAGACAGAGAGAGAGAGAGAGAGAGAGAGAGAGAGAGAGAGAGATGAAGTATTTAAAAGAATGTGAAAAATGTGAATTACACATCTCAAAACAAAAACTAGGACCATTCCTAATTCTTAATAGCAAGAAGATTCTCTTAAAAACACCAGTTTTCAAGAAAGAAGAAAATTCTCTTTCTGGTGGAGATCAGAGTAATAATACACAAATTTAACCTAAGAGACAAAATAAATGAAGAGAAAATCATCCTTAATGTAGAAAAGACCAATGCAGACTGAGGTCATGATGAAGTCATGAACCAGAGCAATTATAAAGAGCTGAGATGATGTAATTACTGCTGGGAGTAAGGAAAAGGTGATGGTCTTTATGTCCAACAAATATTGGTAGTTAGAATGAGGTAATAAAACTTAATATGAAAAATATAACTTATATAATAAAAACCTAATATGCTAAGTGTCTGGTCAGCCATTCAACCAATCAAAGTGTAATATGCTAGCGCCATGCTAAGGCCGCTCAACTGCTCACTATGATGTGCACTGACCACCAGGGGACAGATGCTCCAACTGGTAGGTTAGCTTGCTGCTGGGGTCTGGCCAATTGGGACTGAGCAAGATGATCAATGTTCAGAAAGTGAGAATTCTAATGGTCCAGTAAGAGAACTTTCCCTTGAATTGAAGACTTGTTGATCTTCTTGAGAGCTGAAATCCTGGAAAGTGCTGGTTAGGTGGGGAGCCATGGATGGAGATGATAAAGGTAAAGAGGAAAACTAGGAAGAATGATGGCATGTAAGGGTTGGGCGGAGAGAAAGAGAAGTCAGGCTCAGGGATAGGGACATAAATATTCAAGGAATATAGGGAAGCACTGGGGAAAACTGGACATGGGGATAGTGGTAAGGGTTCTCCAAAGGAAATCCAGACCCTTGTGGTATTAAAAAAAAGTAACTGGATTTACAATGAGAAGACCCTGGGTGAGTACTGGGAAGGGGTTTCTTGGACACTGAGCTATGTTATAAAGCTCTCTCATGTTTTTTCTTCTTCTCTGGCCCTGCATCTGTGTTCTGAGAATTTCCTAAGGAATTTAGAAAAAAGGAAAACAGGCTCGTCTTTCCAAATCCAGAAAACCTCTACATTTCGTCCCATCACCTTCTGTCTCCAGAACCATGCTCACATGCGTGTGTTTTTATATTTTCCCCACTACTTATTTCTATTTTGTCTTCATATTTGCATAATATGGTCCTATTTTCACACTGGACTCTGAGCTATAATGCTACTTCCTTGACAAATATTCTTTAAAGTCTTCACTTCAACATCTGCTTCTTTTTAGTCTGTGGTTGCCAAAGTACACTGAATGACCAGATTATTATCATCTCTGAATGCATATCTCAGTGCATGATTTCATGCATGGGTGAGGTCAGGCCAGCCTGGCCAGGAGGAGGGGACATGGGCAGTTGGCCAGCCTGCCTGCTGGTTGAACTCCTGGTTGAGGGGACAATTTGCATATTAGCCTTTTATTATATAGGATATACATTGAGCGGCCAGATTATTATGCATTCAGAGATCATAATAATGATCTAGCCACTCAGTGTATAATTTTGTTTCACCTACAGTTACTTTTCTAAGACTAGACAGAATATTCTGCTATGTCTACTCAATTGCAAAATAATTTCTTCCACCTTTAGTTACCCACTTCTAAAACATTGCCAATACCACATACACATTTCTTTTAAAAGTCCCCTCTATGATTTCATGACCATGTGCCATATTTCTCAATAACAAAAATGAGTTAGTTGGTATGTCAAAATAAAATGGACCCTCTGAGCAAATAGGTTTGGGAAAATTCTCTGATGAAAAATATTGTGATAGATTTCTTTACTGCAGCACTGTAAAGGCCTTCCATATGCTAATTCCACACTGAGATCTCTAGAGGGGTTTAATTTGGTGACAGAATCCTTCTTATTTCCATGTAACCAACGAATCTCTTCATTCTACTTTAAAGCCATGCTCCATGACATGACACCCTCTCTGGATTCTAAGTACATATTCCTAACTTCCCAGCTTCAGAAAAGGAAAGGAGACTAGCATTTCCTGAGCAACTATGAGCACTGGAAAATGCAGCAAGAAACTGGAATCATTATCTGTATTGCAAATGAAAAGAAACCTGAGGCACAGAGAGGCCAGGTCTTTTGTCCACACCCGTGAAAGGAGTGAGTGGAAAAACCATGAAACCTTGAGCTAAGGGTCTTGATGTTCCACAGTGAAGAAGATGCATTTTCACACATGTCTCCAGACCCTAGGCCTCTTTGTGTTTCCCCCCATAAAGAACTGACATCACATGCAACCTTTAAACAACTCATTCAAAAAGGTATTTTCTAGAAGTGATTATTCTCACATACTCAAATACTGCCTCTCTCTCTCCCTTTCTATCTATTTTATGTCAATTAATTATATCAATTATTTATGTTCTCCTTTTTTATATCCATAGTGTCCATTGTCATGGGTGTAAAACAATTAAATACTGCGGATCCATCCCTATCCTTTGTTCTATATGTTAAGTTGGTTATTAATTCCAACTGATTTTTTAAAATGCCTTTTATATATTTCTTCTAATTAATTCCCAACATCTGGTACAGGCTTTCAAAGCCTTTGTGGTATAATTTACGAAAACCCCATGAACCTCAAACTTTTTACTTATAATTCCTACTTTCAAGTATTTCCTATGAGCTTGATTATTATCTGTACCTAGTGAATTTAATGAACTCCAACAGGTTTATAATTGTCATTCATCATGCATCTGGCTGAAACACTGTATTTTATCACCCCATGTGAATCCTTCATAACATGATTGGCCTGAAATGGCACTTATTTTGCAAAGTTTGTGCCCATTTGAATTCTGAAGAGCGGTGAAGACAAGTTTGAGTTGTCAGAGCCTCTAGAGCAATCGGGGCTCCTCCCTTGTTGCTACTAAAGAGAATTGCAGCTTCTGTTTTATATAAAAAGGAAAATAAAAATGTAAAACCAGCCCTAGCTGGTTTGGCGCAGTGGATAGAGTGTTGGCCTGTGGACTGAAGGGTCCCGGGTTCGATTCCAGTCAAGGGCACATGCCCAGGTTGCAGGCTTGATCCCCAGTGTGGGGTGTGCAGGAAGCAGCCAATCAATGATTCTCTCTCATCACTGATGTTTCTATCTCACTCTCCCTCTTCTTTTCTCTCTGAAGTCAATAAAAATATATTTTTTGAAAATATAAAAACATTTCTTCCTTCCCCTACTATCCTAAAATGGCTCCTGGGCTACACCGAAATGATCACCTTGGCCTTAGTAACCTAAGGCGAAGGGCGAAGGGAAGCCAAGAGATTCACATGATTTGAACAGACTAAATTCTGGTCCTGGACAAGAGAAATTCAAAACTATTACAGTTATACAGTTTGCAGTAGACTTGAAAATTCATGCTAATATTCCTGAAGGGAAAATAGTTCTGTAACTGAGAGCCAGGCAGTCAGAAGAGAAATATATTGCTCCTAATTTAGCAAATAACTGCATTCCGCAAATAAAAAAACATTATCCCCTACCCACCCTCATCCTCAACAGGATTTCATCAGGGAAATAGCTGGGATGTGACTGAGGTGGGGGTGGACTGAAGAGATACTTTGGGTTTTGCATTAGAGCTTATTAAGTTAAAAATGGAGAGGCCGGTGCAAGATGCCATGTCTGAATCTGTAAGTAATCAACACTGTGTTACTAACACCTCATGCCTTAGGTCACCCATGTGCTTTAAAATTTTAATTTATTTCACACTTTTTTTTAATGGGCTCATATTTAACCTGCAGCAACCATGAAAGCCACCACGCTAATCCTGCCCTAGGACATGCCAAGGGAATGAAAACACCTCCCAGAATCATCATTCTCTGACACTCAGATGCAATCTTTGCTATCAGTCATTTAAGTCATATATTTCCACGTCTTTTAACTTCCTTTTTGAAGATGTTTTATTTTCTTTCTGAGTTGCCTTGTTACCTTGATGATTCGTAATATTTGGTGAATTCCTTCTCTGTCTAGGCAATTATGTATGAGTAGCATTTCTCTAGTAGATTAATATAAATAAGTCAATTCATTATTTTCCAATAGGCAGTGCTGATTCATAATATGTTTGTTTATTTATTTGTGTATTCATTCATTCATTCATTCATTTACTTATTAATTTATTATTTTAGCTCTCTTGCAGTTCTCTGACTTTTCAGACCAATTCTGGTGGTGGAAATGGCTATATTTCCTGGGAAGGTGGGCATTGCCTATGTAATCAGATCACCCTGGTCCCAGGAGGCCAACCGTCAGGGGAATGTGGTGAGTGACTGGGCTCCAAATCCATAAAATCCCAGTTCTGTCTCCTGCAGCCAGATGCTGCTGTCAGTGTGGCAGTGGTGCATGGGGTGGTATGGGGGCAGGGGAGCAGCCAACTTCTTTGTTGATTTGTACTCCTGGTAATGGCAGCCAGTGACATTCCAGGGTAAGCCTCAGTACCCTGGCCACAGGGTCAGTCACAGAGCGCACTCTTTGCTCAAGGAAAAGCAGTGACTCTGTAGCACCAGTTCTTGGGTTTGCAGGTTGTGTGTTCCACAACCTGATACCAAGGGCTAAGAAGGGCGAGCTCTGGGAGGTTATGGGGTGGCTTTGTTTCTCTGTCTGTAATATTGGCCGCCCAGTCGCGGCGGCAGCACTATTGTGCTGTGTCCTTGCCCAGGTCTCAGGGCTCAGCCACAGCGGGTTCTCCCACTCCTTCAGGGACATCCACTGAATAGTGTCCTTCCTCCTGCTGAAGGGTGTGCTGGCACAATCTGATTCATCCCCTCCGGGGCTCAGCCTTGTCATGAGCTCCTCTTACCTGTAGGGCGGCCTATGTGGCTCATCTCAGCATTTCTCTCTTCTCACCCCCGGGTTCACTCCTACTTCCTAACATTAGATGCTTCAATGCACAGATCTCAGAAGTGTTTGTGCATTGAGCAGGGGATCCCTTGTTGAGTTATATCTGTTCAAATTGTTTAAACTTCAAGGGGAGCGACCAAGGAGATCTCTCACACAGCCATTCCTCTGACATCACTCCCGCCTACCAATTTCTCACCTCCTCCCTTTATAAAAATGAAGGTAATCCAGGACTTATTTTGAAAGTGGATCACTTTGCCAACTTATTTTTCTGGAAAAGCAACTTCATTTTAAAGTGATTCTTTTACTGCAAAGAAAATAAACAGATTCCATCAAAACTATTATGTAAGAATACTATGCCTTTTCTGGTAACAAAAAAAAAAAATATTTGACAGAGATAAGAGGTCTGCATTCTTTGGTCCACATAAACAATGCTCAGTGAAAATGAGCCCCCCCCCCCCTCCAAATTCAAGTATTTCATAGAAGTCAAGAATATCTCAGGACAACTTGGATATATAATGCCTACTCTGTTTTCATTATATTGTTGATTCTATGATAAGTGTACACTTATAAACTAATGAATGATAATATGATATCCAAAAGAAACACACTGGCAAGTCCATTGAGCCAGTTTTCAAGTGGTCACTGTGAATAGCAAAATAAGAATTAGACCACATCACCTCATAGACAAACTCACGCTCTTCCAGAAATGTCAGCATTTTCCTTTTTCCTTTTTTTTTTTTTTTTTTTTAGAATTAATGTTTTACCCTATTAAGGTCAGTTTCAGCAAAGTGTGTTAGAATATTTAATTTTCTTTCTTATAGTTTTATTTACCATAAAAGCTGAGCTACCATCCTTCTTTATTCAGATTCAGCAAGAAGCTAGACAGAAATATACCTCTGTCTCTGAGACAGCGAGGACAGTGGGCCTTAAAATGCTCATCTCCATGGAGAAAGTATAGATGTTTAGCTACTGCTATAATCCTATACTGTATACTGCACAAATGTGCCATTTTAAAAAACATGTTCATAGTGCTGATCTAGCTAAAGGTAGGTAAAGGTCTTATAACAACAAGATTGTATTATTACTATTTTCTGACAGATGGAAGTAAATCGCTTTTTGGAAGCCGTCTTTCCTATAATTTACACAGAGTCACTGTCCATACAGCCTCATCACAGGCCTGTGTCTAACAACCTTTGCCTATTGGTAAATGTTCACCCAAATGATGGGCCATCATTTGCAAAGTGTAACTATTTTGAACTGAATTGTGTCCCTCCCCAAAGTCATGTTGAAGCCATAGCCCCAAATATTGCTGTATTTGAAGATAGTAAAGACCTCTAGAAGCAGCTTACTTTTAGCTGGCAAGTCTAAAAGTACACATTCACTGTTCTCTATCAGGGACACAGTAACTCTCCAGCCCTGTTTTAAAATTTAGTTTGTGGTCACCTTGACCAGTCTTTTCCCTCAATAATATACCATACTTGTCCGTTATATTAATGACATAATACTGATTGGATATAGCAAGAAAAAAGCATCAACTAATGTAGACATTTTGATAAGCCAGTGGGGGAAGGAAAAATCCAGGGGCTTTCTACCTCAGTGAAATTTCTAGAGGTTCAGTGGCATGGGGCATGTTGAGGTACCACTTCTAAAGTGGCAGGTCAATTGTTGCATGTTGCCCTCCTACAATCCAAATAGGCCTCTTTGGATTTTGGAGACAACATACTCTTCATGTGCGTGTGTGTTATCCCAGCCCATTTACCAAGTAACCAGGAAAATTGCTAGTTTTGAATAGCACCCAGAATAAGAAAAGGCTCCAAAACAAGTTGAGGCTACTGTGCATGTCGCTCTGCCACTTGGGCCACATGGTTCCCCAGATGAAACACCAATGAAGTGTTAGTGACAGATGGGGATGCTCCTTGGAGCCACTGACAGGCTTCTTAGGGGAATCGAAGTGCAGGTCCTTGGGAGTTTAGAGAAAAGCCCTGCCATCTGCTGCATATAACCACTGTTCTTTAAAGAAACAGCTTCTGGCCTGTTACTGTAGAGACTGAAAGCTTAACCTCGGGTCAGGACATCAGGCAATCCGAGCTTTACATCATGAAGTGGGTGTTATCTGGCCCAGCAAACCATAAGGCAGGGTTTACAGTAGCACTCCATCATCAAATGGCTGACTGAGCCACAGCAGGCCTGAAGGCACAAATAAGTTACATACAGAGTGGGAAAATGACCATGGTACCCACTCCTGCTACACTACCTTCTCCCTCCTGGCCTGCACAGAAGGCCTCGTGGGGAGTTGCCTGTAATCAGATGATGGAAGAAAAACCTTAGGTCTGATTAGAGATGGTTCTGCATGATATGTAGGTACAACCCCAACATGGACAGCTGCAGCACTGAGCCCCTCGCTGAGACATCCTGGAAAGACAAAGGTGAAGGGAAATTTTCCCAGTGGATAGAAGGTAAAGTAGTGCACCTGGTTGTTCACTTTGCTTGGAAGGAGAAACAGCCAGATATGTGATGTATATAGACAATTATAGTCTGTGGCCAATGGATCTGCTGCAGGGTCAGGGTCTGACAGGAAGATGATTGGAAAATTGGTGGCAAGGGAATCCGGGAAGAGGCAAAATATGGGAACATATGTGTAGCCCACATAAGTGCTCACCAAAGGGTGACTACACATTCTGTGGACTCCAGAGAGCCCCTTTCCCCAGCTATACTTGTCATCACCCAATGGACTCATAAACAAAGTAGCCATAATGGCGGGAATGGAGGTTATGCGTGAGGTCAGCAACATGAACTCCATTCACCAAGGCCTAACTGGCTATGTTTACCACTGAGCATGCAATTTTCCAACAGTAGGTTATCAACACTGATCCCCAATATGGCACCTTCCCCAGAGTGATCAGCCAGTTAACACAGGGGCAGGTTGATCACACTGGACCACTTCCATCATAAAAGGGAGAGTGTTTTGGTCTCACTGGAATACATACTGTTCTGGATATGAATTTGCCTTCTCTGCATGCAATGCTTCTGCTAAAAATACCATCTATGGGCTTACAGAATAACTTATCCATAGTTATGGTATTCCACACAGCATTGCTTCTGACCAAGAAACTCACTTCATAGCAAATTAAATGTGGCAAAGGGCTCATGATCATGGGATTTACTGGTCTTATCATGATATATACTATCCTGAAGCAACTGGCTTGACAGGACAGTGGAAAGGTCTTTTTAAGACTCAGTTATGGCACCAGCTAGGTGGCAATCCTTGCAGATGTGGGACAAGTTTTGACAAGCTTTGATTTGACATCTAATAATATTGTTTCTCCAACAGCTATCAAAGAACAGCAATGCAATAATCAGAAAAAATCATTTCAGAAAAGATGTGTCATTAGAGACCCAAACTAAGATCATCAGCATCCTCATATTCCAAATTATTTTGTACAGATGCAAAAGTTAGACGGCGAGGAAGGCTGACAGAAAAAAAAAATTATTTGAAATATGGTATTGTAAGAGAGCTCTATAGATACCCTGGACTGCCAGAAAGATAAACAAGTAGGTCCTAGAGCAAACTAAGCCTGAAACATTGCTTGGAGGCAAAAAAAAATGACAAAACAGAAGCTGTCATACTCCAGACACATCACAAGAATGCAGGGTTATTTGGAAAGACAATAATATTGGGAAAACAGAAGGCAGCAGGAAAGACCAAATATGCGAATACAGACTCCATAAAAAAGCCATAAGCATAACTTTATAGGAGCTGAGCAGGGCTGTAGAAGACAGGACATTGTGGAGATATAGTCACCAGGAGTTGGGCAAGCTGACTCAATGGTATGTTGTAATATACAAAACTCACTCTTACCCCTAGTGACCTACTAGTAAAACCTTTGCTTCCTGTCCCCAGAATCCTATGCTCTGCTGGCCTATAGGCCTTAATTCCAAAGAGAAGAAGGCTTCCACTAGGAGACACAACAATGATTCCACTGAACTTAAAGACTGCTACCTGGCCATGTTGGGCTCTTCATGATTCTGAATATATTTTCTGTGCTGGCTGAGATGACTGATCCTGACTAATACAATAATCCATGAAACAGGAAGAGAAACTTAATTCTAAAAATGCCGTTTAGAAGAATTATGAAACCAGTGTAATGCAGTTGGTCCCACAAGTTCTGATTTTGTACACTCATCCCTTGAGCGACAAAGTGATCATATTTTAAAATCAAAGCACTTTTTATCAAACTTCATATTACTAGCACCTAATTATAGATGAGACAGAAAGAGAGAAGTCTGATGACTCTCTCGGCGTTTTTTATAGATTTCAATATACAACCCTCCCAGACATTTTACTCCGATCTAGAAACCTATTCATAATGTCTTCTAGAAATTCAATAGTTCCTTTCTATGTATATATTACATATAGAATGTTATTATAAACATATATGTACACACACATTTAAGTCATGGTTATTAAGATTAGTCAATTAATTCAGTTATCCTTGCATTCATTCAACAAATATTTAATTAGCACCTATGAAATACAATACATATTATTGAGTTTAATTCTGACATATCCTTCATTCCTTGGCTAGCATCCAACATACATTTGGAAGATCAGCATTGGGTATGTTGAGGACTTAGAATAGATATTTGCTTACACTGCACTAGACCTTAGATGCACTAGCTGGCTATGGTTAAAATATGGTATAAAAATCAGCATTAACTGATGCCAAACTTCAACTCAAACACTTACAAATAAGGCAACCTAATAATATGACAACTTACTCCAATACAAGCATAGACAGCAGTTTATAAAAGTAACATAATGTAAATCACATTCTTATAGCAAATCTGTTTGAAAGATCCTCTTACCTCTTGTTTGCACCCCTTTCCCACAGGCTTCGCTGGTGCTCATTATCCCCTGCCGGACAGATTCCGGCACTAAGATGCAGGGGCTCCATTTCTGGGGCTTCCACCTGTGATTATAAAGAACAGGGAACTAGAAATTTCACCATGACAGACACACAAAGGACATACTTGAAATGGATAAGTGGGAAAACCAAAAGCATAAAGATAGTAATTCAATAAAAACGGATTTGAGCCCAACGCCATAAAATGGAGCCCTGGTATGCACTTGAGATAATAATGCACTCTGCCTCAGGTTCACGGTTAATGCCTTGATTCCATTTTTTAAAACGTGGACATTTTTCACATAAACCTGAGTTCACATAGCAAAGTGGCCATAAAAGCATTAGAAGCACAGATCAAATCTAGAGCTCTAACCACTTTATGAACTTACAATTGTTAGAAAAAGAGAGAGAGTTCTTATGTCCCATTAGAGCATTAGAGAAGCAAGTTCTGCACAGCTGAAAGTGCCACTTGCACAGCTTTTCACTTGATCTTCTAGTTCAATATTTTAGAAATGTGTTTCCTCAGACGTTGCAGTAACTCAAACAACTCAAAAGGTTGTCGAGTAAAGTGAGGTGGGGGAGGCACAGGTACCTATGTATGTGATAGTTCATTCCAAGGAAGAGGAATTGATCTGCCTCTAATGGATTATCAATATTTCTATTCCTGTGAGGAAATAGTCTCTAAGGACCCTGTCCAGCTTGTCCCTATTTTTCCTTCCACAGATCAACAATGTTTTCTATTTTTATGGCCCACATAACAGACTTTGTCTTGTGTCCTTAGCCTGTCTCTTCAGAATGTTCCATAAAACCCAAATCTTTCGTGTAGCTACAGCTTCTGTTTCCTTGCTTAATATATTTTTACACTTTTTTTCCCATATCAGCAAATACCACAACAAGAGATGTTAATTCAAAGAGTAAAATAAAAACAGGGATTAAAATATCATTGCCCAGCCTTGCAAGATGAAAATCTTCTAGCATTTTCTTGCAAAACAATTGCATAAAATTAACGCTATTATAAAGTACATTTCAAAAGTGGTTAAGATAGTCAATGTTGTATGTTTTTACCATAATAAAAAAAGTCAGTAAAGGAAGACTTTCTTTACTCAAGAAAAGTCAGTTTAATGTCTTTCTTAGTTATGTGAACATAGCTTGAGATAGTACTTGGAGATCACCCAGCATAGCCAGCTTTTAATAGCAGTACTCACAAACTCCTCTCCACCCCTCCTTTTTTTTTACATTAAGTGGGTCTCTTGGACAATTGGAAGTAAGTGAGGCAGGATGTATTAAGGGGAGATATAGACCATTCTGCAAAATCAAGCTCAGTACATTGAATATAAAAGTGAAACAAATATAGCATTGACTTTATTCAAGTGGCCTCCATATTGGGAAGAATTGGAGAGAAATCAGGAAGGAGCTAACTAGCAAAACCTGTCCTTTTTAAGTAAATCACCTATTGATTTTAAGTACTTCTAAATGTTTTGTATATGCATAGACTCATTCAGTATAATTACAAATCACAGAAATTGATACAGTAAGGGTTTTTCAGTCTGACTTTTCAACTAGGATATGTCATCTATTCAGATGTCTTGAATGTACATGGGCTTTCTAAACCAAAGTGAGAACAAGGAATGGAATCTAGTTTAGTGCTCTGCAAAGACAGAAGTAGGATGGACTTTTCAGGGCTCTCCTGTGAAACCCTCAGTGTTGGGTTGATGAACTTGAGCTCAGGGCGAGTGATATTTCCCAGACTGCACAAGTCAGGGCAGGCCAGCTTCCAATCCTACATCCCTGGATGCTCACCCATGGAGCCCAGGCCAATTCCATATAAGGATCCTTGCCCATGCTGCTTTTCCATTCCTGTACTAACCTAACACATTGGAGGAATGCCCAAACTCACAGAAATATTTCTGTGGACATTTTGTTTCTGTGTTAATTGGTACATGTGTTACTATGCCACTTTAATGGAGTAAAAAAGAATCATCACAAGATAATGATAAAGGTCTACATTAACTTGCTTCCCTAACATACCAATGATGGAGAAAGCAAAAACTAAACAATTGGAACCAAATTACTCAACATTCATGGATGCTTTACTAAGGAGCAGAGAATCACGCTGATAACTGGGACATATATTAAACCACACACAACAGGAGAAATGATACATTGATCCCATCCACACACAGTGGAACTGATTTCTGGGGAAATGGCAGGAGGGCGATGATGGAAACTAGTTCAAACATGAGTGGCTAAATTGAAGTGCAGCAAGAGAGTCAGGAGAGTGGACAATGGAAAGGAAGAGCCCATGAATAGTTCCTAGGATTTTCTCTGATTATAATAGCCCTTGGTTCATAAAAAAGTGAAATCATATTTGATTTGGCTAATTTTTTTCAATTGGCTACTATTCCCCAGCGATCATTAGGTGGGCTCAGAACTTTCAATATTTATATACATGGCATAGAAGGATGGATATTGACAGAGCTCCCACAATGCTACTGTGGTTGATGAAAAAAAAACTCGTAGTCTGGGCATGTTCCCAGTGTTTGTCTACATTCTTCCCACACTGGCCATCACATAGAAACAATAGGAGTACAGGGATGATAAAACCAATAGGAATTTAGATTTCGTCAATGAGACTCTAAGCTTTATCTAATGGAAGGCATCATCTTAAAAGAAGAAAAAGAACTTGTACTTTTATTAATAAATTAGCCCTTGAATTTCAGAGATTTAAGATGTAACTTCTCAAATAACCCAGGGAAATATTAGGCATGTTTGGTAAAGGCAGTTTTAAAGGTGATGATAACCAAATGTCTTTTAAGATCATGGGATTTCTCCACAAACCAGTAAAATCCAACAGTGAATTTAATGCAGATGTCCTTTAAAGTAATGTTTCCATTCAGTGTTGAAAGAGTGGATGTTTATGTCTAGACACACAAGCCTCAGGTATTATTTTTATAACCACAACTTGCCAGAAGGAACATTTATAGTTTAAAAGTTACTCATTTTCTTTTCATTTTTAACATTTTATCCATAGGTTAAACTATTATTGCTAGCTAGATCTTTTCTTAAAATGTGTATATAATTAAAATTAAGAACCAAAATGATTTTTCAATTATATATTATTAAATAAGTAAAAATTTGGTTTGTGGTTCTTGATAATAAAAGGCTTTAGGATGAGAATAATGGAATGAAGTAAGTTACCTATGCATGGGTGTGTGTTCTGTGTGTGTATCTGTGGTTTAGGTAAGGGCCTCACCCTTAATCTCTTTGAATCTCCTTGAATCCTGATCCTGAAAAGGTTTCCTGAATGGCAAAACTCCAGAAGCTCACTTACTATCAAAACATGTCTGTTTCTTTTTCCTATAAATTAGACTTTCATATTCTTTATCCCTCAAAATGTATTCCAGAAAGGAAGGGGGGAAAAGTAGATGTATTTGAAGATAAACAACATTATAACATTACCTTATCTTATCTCTCACTAAACAACCATATATATATGTAAAAGCCCAATATGCAAAGTATCCCCTTAGGAGTTCAACTGGGAGACCCAAAATTCAATTGTTCGCTATGATGTGAGCTAACCACCAGGGGGCGGTGCGGAATGAAAGAAGGCCCCAGCTGGCAGTTGGCAACTGGGGAAGGGAAGCCCTGGCTGGCAGCTGGAAGACCCTGATTGGCTCTGATCACCAGCCAGGCCTAGGGATACTACCTGTGCAGGAATTTCATGCCCTGGGCCTCTAATATATTATATAAAAGAAAATGTCAGCCTGAACCAGTTTGGCTCAGTGGTAGAGCATCGGTCTGCAGACTTTAGGGTCCCAGGTTCGATTCTGGTCAAGGGCATGTACATTGGTTGCGGCCACATCCCCAGTGGGGAGTGTGCAGGAGGCAGCTGGTCTATGTTTCTCTCTCATCGATGTTTCTAGCTCTCTGTCTCTCTCTCTTCCTCTCTGTAAAATATCAATAAAATATATATTTTTTAAAAGAAAATGCCATAATTTATGGTGAAGTTTAATGATTATTCCAAAAGGTAACTAATTACCGATATGTTGGGCACAATGAAACATCTTCACACTCTCGCTCTTCAAATAAGGTGTCTGGACATTCTTGGCCTCCATTGGCTGCTTCCTGGTTGATAATCCTATATCGAGACTGTCTTATTGTGGCATTTCCTGTAATAAAGAAAAAAAATAAAATGAGAGTGCTCTTTTAAGTGGATGCAGAGAAAAATCCAGGGTTAAAAAGCCACTCAAACAAACAAACAAACAAACAAGCAAACAACAAACAAAAAGAGGTGAAGTAAGAGCACATGGAAAGACTAGCAGGAAATGAGAATAAAAGCAAAATCCAGGACTTAATACTCAATGCACACTTTGTGATTTCAAATCTAGACGTTCAAATATGCTAAGGCATATCTTAAAGTTTTGAAATTCATCTGAATCCATATTGCCTATGGCATAATCTGAGAGGACACAGAAACCCTCTTTCATATCAAAACAACAGTTCAGGGCTCTAGCATTTTCCTAGAAGCAAGTCATTCTCTGGGGTAAGGCATTTCTCTCTCTAAGCTACTTCTTTAAATATCTATATCTATCTATCTATATATATATATATATATATATATATATATATATATATTAATTTTAGTGAGGGAGAAAGAGAAATATAAATGATGTGAGAGAAACATTGATTTGCTGCTTCCTGCACACTCCATACTGGGGATCAAGCTCTCCACTCAGGCATGTGTCCTGACCGGGAATCGAACTAGCGATATCCAGGTTCATAGGTGGACTCTCAACCACTGAGCCACACTAGTCAGGCTCTAGGCTACTTTGTATAATACAAACACTCATTAAAAATAACTACATTAGTAACATATTTAGGGGTATTATTTTATTAGATTTTTTTTTTATTTCTTTATCACCTGAGACAATATATATGTAATTGAGATTTAGGAAAGAGGCACTAAAATTGTGACACAATATTGTTTAATTCAATGTTTTGCTATGAAGAAAAATAGTATTAAAAGTCAACCTGCTAAAAAGACAGTTTATGTTCACTTGAGTGTGTTCTAGCATTTCATTTTATAACTTTAGATGCCTTCTGAATCAACAACAGCAACAAAAGCCAATTATAGTTAACATTGGTTATCAACTATTTTGATTACTATGTGCAACCTATTACATTAGGTATGAAGATACCAATTCTTCAGCCTACAACTACACAGGAAAAGAAGGGTCCAATAATGCACAACTAGGTCTGAGTCATTATAAATCAAGAAGTATCAGACTGGGGTGTAGTGTTAGGCAAATGCAGAATAAAGCATCATCATTCATATTTCTGAAAAGGGGACATCTCACAGAATAGGCAAAATTTATTTTGGGACTTGAAGGCTGAATAGGAAAAAAATGGCTGAAGCTATTTCAAGCTAAAGAAAGTTTGAGAAAAAAGAACTGATATACAAGGAACATGGGATTTACAGAGAAATATATGTGACTGCATTCAGAAGGCAGATGTGTGTATGACTGTGTTGTGTGCACAAGAGGGGTTTATAAAAAATGGAGAAATGGGGAATATAGAAGAAAATGGTACTAATTTGTAGGTTTGGGGCAGATACTGGACCTAACCATGTTAAAAATAGTCCTTGAAAGCCAAGTAAACTAAGTGGAGTGAAAGAAAAGGGAACTAAAAGGAACCTTAATTAAATTATTTATTTCACTGTTAAAAACTCATTACTACAAGAAGACATAGTGAGAAGTGACTGATCCATTCTCTGTCCTCCTCCCCAAACATTATGAACTGTTTCTTATATACTTCTTCTGTGGTTACCTCCAAATCTATAAATAACATGAGGATGACATTACTTTTCGATTTATTAACTTTAGATATCATTGATTGACTTTCTGCTATACTTGATGAGAATTTACTTTGCACCACTGTTCAATTTTTTTTATAATTACATCGTTATTTCTACGTGTTTACTGGTTATTTAAAGGCTTTATATAACCCATTTCTTTTCAGTCCCACTGCTCACTGCTGTCTTCCATCAGACTGGCCACCTCTGGTCTAAGAAGTCTTCCTGGGTAGACGGCTTCCTTTCTACTGCCACCCACACTCCTGTTCAGTAAGGTCATGGCTTCCTGTGATATCATCAGCTCCTCTGTCCTTCAGCTTTTCCTGATGTCATAAGCTTTTCCTCTGTCGTACATCTTCCATAAATTAGTTTAGATCTCTCATCTACTGATGGTTCTCTTCTTTTGTTGACAAGGAATTAGGGCTTCTAAAATTCCTTTCTATCAATTTAATGAGGTTAAGGGGAAAAGGAAAGACTAACACATTTGTACATTTCATGCTCTTGAACTGATCAGTTAAGGGATCTTTACCATCTGCTCCCTTTTTTGGTTTCCCTCTATAACCTGCTCTGTATCAAGGAGGCTGACCATAGAAGGAGTCTGCTTATCCACTGGCTTCTAGTTTGGTTTGGCTAATAGGGGATGGGGCAAAAAATGGAAAGAAAAAAATGTCAAGAGACAAGAGAAAGGTCCAGAGTATTTATTCCACCAAATTTCATCCTCTGAATCAGCACAAGGTAGCTTCCCACCCTATAAAAACCACAGTTCCTGTGAAGTGGCACCTCCTACAGCCACTTTTTCTGAGTTATACTAATAGCTCCTACCTCTATCAGCTTTCAGGATTGGGGCTGTCACTAGGGCAAGTTTACATTCATCCTGCCCACTGCTTTATAAATAATCCATTTAATTTTTTCCAGTTGACCCATTTGACAGCAAATGCCTATATTGTCAAAGGATAGATGCTACTAGCATTTGACAGAGAGGGGTGCTATAATTGGTTCCTCCTGAAATGTAATTAAGGCCCTGTAAGGAGTACAGAAAAAAAAAAGATCATAAAAATAGTATAATTAAAATTGCCTGCAAAATAATATTAAAGTTATCTTCATTTGGGTAGGAACACTATTTTTTTAAGTAATTATGCCTTTGGGGAAAAGTCTAGTCCACACTATCAGTTAATTTCAATTATAACCAAAACCTATTGTTTACCTTTAGGATTTACGTGTGTGTGTGTGTGTGTGTGTGTGTGTGTGTGTGTGTGTGTGTTTGTGTGTGTGTGTACTAGCCAAGTGTTATCTTTGGAAATAAAAAAATAAAGACTGAAGATGATAGAAAAAAATACAGGTTCACCGTTATTTCACATTGAGAGACAACATGACTAGTGCCTCTTCCTTCACAATGCAGCCACATACACACACAGGCACATATTAGTACACACAATCACATGCACAGTGCACATTCACACACATTGGTATTCTGCTTTATAGTTTAACTAGAGGCCCGGTGCACAAAATTCATGCACTGGGGGGGGGGGCGCTCAGGCCAGCCTGAACCCATTCCAATCAGACATCCCTCTCACAATCCAGGACTTCTGGCTCCTAACAACTCGCCTACCTGCCAACCTGATTGCCTCCTAACCACTCCCCTGCCAGCCTTATAGCCTCCTAACTGCTCCCCTGCTGGCCTGATTGATGCCTAACCAAGTCTCCTGTTGGCATAATTGACACCTAACTGCTCCCCTGCTGGCACGATTGCTCCCAACTGCTCTTCCCTGCTGGCCCAATCATCCACAACTGACCTCCCCTATAGGCCTGATCGGCCCCAACTGCCAACCATCTTGCAACAATGGGGGTCAGCCATATCTTATGACAATGTGGGAGTGGCCATCTTATGGTGGCCATCTTGTGACAACGTGGGGGCAGCCATCTTGTGGTGGCCATCTTGTGACAATGTGGGGGTGTTCATCTTGTGATGCAAGAGCATGAGGGTCAATTTGCATAATACATCTTTATTATATAGAATTATAAGTAAATAAATTCAAACTTTGGGGAAAATCATTGCATTGATTTTCATGCCCTATAGATATTAAGGTGAAGGTTGAGAAGAGGAAGAAAGTGGCTTTGCAGATGGAAAGCATTTGTATTACAAATATATGTAAAACATAGGGGAAGTTTCTGGGTATTATAACTTTAATCTATACCAGATTCAATTCTGAACATTTTGCATACATATCTTTTTATTAATATATTACTTTATGTTATTAGTATTTATTATTACTATTATTATTATTATTATTATTACACCCATCCTATATAATAAAGAGCTAATTATACAAATGGTCATCATGCCATGCCCCCCACCTGGTGCTAGGCTGAGGAACCTGAGGTTGCACCGCCCCTTCCCATCAGAGGGACCTGAGGCTGGACCCCCTGCCCAGCAATGGGCCAAGAGGACCTGAGGCTCTGTCCACCACCCTGCAGCACTTGACAGGGCAGGGCCTGCCAGGTCTTGGTCTTACACAATTTTGAGGCATGCGTGGGTGGGCGGGGACTTGACTCTGGGTCCCACGGTGAATCCCAGACTCTGACAGGAGGGAGATTTTCATATACATTGTATTAATTTTATTTCATTTCTGACACTTCTATTATAGAGAAAGGGCAGATAGTAATATTAAAATATTTCCTCTAATTAATTCCCCTTTAATGTACACAAATTTTGTTCACTGGGTCACTAGTTTTATAAATAACAGAATAGAGAGAGACAAAGATAAATAATTTGCACAAAGTCACCTAGCTAGGATTAAAACTGCAGCTAAACTGACATCAAAAGCCATGATTTTTTTCCCATAAAAGAGGCTTCATAGTAAGATAAAGAGAGGAACATTCCAGGGACGAGTCCACAAGTAGGTCCTCTGTTATTCCCAAAGTATATCTCTTCCTTTCTAATAAATTCTTCAATGACACCCTATTTGCTGAAGGTTTTATGTGTCAATAAAAATACAAAGTTGTGTGGCTTAGTGAGTAATGGTACCAACCTCATTAGGCCTATGAAAAAATAACAATAAATTAAAGTACCTGCTTACAAACATAAAATACTGCTCAAACATGATTATGGCTAATAAATAACTAATCTAAATTCAATATCGATTTATACATATTTTATAATTACTAAGTCAGCAGGCATACATAAGTTGTTATAGTAAAAAGCAATACATTTAGAAAATGTGGCAACTTAAAGATCAAAACAATATTTAAAAGGAAATACATGAGTGGGATCCACATCTGGAGGAATATTTATAGATTATCTGTGAAGGCCTACAGCACCGAAAGGCGGCAGCAAAGATGGGAAAATCAGCATGAAAAGAGTATTTATGGGTGATTCATGGCCAGGTGACCTGGGGCACATCACACAGAATTAAATAATCATGATTTTGTTTTATCTTTTTTGGCTCAGTGGATAGAGCATTGGTCTGTGGACCAAAGTGTCTCAGGTTTAATTCTGGTCAAGGCACACATCTTGGTTGCAGAATCCTCTCCAGCCTGAGCCCTGATCAGGGCTCCTGTAGGAGGCAATCAATAAAATTTTCTCTTTGTCCTTCTCTCTATCTTCCAATCTTCCTAAAAACCAATGGAAAAGTGTCCTCGAGGGAGGATTAATAACAACAAAAAACCATGAGTGTTGATCCCGGGTGCTGGGTTATTCAGCAATGACTTGAAGTAAAGCACTGACTACCTAAGTTTCCAATCGATTTGAAATGTGAGAGTATGGGAAAAGTAGGTAGAATATGATAAACATGAGCACAGCTTACAGAACAGAGTTGGTTATGAACACTGGGAAGTGGAGCCTAAATGTGAGAAAATGAACAAAGTAGAGGCAGGATAGGTGTTTATAAGCAACTCATGGCAGTTAGTTCAACACCAATCTTCAGAATTCTGATGGTAGATTTTTAAAATATGACCACTTGCCTTTCCCTTGTTCCTCAAATACCTCCATTACTCTTAGGTCTAATAAATCTCAATGATTCATTGGCTTCATGGTATCAATAATATTCCAGGCTAATTTTCTTATAAGACTTGGTTCTCATCTGGTACTGTGTTCCTTGGCACCACTTACACTTCCAGGTTACCATTCAATAAACAAAACCTCATATCTTCTGATTATCCCTCTGATTGATCTTGAAGCAAAAGGATGACACCAATCCTATATAATAAAGAGGCAATATGCAAATTGACCCTCACACTTCACAAAAGATAAACATTCCCATGTGACCAAAGATGGGCACACCATGTGGTCAAAGATGGCCACTACAAGATGGCTGGCAGGGAAGGGTAGTTGTGGGCGATCAGGCCAGCAGGGGAAGGCAGTTGAGGGATCATGTCTGTAGAAGAAGGCAGTTAGGGGAAACCAGGCTTTCAATGGGTGGGGGGTGGGGGGGGCAGGACCAATCAGACTAGCAGGGAAGGGCAGTTGGGGTGATCAGGCCAGCAGAGGAGGACAGTTGGGGGCAATCAGGCCAACTGGGGAGCAGTTAGGCATTGATCAGTCTGACAGGGGAGTGGTTAGGGGGCAATCAGGCAGGCAGGCAGGCGACCACTTGGGAGCCAGCAGTCCCAGATCGTGAGAGGGATATCTGACTGCTGGTGGGCTGAGGGACACCCTCCCCCCTTCCCCCAGTGAATGAATTTCACGCACTGGGCCTCTAGTGATATATAAGTTGCATATAATAAAAACTACCACAGATGAAATACTATCTGAGGTTGAGCTTACCACTCTAGTATCTGCTGGACTTCAAGTAATCCCTTTTATCTAGCTAAGCCTTGGCTCCATTGGTTATAAAACAGTTCAAATAATAGTTTCTGTTTCATGTGATTGCTGTAAGAATTAAATGTTACTGCATGTAAAGTATGTACAGATTGCCTGGTACAGGAGTCTTCTTTAGCACATTAGGAATTCAGGATCGAAAGTGAAAAGAAAAATTTAAAAATACTAGAAGAAAAGCTGTAATAATTGAGGCTGTTTCTAATAAAAAGAAAAACATAACAAACCACTCTTCCATTGAGTACTGGGTCTCATCCATGTTTTGAGCATCTAGAGGACACTGAATGACTTAATATAACCCCTTGCCCTTGGTAAATTAAACTACAATTGCCAGGCAATTGTTACCAACCATCTTCTCATAGCATTGGTTAGGGTGATCAAATATCCTGTTTGCTTAGGGAAGTCCTAATTAATGCCTGTTATACTGACTTAAATATTAATAGCTCATTCACTCACGTTCAGAAGTGCCTTAATTTGTATGGAAGATTATATGTATCCTCACCATCCAATAAGAATCTAAGAAACATGCACATTTTGTTTTTCGTTGTGACATTGAGTTACATTTCAAGTGTGTATAAAGATATACTGCACTGCTATTCTTAAAATTATCTGTTCACTGTGATTACTGGACCTTTATTTCTTACCAGAGTTTTTGTTTCAGACAGCAGTTCAAGCATCTGAAGAATACTGTGTGTGCCCCAAGCACATTAGCTCATAAATCATTAAATCAAAAATTAAAGGGAAAAAAAAGTAAAGGGCTTACCTCAAAAACAATTGACTGGAGCTCCTTTATGTTTTCTTGATAGAAACATCATAGAATTCTTTATATGAAAGCCTTTACCATAGCTTTTAGTTACTAAGTAACTAAAGAGAACTGGTGTTTACTCAAAGTAGAGCATGAACGTGAAGAGTAAACAACTTTCACTTGGCAAAAAATTCCAAATGCTCATTAAAAAGTCTGTTTCTAAGCCAATTCCATAGACAGAGATCTCAGTATTATGTTAGGTAGACCATGTTTCTTCAACCTTAAATCCCCTAAAAAGTACATTCTCTCTACCTATAATTATACACAAAAGAATATCCCTTTCTAGTTTATTCACAACTATTATTGGTATTGAGTTGAATTTCTTTGTTAAGAAAAGGTACAAACTAAGCTCACCATCACCCCAATTATCTCACACTAAAATTTGGAAAAATAGAGACTGTGACCCTAAGTTCTCAGAGGGAAGCACTTACCACATACAGGGTTGTCACTGTTGATAAATATTTAGCAGGTGTCTGCTACATGTAGGGTGTAGGAGATGCACCCAGGCGCTGTGTGTTATAAAGGAAAGGTACACACATGCATTATTAAATCTCTCAGCGAAGCAGAAGTGAAACTTAATGGATGGATAATAATGTACTTCTCCATAGTTTTATAATCATTCAGAAATGATGACATAAACATATTTATTTATTATCCAAAGGCCATCAATCCACTATGTTCTCTCTTGGTTCAAGAAGAAATGAAGGGCTTGAGTGGTAAAAATAATACAATGTCCTAGGAAAACTGAGTGAGAGGTTTTCATAGACTTCCTTCCTATTTTTATGGATGTTCTATACTAAGCAAACACATTAGAGCAGTCTTCTCCCCCAGAATTCCTGCCCAGCCTAGATATCTAAGTACTCAAATTATATATATATATATATATATATATATATATATATATATATATATATGGAATTAAACAACACTGAAAATATGTTTAAACTGCTAAACTTCCAGGAATGTTCAAAATAGGCTACAGGATATCCATATCCTTCTTTCATTCTGAAATGTTGCCTGAAAAAAGGTATGCTATATTCTTAAATTTTCATAATCATCATTCACTTTGCAACAGAAGCTAAATTCAATGGCTCTGGCAAAAGACAAGCCTTCAGGGCACTTATTTCTACTACCAGCCCATTATAGAATTGTTATGTGACCTTGGGCGACGCACTTAACCTTTCAGAGTTTCCATTTTCTTGCTTGTCCTCAGTGGGTAATTCTGTTGAGCTAACGCACAGGACAGCTGTTAGGAATGCCTAATTAAATGGGATGTGAAGCATTTTGCAAAGGCAATACATATATAACTAACCACTTAACTTAAAATTCTTTATACAAGCCTTTGCCATAGATTTGAGAAGGAATAAGCCATGCTTATATCTGCATAAGCCATCTAGGATGGCAGTCCAGGCAAATAAACAGTTTCTCTCTATGGTAGGCACCACCCACGCCTTGAATCTATGCAATAGTTCTCATTTCTAGAGACTAACTCTAATATCCTCTACTCCCTGTCTTCAACCAGTGCTGCTCTTAAAACACCTCCAGTTTGAAGAGTTAACCTTATCAAATTGTGACAGTCTTGACTCTGGCCCTTCCTCTCTCAAATATCACAAGTGAAGTCACACATAGGTAAGTAAGCATGAGGTCTACTGGACCCATGAGGAACTGAACCCTAGCTGCATCTTAGAATATCAAGGAAGGCTTTTATAGACTCATAGTGTACCCTCCCCAATCTAAACCATTTGAATCAGTCTCGCTGGTGGGTAAAGCCCAAGCATTGGTGTGTTTTAACAATCTCCAGGGCAACGGACCACTATTTAGCACATTTAAAGCTAACATCTCTTAGTCATCCAAAATGTAAAACAAGAAAAGGACAATGCAGCATGGTTAACCAAGCAACAGAAAACAAATGAGCACCAGCTAAATCATTACCGCTCTCAACATATTTAAAAAATGCAAACTGCCCTCTAGCTAAGTACATCATAATGGGCATAATTGGAAATGTGTATTATAAATGACCAGGGTTAACAACACAGTTTATAATGACAAGTTGTACTTGTCTTTTCTTCTTGCCAGTGTGTGTGAAATAACAGGCATTTGTTTTCCCCCCTCCTGGCCCCTTTTCGTTTTTGCAGATGAAATGTCTAGTGGCTGCCGGCTACAAGACTCCCTCATGTGCTGCTCTCCATCATCACTGATACTGAAACGCACGG
The DNA here is from genome assembly GCA_963924515.1 of Vespertilio murinus. Lineage (NCBI taxonomy): Eukaryota > Metazoa > Chordata > Mammalia > Chiroptera > Vespertilionidae > Vespertilio > Vespertilio murinus. The sequence goes on along the minus strand of OZ004711.1, from coordinate 17,734,985 downwards.
CAATGCCACTCTGCACTGTGTATAAACAGGTTTGTGAGGACACAGGGGTCGCCTAGGGTACAAGTTCAAGATGTTACCATAATTATTAGGCATGGATACTGAACTATATAATAGAAAAATCCCTTTAAATAATCCATGTGGGTGTTATATATTAATACTTTATTCCTCCTTGGCATTAAAGGATGCTATTCATGCCTAGCACGGAGCTGACAGCTAGAGGACAGAAGGGCTTCTAGGTCAAGATTATGTGCTATAGCGGGGAGGACACAACTCAGAAACACACAGCTAGCAACTTCAGCTCCTCAGCTCCTCTGTTCTTGCAGGATGTTGCCAGCTGTTTGCTGTATGGAAATGGCCATATTCTAAATGTTCTACCACGCACCATGGCTCAACCACATAAATACAGATTTCTGAAACTTTTTATAATGCCTTTTCCAAAATGTGTCTACCTATAAAAACTGGTTCACCTAAATGTTAGGTGTGGGGAACCACTCAGATATTAATAGTACTTGTGATACTAAATATTTTATTGGGGGAATAGTGGTAAGAAAGTTAAAAAAAAATAACTCTGCAAGCAAGCCGATTAAAATAAACTATTTCATTTTTAACTACACATTTTATCAGTGTTAAGAAAGACTCTTAATTACCCATTTTATGCATATAGCATGTGTTACTATTTGTCTTGCTGTCCCCACTGTTTTGCAGCATTAACATAAAGTGACTGGCTTTTAAAATTCCTCTTATGGCCAAAACTTGTGTGGCTCAGTGGATAGAGCATCGGTCTGTGGACTGAAAGGTCCCAGGTTTGATTCTGGTCAAGGGCATGTACCTTGGTTGTGGGCACATCCCCAGTAGGGGATGTGCAAGAGGCAGCTGATTGATAATTCTCTCTCATTGATATTTCTAACTCTCTATCCCTCTCCTTTCCTCTCTGTAAAAAACCAATAAAATATATTAAAAATAAATAAATAAGTAAAATTCCTCTTATAATTTAGTGTTTATAAACTAATATGACTTTTTAACATGAGTGATTCTGTGAACTTGGAAAAATTACTTACCTTCTGGTGCTTCAAAGAGAAATAATTAGTGGGGGCTTTGAAAAACATAGAACACACACACACACACACACACACACACACACACACAGAGCAATAAAAGTAGTTCAGGGTTTGGTGTCTGGTAAGTATGTAAAATGGTTAGTTGGTATACAGCAATGGTTCTCAACCTTTCTAAAGCCATGACCCTTTAATACAGTTCATCATGTTGTGGTGACCCCCAACCATAAAATTATTTTATTTGCTACTTTATAACTGTAATTTGCTACTATTATGAATTGTAATGTAAATATCTGTTTTTCCCCAGGTGGTCTTAGGTGACCCTGCAGTTCTCAACCTGTGGGGAAAAAACAGATATTTACATGAAGATTAGTGTGGGGGTTGGTTTAGTGCAGTGGTCTGCAAACTCATTAGTCAACAGAGCAGTAAACCATGGCTTGCAAGCCACAGTTTGCCGACCACTGGTTTAATGTATTTTCTCTTCCTCTACATCTAGATAACCTGTATGCTTCCTTGGAGACTGAACAGAGGACCAAGTCTTTTAAGAATTCTTTCTAACCCACCCTCTTTTCATGTTTCCAAGTCTCTACGGAGATCCAGGTTAGACTCCTTTTGTCTCTCTCTGCCTCCAACAGTAATCTATAGGACTTATAGTTCGCAAAACCTAGTAGACAATAGTAAATTATTTTTGAATAAATGAAAAGAATCCATGATTAGATGATCATATAACCTCCTACAAATATTTTTTTCTTGAATGAAAATCTGGAGACATTTAGTTTCTATCCAAGAGGCAGAGTACATGTCTGAAGAAGCACATGAAAATTAGAATGCTGGAGAAACTTGGTTTTAATTCACTTTATAAAGTTTATATTTTTAACTTAACAAATTTTCAAACATATCAAATGAACTCAATGCACCCACCCATTATTATTGATAATTACATGGCAAGCTTGTTTCATCTATACCTCTGCTCATTCACACACAACTGAATTATTTCAAAGAACATTTAACTACCACATAATTTAAACTGTAACTATTTCAGAATAGATTTATAAAAGATAAGGGATTATTTAAAACATAATCATAGGAGCACTATCATACCTTGAAATATGAATACCAATTATCCTAAAACACTTCTATTATCCATCTGCCATTGGGTTACAGTTTGTGTCCCGATTATCAAATGAGTTATAATTGGTTGAAATGCCCTACAAGTTTCTCTTCCTTTCCTTTTTGTTTCCTTTCCAAGTCTCTTTGAAAATTTTCAAAATATTTTAAAAACACATGGCAAAAAAGGGTTAAAAAATTAAGGTAAAACTTTTTATCATTGGCACTTGGAAAATTTATCTGTTGCTGGTGATGAGACCTGAACTTTTAACAGATATGAAAAATTAGGAAATAAGAAACAAAGCCTGAAACCAGAGCATAGGGCAAGATTTGGTCAGTGAGACCCTACACACACACACACACACACACACACACACACACACGAGCACACTCAAGTCTTCGGTGTGTGGACTATAAAAAATTCTGCTCTAAATTAGAGGAAAAATGGGAGTGCTGTCTGTTGTCTGTCCTGGCTTTCACTTTATAACTAACAGAGAAATTAGGTCACCCAGAGATTTCCTAAACAGATGCCTCAATTAATTAATGTATGTGTGGAGCTAAAATTCCCACTGCACTACTTGGAAGACAAAACCCAAGACATAGAAGATATAACTGTTTATATGGTATTCTGCATTGTTCTGGAAAAAAGAATAATGAAATCATGTAAGGAGGAGATACTGTTCTAGAAATTGAGAATATGGCATAAGAATAGAAAAACAAACAAACATTAGTCCTGTCCTCATGAGCTTTCCATTCTATGGAAAGGCTAAAGAAAGTTAAATAATAAATTTTAGCCCTGGACCATGTAGCTTGGTTACTTGAGAGTCATCCCATGCATTGAGAATCACTAGTACCTGCTCAGACTGCAGGCTGATCCCTAATCCCTAAGGGCATGCAGGAGGCAGTTTATAGCTGTTTATCTCTCATCAATGTCCCTTTCTCATTCTTCCTTCCTCTCTCTGTCATATTTAGGGTTTATTTGGCAATTAATTGTCATGCAAAAATGTGGATGAAAGCTAGGGAGTGTGTGCATGTACGTGTGTGTGTGTGTGTGTGTGTGTGTGTTTGTGTGTGTGTGTGTGGCAGGGGAGGGAGGGAATTGTAATTTTAAACTTCAAAAGCCTCAATGAGAAGGGAATATTTGAGCAAGAACAGGAAGGAGTTTGGCAGGTCATCTATGTAATATCTAGGGGAAGAGAAGTCTAGGCAGAGCTAACAGTATGTACAAAGGCCCAGAGTCAAATTCCAGAAATAGAAAAGGAGATGATTGGCCAGATTGCCCTGGCCAGCTTGCTCAGTTGATTGGAGCTTTATCCCCGACCCTCCCCCACAACCACAAAGGTTGGGAGTTTGATGCCTGGTCAGGGCACACACCTAGGTTAATGATTCCATCCCTGGTTGGGGTTCACTGACTCCTGAATGTTATGTTGGTCCTGAGAAGAACAGATGGTCGTGGATGTAATGAGTGAGATCCTCTTAGTCTTTGGTATTTTTTCCTTCTTGGAAGCATGTACTTGGTGAGATGAGAGGGAAGGGTTTGCTCTGTCCTGGAAGTCCTCACAGTTGCTTACTGGTTTTGTTTCTCTTAGCACTTAAAGCCTTTGAGCAGGAGGAGGCATTCGCATTATCATCCAGTTACATGAACTACCTGGGATGGGCGAAGAGCCCAATCATGAAGGCAGGCTATTAAGCTATGTTGAGTTATGGTAATTTACATGCCCACCAATGATGCACATTTCTTTTAGTCAAGAAAACAGATTCTGCTCATTATTTGCCCAGATAATTGAATGACCTCATAATTTTCCTGGCTAACCTCATTACTTTCTGTACTATTTTTGTAAAACACATAGCTGATGTTATCATACCCATGCTTAAAATGTAAATGATCTATCAGAATTCCATGTTATGTCCAATCTTCTTAGAATAGCATAACTATTTTCAAAGCTGGCTCCTTAATATTTCTCTAACTCTATTCTCATCACTCCCTCATAATGAATCATGCACCCCAAGTGTCACAAGCTGCCTGCCTGTAATTCATTTAATGAACATGTACTCTCATACAGTCGATCCCTGCACACACATGCTATCTACTACCTACCCATAAGAATGTCTACCCCATGTTCACTTGGAAACTCCTGATATACCAAATCTTACCTCCTCTGGCCACTTAGCTAGAATTAGAGCCCCTACTCTTTGGCTGCAAAGAGTTAATTCCTTATAGAAAAAAAAGTTTACATACTTGATTCCCCCGTTAAAAATCCTATGATTTAACTAACCTTGTGTTATCCATCTCAATGTTATTAGCAGTTGACATAGAACTTGGTATATAAGTAATAAGCCCTAAAGAAAGGATTTGCTAAGTTAATGATACATTTATCTATATCATTCATTCAATAAGTGGTTAGGCACTTACATTATGGCAGCTACTATTCAATGTGTGTGAGCAGTGTCCAGCACATAGAAACTACTGAGAGACTACTAACTGCCCAGAGGAAAATACCAGGGCAATGAGAAAGACAGAGAGAGGGAAGAAGTGGGGAGGTCCCTCGTTAAGTAACCAAAGAAAAAAATCTGAGCCATGACTTATGAACTGAAAATGAAGTGTTGATCTAAAGGCACTTATGCCAAGGGCTGGGAGAAGAGCATTTTAGGGAGAATGGGTAGCAAGTGAAAGGTTGAACAAAATGGTCAGAAAGAAGACCATGGCTAGAGAAGGTAAAGAAAGCAGTACAAGGTAGGATGTCAGGTCACAAAGTTACAAAGCAACAGACCGTGAGGGTGAAGATCTCCTGAGTATTCCTTCATGTGGAGGTGATGTACTTCTATGGCCTCATTAGGTTAGGACTGACAACCTCCCTCACTTATTTCTTCTTTGGGAAGAAGAAATAGCATCTTAACTCATGACTTTGGGAGGAGGAAGTGGGCATATGTGGTTCTTCCTTCCTTCTTTTCTTTCTTTCAGCTAGATCTGCTCAGAGGACGCACATACTCTGATCTTTTCTCATTCATACCCAATCAAGTGTTTAGGTATACAACATAGGCTGTCTAATTCTGGGGTTGAGAATCAGCTTCTATTTTGATCTCCCTCTGCTCTGACTCAATTGTTTCTGAATCAGGATGGGATGAATAGATGAGTGAAAAAGTTAGACTTTCTCAATATCCAAGACAACCTTACTTCTAAGTATATTTTCTTTATTAAAATAATCATTTTTATGGCTTGACCTTAGTACTCATGCATCCTATAACTTAATCAGGGGGAGATGAAATATAGAATGGAAGACAAGGAGGGACTTATCAATGCTGAGTTAGCTTCTACATGTAGGATAAGTAAGCCATAGGGAATAATTTGTCTCATGAATGCTACATGTCAGAGCTATGCTAAAGATGAATATATACAGTGTCAGAGAGGTTCACTAAATAAAAACACCAGGAGTCCATTATAGGTATGTTAGATTCTATAGGTCAAGCTCCTTCCACCACACATGAACAAATTAGTGAGAAACTTAAGACAGAATATAATTAAGTGCTGTGCTGAATATAACAAAAGCTCAGTTCAAAAAAGTGTTGTGGTCATTCATTCAGCAATGGGAGAGAATATTGCTGGCTAAAGTAAGAAATGAACAGATCTACTCACAGAACTTGTCATTGCACTCATGTAGTCTATATTCCTACTTTGGTTATCATTTGCAAGGCCTCTAATTTTTTTTTTTCTTTAAAAAGCATATTTTGCTGAAACCAGTTTGGCTCAGTGGATAGAGCTCAGCCTGCGGACTGAAGGGTCCCGGATTCAATTATGGTCAAGGGCATGTACCTTGGTTAAAGGCATATCCCCAGTGGGAGGCGTGCAAGAGGCAGTTGATCGATGACTCTCTCATCAATGTTTCTAACTCTCTATCTCTCTCCCTTCCTCTCTGTAAAAAAATAAATAAAATATATATTTTTTAAAAAGCATATTTTAAGTATCAGGAAAATCATATGTAAGAAGGAAAATCTCAAATGGCAGAGAATCTATAATTTCTAGCATATTTATTTTGGAGTATTTTATTTACTATCACTGTAAACATGTTATTCAGTACATATTCTATCTGCACCATCTCCATGTAGCAACTCAATGTTGAAGGAACTTAAAGAGCTTAGCAGAAGATCCAGTGATACCTTTTCGATTAGGAAACACTGAAAATCTGTTTGTTAAATTTGAGGAATCTATCAAATTTGAGCTTGAAATTACTTTCTTCTTGATACATAAATTATTTGATGTTCTTATACAACTTAAAGTTCCAAATTGACATATTAAAATCCCAACATTTAAATTTACCTCTCACTCTAAGCATTCCAGGCTTTGTTATAGTAATGCAAAATAAATCCTTTAAAAATCTACCATCATGCTAGCTAATACAGTCAGTCAAATACCTGCTGAAACCACATCTAATTGAGAATCATATTAAAATGCAACTAAAGTCAACGAAGTGAAAAATAATGTATTCTTTTTTAATTGTAGAAAATTATTTAATAAATTAACACCCTATTAAATCAAAACTAATTTATTCTAGTTCTTCATAGGAAGTACATTGAAAGTCTAAAAATAAACTTCTAATTAGAATGGGTACCTTGGTTTCCGAAAGGCAATTCACTTAACTCTATAATCAAATAAGGATTATATTGTGTTATACTGTATTGTCTGGAGAGAATTCTCCAGATATGAGAAAGAAACCAGCCAGAAGTAAAAACATTTGAAAAGAAAGAGCCTTCACATCCAAAAAAAAACACATATTATTTATTTATTTTATTTATTTTTTGCTACTAAGGCTAACAATAAATCATTGTAAATACCCATGTGAGCCTTAGGATTTATTTATGGTAATGTAGCTTGACTGCTGAATAAAGAAGATTAATGGTGCTTTAAAGAAACTATTAGATGCAAACTAAGAAGACATAACCGTGGATTTCAGGTGTAAAGGACAGAACTTCATGCATTAAATCGGCATTTGTTTATTCTGTTTGCTTTTTTGTTTATTTGATTTTGTTTGATATGTTAGTTTATTTTATAAGACAACCAGGACAACGCTGTTTATGACTGAGAATTCCTACGCATGATAGCCTAGGCACTGTACTAAGAATTCAAGTACAAACAGACTGCATATTTTATTTGTTTAAAGGAAAACATCTGGCCCAGTTCATGCTCAAGGAAAGAGAGTCCTTTCTCTCTTCTCCAAGTCTCTGTTCTACAATAAATGTTATTCTACTGCATTTATATTCTCTGGAGCTTCATTTTCCTTCTCTGTATTTCTACCTTATTCACAACAGCTCTCCTTTCCACCTGAAGCTCTAAAGTGGTTTTTTCATTGGAAATAAGAAGGTTGGCTTTGTCTCGACTCTGCCTAGAGGTCAGCACTGGTGGACACATAAGGGAGGAAATTAGTCATATTCTGCATTGTCACCCAAAGCGCTGAGCTGTGATGTCATGGAGATGTCAGTCTCTGTGGTGAACAACCAATTTCTCTAACTGAGCAGAGCACTCTCATACTCAGTTCTGCTGCCTTTCTACACACTTTCCCCTTCCCTTCTAGACGAGGCCTGATGATAGGAGAGCTGATCTACAGGCAGCTGGGTGATTGAGGGACTGGAACAAGCCGGGCCATCAGACTCTTTTTGCTTGTAAATTGAATAATGAGTCCCATGGGAAGTTTGTGCCAGTGTTATGTGCTTGATTTAATGTTGTAGAGCAGGGTCTGGGCCAGTGATTCTGAGCTCTGGTTCTGCTAGTTTTGAGCACAGAGACTCAGAGCAAGCCTGTTAGAAGGGAGAGGGTCGCAGGTGTGCACAGAGGAACGGAGGGAGCTGGAGGAGGAATCAACCAGCTGTGAGAGTTGAAAAGAGGAGCCTCAGTCCCTTTTGCATTTCTAGTCCCCATACCACCCACGTGATCATCTTTTCTTTTTTTTTTTTTTGGGGGGGGGGCATCTATAAGAATTGATGTTATAACTTCCCAATAAGTGCCTTTCTGCCTAAGGAAAACTGAAATAGATTCAATCAGAACGATATAACATGCAAGTTACACATTTCGCAAAGAATCCAGTGGCTCATGGTTAAATTAAGTGTTTTTGTGGTTAAGTGATTCTCAAGCTTTAATATTGAAGCATCCATCTTATATGAAAACTGCCTTTGAAATTTTAACGCTGCTAATCAGCTTCTGTAAATTCTTGCTTGCTAAGACCACTCCCACTTCAGCTAAGCTGTTGAACTTCCCCAGACAAGGTCATCAGAGCTGGTGCCAGGCCAGGCCTCTGGTTGAGGTCTCAAGGCCCCAGTACACACTGGCTCTTTAAGAACTTGCAAAAGGGGGTTAGAAACACTCCATATCTGGGAGACAAAGAGGATAGGATCATATGAATAGGGAGAATTCCTGCATGTTGGGGCCCAGAATTTGAGATACACATTCCTCTGGACCCAAGTATAATAAATGTAACTTCATCTCTCTAAGTATTGCTTTGTTCTTCTTCGGTTTTCTGTAACAATATGTCTTAGAATTACTAAGGTAGTTTGTTTAAATGCCTATTTGAGGTCCCAGGCCCAACTTCTAAACCAGAATATCTTAGGGTTCTGGCAAACATTCTCAGTGATTCTGAGTTGGAATTCCATGGGCCGCACTTTCAGAAACCTAATCAAATTATCCTAAGTTTTACATTTGGGTCAATCTAGACCACAAAAGCCTGCACAGGACCATGATTTTGCATTTTAACATTATACCCTAGGGTTTCATTAGGAAAACAAACAATGAAACCCTACTCCATTTTCTATAGACATATCACTTCTATTGGAGTCCTCTGTTGAAATGGGAAGTTACAATAGGAAATACTCTTTAGGAATTAGGAATTGAATAGCCTTTGCTTCCTTGAGATACTCATAATATTTCGTTTAAAATAGTGATAAACTGACTTCACTAAAAATAATAAACAAATGAATGAATAACAATAAAAGCAGAATATGCTAATTAGACCAGAGGACTTTCCTAAGGAAGCTAGACTGAGGGGTGAGGCAGAGAAGGGGGCTGCCTAGGTGGTGAGGGCTGAGCCCCTGGCACGAATTTCATGCATCAGGCCTCTAATAAATAAATAAAATGATAGTACATGTTTTCCTTTTAACCACATTTGCCAGGTAACCAGAACAAACCTGATTCTAAGTGCATACATGCTATCTCCAGCATCATCATGTGTGTTTTTATATTAAGTCACACAAATCATTTAAGAAAGAAATTTAGTTGGAAAGGCAGATCACCTATTTTTTTAGAAGTTTGTTGTGTTTGCTTAAGGATGCAGCTTTTAACTGGCATCCATTTATTTGACACGGGTTTACTAAATTCCATTCTGTGTTAAGCTTATTATGAGGCACTTTGGGAATGAAAACTGAAAAGGCTCCAGGCCCCAAGGACTTCACTGTCCTTCAGAGAAGAAAATAAATACATTCAGAGAAAAAAAATCAAGTGCTAAAATGCAAGCCATTCATTTGGGAACTCCAGAATGAGGACTAGTTACTTCCAGCAGGAGAAGAAGGACAAATTAAATGGAGGAGGAAAATGTTTACACCTGGTAAAATGGGCAAACAGTATATACAAAGAGAAAGATATTCTAGATGGAGGGTCATTCTGATTTTCCTTACTACCTTCTCCCCATAGCACCATGGATTTCTGCAAAGCACATACCCCGTTTTGTAACTGCATATTCATTTGGATAATGTGTTCAACCGCTCTATCTTCCTCTACTATACTGTGGTCTCCACAATGTCTAGATAGGCTTTTCAGTCACCATTCTATGCATATGTAGTACCTAACCTAGCAAAGCACCTGGAACACAGTGGTCATTCAGTGAATGTTAACTCCTAAAGGAGTGGTCAAGAGGCTAGGATTCCACACGGCTTTGCCACTGATTAATTTCGCAATCTTGGGTCCTATTTCTAAGGCTCTGTATCCTAATAATTATCATGGGGCTAGGATCATTCTTTTCATATAGAGTTGAAAAAAGAATTAAGTAGGATAATGTAATCAATGCTTGAGGTGTGACTAATTTGGTAGAAAGAGGCAGTGATATGAAGCCAAGCCAAGACAATGAAGTTGCAATGATAACTTGTTACTGATGAGAGCTAGAACTTGTCCAGCTTTGTTTTCTGTAGTACTGCACAGGCTCACTAGGCAAGGCAATGTTGCAAGTTTAGTTTAAATTAGGTGTCTTTGCTTCTATTGGACCAGGTAACCAGGAGTGCTTTCATTAAAGATCCTCATTTACAGAGCAGGATTCATGGAAGAGCTGTTCCTTTGTCATCAAACTGTTCTGACAGTCAATGAGATAGTGCACATGAAAATAATATGTGGCAGGACTGTAACATGTGGAGCCTGTTCACAAATTCTATATAATAAAAGTCTAGTGGTGTCATGCAACGTCATCACAAGATGGCCACAATGAATCACAAAGACAGCTGCCCTCATGCTATCATAAGATGGCTGCCACAAGATGGCCACCACAAGATAGCCAGCAGGGGAGGGCAGTTGTGGGAAATCAGACCTGCAATGGAGGGCAATTGGGGGCAACTAGGGCTTCAGGAGAGGGTAGTTGGGGGGGACCAGGCCTACAGGGGAGGGCAGATGGGAACCATTGCACCTACAGGGGAGGGCAGTTGGAGGCAATCAGGCTGGCAGGCAGGAGTGGTTAGGTGCAATCAGGCAATCAAGCAGGTAAGCGGTTAGGAGCCAGCAGTGAGAGGGATGTCTGACTGCCTGTTTAGGCCCAATGCCTGGGGTTGGGATGTCAGACAGACATCCCCCAAGGGGTCCAAGATTTGAGAGGGTGCAGGTGGAGCTGAGGGACACCCCCTGTGCATGAATTTTGTGCACTGGGCCTCTAGTCTTCTTTATAAAATCAATTTACTTATTTTAAAATTATGGTTCACATACAATATTTTATGCATTTCAGATGTACAATACAGCAATTCCACATTAATAAACCTTACAAAGTGAACACTGCAATAATCCTAGTAATCATCTTCCCCTCATACAAAGTTATTGAAATATATTGACTATGTTCCCTTGCTGTACCAGGCTTCAGGTTCTTGAATTGGTATTAAACGAACCAGATGAACTGTGCTTAGGAATATGAGAAATAACTTGTTGTGGGATGAATACAGGGAGGCCCTGGAGTCTAGATCCCAGCGTGGCTTTGCCTCTGACATGTTGGGTGATCTTGGATCAGTGATTTTATCTTTTTTATCTGGGTGTTTCTCACCTGTTAGTCATATACAATTAGACCTACCACCGGGGGCTATTGCCAGAGGTAAAATAAAACACAAGCTGGTGATACTTTGAACTCCAGGTCTCTGCAAATGTACATCAATCTCTGGCCCAGAAGGAAGTGGAGAGGAGGATGTGTGTGGACTGAAAATTCTTCCCTGTCAGCTACCATTTTCACTAACATATGCTGTGAAAAAGTGTAGGTATGCCAGCTAAGAGTTCCAAACTCTGAGCAGCAGTTCTTATCATTGGTGTCTCTGATTGTGGATATGGGACTTTAAGAATAATGTTCCATTTATTTTTATTTTCTTGCCAAATCAAATCCATCAGGCCCCAAATCTTGATCTCTCACACACAGTAGACTCCTCATTATTTGGGAGTAAATTAGTACTTTATTCTCCACTTCCCAAGCAGGCGAACGTACAGATGAATCTTTGCAGAGAAAGACGGAATCATGTGTGCTTGAAAGGAGTAGGTAAAGAGAAAAGGTGGCAACAGTTTGCCTTTGAGTAGAAGAAATTCTCAAGTCCAGATGAAGATATTTTTGACTTATTTGAAATTCTGAATGACCCATACAGGGGTGGGCAAAAGTAGGTTTACAATTATTTATATGGAAAAGCATGTAATAAAATAATAAATAATAATATAAGAAAAAACTTTGTTTCACATAGCCACATGTGTAAATCTACTTTTGCCTACCCCTCCACTGCTCCTAAGGTGTGAACTAACAGGAGGGTAAATGGAATTGAGGTGGAAAGCCAGAAGAAATCTGAAAATTGAATCTTTGCTCCTGCAAGTCCCTTGGCTGCCAGGCTGTGAAAGGAATTATCTAGGCTTGAAAAAAGTGGAGGCAAAAAGAGACCACAGAGGTTTGGAACTATTTTTATTTCAATGTCCACATTTAAATAATCAAGTGACTTTCTGAAAATGGGAGTAAATTTTAATATTGCTAGAAAAGCAATCATTTCACATGCCCTATGATGTCTCCATTCTTAGCCAGTGCTAGGAGAAGACCCCTGCCCCCGGCCTGGCAGAAGGGGGACTTTTCTTGAATGTGGAATACGTGCAATAGCAGTAGCTGAAATAATCTGTGGCCACGAGGTGCACCAGCTCAGCTAAACTAATATATTTCCTGAGTGTCAGCAGGACCTAACTGCTCCCCCCTCAATATCTGCTGGGAACCTTTTTTAACTCAGCCGTTCCCTTTCTTATAACCATTTAGCAGAGGAATTATGCTTATCTTCCATGGGAAAGAAACTACAAGAAATAGCGGAACCTCAATAAAATTCCACCATCCCAGATTATTTTATCTTCGTGAACTTTTCCAATATTTGTCTTTAAGAGTTGGTAGCTTTGGGGGTTCATTACTATTAAAATTCAAAAAGCTGGTTTCATAGATGCTGCCTTCCAAATGGTTCCAATATAGATTACTCTTCTGTCCCACTCTGTCTGGAGACGGCAACCCCCTGACCTCTGAGCCAGCCCGCTCCTTCAGCTCACTCACGTCAGCACTTCATTCAGAAAAGTGCATTTGGGAGAATCTCTGGAGGAGATTGCTGTTTCCCCCTTTGAAAAATGAGCTAAATATTCCGCTGTGTTTTCAAAGCTCTTTAATATTCAATATATTTATTTCTGATTCTATCCATAAGCAAAGCTCAGTGGACACTACTTCACTGCTGCTTTGACAGAGTCATTAAGAAAAGGAGACGGCAGTTATGAAACTTGGCTCAGGTGCCCCGCCACTGCTAACTGAAACACCGGTGATGATCATCCTCAGCAGCGGCCACCACCCTTGTGCCAGTCCCTGGGAGGGTGTGTGAGATGGCAGTCACCTCTGTGCCAATGTTGGTCACATGGTCGTGTCACTCCCGGGAAGATGTGTGAGTCACAGGGCTACATTTGGTTGATCCCAGCTTCATTGAGTGAGATTCTGCACAGAAAGGTGTTAATACTCTCAACCTCCCTGATGGATTCTCTCTTTGCAAAATGACACGTTTTTCCTTCCGCCGGAGGTTAGTGCGGCAGCAGTGAGGGCCACACGCTGCTTCAGAGGACATGACTAGCACGTGGAGGCCAGGGGTGTGTGGCTGAGCCCCGCCTGACTCTGGGGACTAAGGTTAATATTCTCTCCATCCTTCCTTTTCCTGGACGTGCCTTTTCTTCCTGTGACAATGGTGAGATCTACAGGACCAAGGCCAAGGTGTGAGAGTGAGGAAGAGCAACTACATTACTAACTCCTGGTTTAGGCTTAAATGGAACTTTGAGGCCGGGACCCTTTGTGTCTCCATGTGGACTAGCTCATCAGGGAACCGTAATAGGGGGTAAATCCTGTTCTAAGAAAGAGGGTCATGTTACCGAAGTGCTTCTGTGTGTTTACTAGGACTTGGTATTAAGGATTCTGGGTCAGAGTCCTATAAATACATGCAGGGGGACCAAGCATAACCGTTAAAATAAAGAAATGCAAATGCACACGGGAGCAACAAATAAATGGTGATGATGTTTTATGAGGAACCACATATGAATGGCTCCAAATGCCACGCAGGGTTGGCCGAAGATGAGTACTCCAGCCTTGCGCACCAGAGAAATCCCGGCACATCGCAGCTTAATATGTTTTCCCCCGCCTGGTTCCGATGGATCTGAAATTCAAGACCTCATTTACTAATGTGACAAACCTGGCTCTCAGGAAGGGTGCCCCTGTTCCACATTCCCTCGCGCCGGGGAGCACAGCACGTGGTCAGACATAAGGCAGACAGAAACAGCACCCGCCTACCTGGCTGGCACAGCCCCGGGCAGGGCGTCCACTCGCTGAAGGCGGTCACGGCGCAGTCCTTTCTGCAGGGGAGGAGGCAGGGGCGCACCGTTTCGGGGCGAGTGGAATCCGGGCATCTGTCAACATGAAGAGACCGGATCAGAGCCTGCTGGGGAAGTGAGTGCTTTAACACAAAACTGTAGGATTTCAGGACTGAAAATATCACCCTGTTGGTTTCTTAGAGACCGGGAAAGGCAGAGCCAGAGCGGGGAGCTGCTGCCCAAGGGCTCTCAGGCAGAGGCAGAGCAGGAGGAGGCCTCAGCAATCTAGTCCCAGACACCATACTACCTCCCCCAGCCCAGGAAAAGCACCTGAAACTAACCAAAGACAAACGCCAAGAGGGGTCTCTCTAGCAGAATCAATTCAAATAAGAAAAAGTTGTGTGTGTGTTGGTTTTTTTTTGAATGAGCACATATTTTTTTAAGTGTTTTATTCAGGATAATATATCAAATCAGTGATATCTTTCGAAAAGAAGCGGAAAGTGCAAGGAACTATATGGAAAAATTGGGAAAGAAAAATCATTGAATTCCACTGAACTATACATATGTGATTATTAACACAATTTTTTAATCGTCAGGTGTCTCTTTAGAACCTATAGATTGATAAAGTGGAGGAAGCAAGACATGACAGACTGCAAGTAACATGTACACTCACTAGCATTAGCAAGAGAAGCACGTCAATGATTTTGTTGATTATTCACTTAATTCTCACCTTGGGAGGAGAATTGATACAAATAGTTCATGGATTCATTTCACTGGGAAGCACTGAAGTCTCAGAATATGGCACACAAGAGTTTTTTTTTTATTTTTTAAAAAAGATAACACAGGGCTAAAAACCACATTCATTATCTTCTAAAACAGTGATATACTGGGAGCAAAAAACAGAAAAATACCTCATAACGCATTTGCACTTTAAATTCTGTTCCTCATAAGTTTCTAATACAAACGGAGATGTAGTAGGCACAAAGCCTGCTGGTGTGAGCTTTGGTACCAGGTGCCCAGTGCAGCACTGTGTTTCGCCTACATTGTCTCACTGATCCCTAATGACAAAGTAAAAGGCTCTACAACCTTCCTTTTCAGATGCTAGCACTGAGGTGCCAAAACCACCTGGGGACAGATTACCTGAGAAAAATTATAAAGCACCAGCTCTAGCAAGCTCAAACAGACAATTAAAAGTCCTTCCAGTACAAGAGAACAGAAGATGTAGCAGATAAAATTCACAAGAAAATACTGGATTAAAAAAAAAAACAAAGAGCCAGCTCTGGCCAGTGTTCTCAGTGGTTAGAGCATTGGCCCATGGACTGAATGGTAGTGAGTTTGATTTCTGGGCATTGGCAGGTATCTGCATTGCAGGTTTGATTCCTGGCCTGCTCAGCACATGTTGGAGAGGCAACCAAGTGATGTGTATTTATCACATCAATGTTCCTCTCTCTCCCCTTCTCTCTCTCCCTTCCACTCTCAATCAAAAAAAAAAAAATCAAAACTATATCCTCAGGTGAGAATTAACAACAACAAGGACAAAAAGAGCTGATGAGAGTGAAGATTCTGATGAAAGCCCACCAATTAATTTACACAATCACAAATATGCAAATATAGAGATTGTCCAAATTTCAAACACTAAGAAAAAGTAAGAGAAATGATGATAATGGTTGAGGGAGAAGAAGAAGGAAAACTGATTATCCAAGAAGAAGGAAGAATCTGGTTAATATTAGACCTCATGAATTTACATAGGTATAAAAATGAAAACATCTTTATTTCAAATCATTATAAACAATAGGTAGACAGAAGATGGAAGATGGAATCTGGCTGTGGAACAGAAGGCACATGATATTATCTTGCACTCATAAGACACAGTGGGCAAAGGACGAGATGGGAGGGAGAGAGGAGGAAGTGTAGAGGAATTAGTGTGAATGGGCTGCATTCATTGTTTGCATGAGATGAATCGATGAATGGACATTTTAAATTGAGAAATGTAGAGATATATAAAGGATACAGGAAAAAATATATATCATGGAGCATTAGAAACTAACCCTCAGAAAGGGAGAACAGATAAGATGTTTACACGGGCTGGCCCATATTGACATAAAGACACAGTGGATAGATAAGAAACTAATAAAGCCATAGCCAGTGGGGAGGCAGAAGGCAAGGCAGGGAAGCCGGGGTGTCTGAAGGCTTTCTGTTGTTACTATTATATATCTCCTCATATATTGTTAAGATGTATGAGCCATGTGAAGGCTTGCCCAGACAAAACAAAGGGAGAGGGAGGGAAGAAACCTATGACAACTGTTAAGAAGTGGTTGTATCTGGGATGTGGAGTACTAAGTGAAGGAGATAGTTGAGGACTGCTTGCTTTCCATCATCAGCAAATAAAATGTATTATTTCAGCCCTACTATAGAGTATACCATTACTTTGATGGAAATGGAAAATATACTCACAGAAAACAAATTACTCAATTCAGTATAGTGGCATTTTTATTAATTATGCTTAACACACAAAAGCCTGTGTACAAAATAGTTCAATACAATGAATCTAACAACAAAAAGAAAGAAAAAAACAAAAGAATATCCTTAAAGTGCCTGTTATGAGCATATAGTGTTATTTAAACAAGCTACTCTGGAGGGGAAATGTATATCATACTTTAGTAGAGATAGCAAAAAAAGCATCAAAACCTAAAATCATTCCCAAGTCCTTTATTCACACTGAAATATACTGAAATTAAACTGAATGGCCATGAATCCTACCTCCTCCCCAGCCTGTCATGGTATTTGGCTGGAAATGATAGTACCACCTAAGTGAAGCCAACGCCCTGTGCGCACAGTGGGGCAGGAGGGCCCACCACATCCTCCTGCACATTCACCCGGACACTCAACAGACCTTAGAAATGGCGGTGCCAGCTGTAGACTCACTGGAGAGGCTGGAATGCTCTGCAGGGCCGTGGCTCACTTCAGTTATGAGTGAGAGTTAATCTTCCTAGGGTACTGATGTTGTCTGATTTATTTAAACTGTGTTAGCATCACTCACTGAGCCCCATGTCAACTCTCCACAATATGGCCCCCTTTCTCTCCATGCTCCTCCACTAGGCCCATAAGAGAGAAATGGTATCTTTTCAGTGACGGAGGTCAAGATATCCAGGTTATGTTGCTTTTATAGAGTCCATGAACTAAGGGGTTTGTTGGAATGTCTATGGCTTCAAGGATCATCACATTTTCAGCATCCATGAATTTTTTTTCTTAGTCTTTAAAATATTCTCTTTGACCATTAGCAACTTATGTGTTCTCCCCTTCTAAAAACTTCAGGGTTTTATTTTCTGTGCCCTTGTATTGTCACTGACTGACAAAAAGACGTTTGACGTATTTTGTGCCGCTGTTTTGTTGTGTGTGTGCAAATGCGCACATGCACATACAAAATACATACCCTAACTTTGAATGCTTTGATCTTAGAACTCCATCTTATGTCATAACTCAAAAATGCCAGATCTTAGTGTATTGCAAATATTAGTAACAGTAAGTCAATGATTGACTAATATCTTATGCTTTTTGACCCTGAAGACAAATAAATCCCTGGAAATAATGACAAATCTATCCAGCTTTTTCCAAAACAAAATCAAAGCCTTAAAGTGCAAGGAAACATTGATTCACTTTTTAGCAAACAAACTATGACCCTTGCCTTTTGTCTCTATTGGTTGTGCTCTTGATAAAAGGATGAAGGCATCCCAACTGAACACATATGTTTTCCTGGACTTGGACTGGCATATTCTACATTGATTGTTTCTTGGTCACCCTCTAGGCCAAATTTCCTTATAAGCATTGTGAGGAAATGTATTACATTGAGCTACAAAGACTTGTCACTTTTCAGTTTGCCTCCATAATCAAGACACAGACACACAGTGCTCCATCTTCTCCAGGGGTCTTCCTATCCTAGAACTCAGCTCACTCGGCTAAGGGGGCAAACCTGACAACTATTTAAACATTAAATGTTTCACTGGAACTTTATATTCCTATAGCTCACAAAATGCCAGGAGTTTACATTACATTACATTAAATGCAGAGAGTGACTTATCAGGACCTTTGGAAAGCTTGGAGTTGTGTGTTTTTAATCTTTATTATTATTTTTCTACATTGCAGCTGAAAAAAAGCAACATTGAATCATGAAGCAAACGAAACAAAACCCCAAAAACATACCAACAAGCTCTCACTTCTGTTTCAGCTGTGCCACAGCTAGTTCTCATTTTCTGATATGATCAGTTCTATTATTCATACAATGGTAACATTCTCACCTACACAACTGCATGGAAACCAAAACACCAACCCAGGGAAGCGAGAACTTGCAAGGAATTCTGTGCAACTCAGTGCAGTGAGTTTAGAGATAAATGCATTATGTTAGCTGATCCATTCCATGGAGGCATGCTTCTTTCATTGTGCCCCAAGGCCACTGTCTTTTAGGAGATTTTCATCTCCTTTCCTTTTTCTCTTGCCCCACCCCCATGTCCAGGATTTCACAAATGGCAGGGGATCTCTCTCCACTGCAATGGCTTTCACTTGAAAAAGAACAAAAGATATTTTTTAAAGGGCAGAGAAAATAATATTTTCTACTGTTGATAATCTCACTAACTCACGATGTGTTTCACTGGACAGTAGATACTATTTTCTTAGCTCAATTCATCTCATTAACCTCAAGAATTTTAATTGACTCGACTAAAGTCAATCAGGCTCCTTCTGTTTAGCAGGATTGTTTGGAGATGTACAATAAGAATTACAATTAGGTTAAGTCTCCAGTCTCATTAACAGTGAAAAAAGTAATTGGTAATATCTGTGTGTGTGTGTGTGTGTGTGTGTGTGTGTGTGTGTGTGTGTGTTGGGGAAATCATATGTGCAATTCATTTTCCTTTCGGTAAACTGAACAAAACTGGAAGTTATTCACTGTAATAATAATAGTAATAATAATAATAATAATAATATTACATAATATCTCATATCATAAAAATAACATTATTAAGGCTGCAATCCTTTCCAAGATAAAACGAGTTCTCTTCATACCTTTTAAAGCCATTTAGGATTTTACCATAACCTCAGTAATTAGATAGTCACCTTAAATAGGTGGTATGTAAACATTATTTCATGTTTAGATATAACTAACTCCCATGGATACCAGACTAAGGATACCAGGCAAGTTTCAACACACATCTGACATAATTCAATGTTCCAATTTCTGTTTTACTTACAGAAATCTTTAAAGAAAAGTATATTCATTTGTGAATCATGTTTTAAACTATGAACTTGTGTTCTTGTGATTTGAAGGGTTCGGCATAAATATCATTGAGTTAAAAATTGAGTAAATTGATGTATTAGACTTTAATTTTAAAAATCTGTCTCATTCAAAGTGATTTTGAGGATACAAAAGGAAATAAGAGTGCTATTTGAACATATAATCTGATTTTTCATGCCCAAATAGCCTTTACAATGTAATGATAATTTATTTGCTAAATGTCAGTGACAATTCCAATGCTCCTTTGCTAAGAAAAAAAAAACAAATGGTATTCCCATCAAGGGAATTGGTATCTATTGTGATTCAGAACTGAACAACATTTTGTCAAAGGTAGGAGATCAGACTTCAAGTATGCAAAAGGTTCTCATACTATAAAGAATATTGTTGCATATCACATAAGGCTTATTCCCACATCTAGGGACTATGTGTTTTTATTTGTATATCAAAGATAATATTTCATGCATCCTTTTTTAATCAGTTAAATATTTTCATCATAAAAATAACATTATTAAGGCTGCAATCCTTTTCAAGATAAAACGAGTTCTCTTCATACCTTTTAAAGCCATTTAAGATTTTACCATAACCTCAGTAATTAGATAGTCACCTTAAATAGGTGGTATGTAAACATTATTTCATGTTTAGATATAACTAACTCCCATGGATACCAGACTAAGGATACCAGGCAAGTTTCAACACACATCTGACATAATTCAATGTTCCAATAAACATCATGAGCAATGTAGCATTGGATGCTAAACAGAAATAACATTTATGAGTTAATAAGAGCAGAAGGCCATATGTATGATCTCTTCATTACCCTTCAAGGAAGTCCCCTTTGCCAAAATTTATTATGGCAGATAAAATATATTTTGAGGCAAATAATAAACATCACCTACTCTCATTTTTCTCTAGTTTATATCCAAGCCTTGGCAAGCACATAGGTCAAGTTAATTCATAAATTTTAAAATGCTTATGGAACACTAACACATGCCCAACACTGCTCTAAGGTCTGTGGTCCTTACCTTAGAGAATATCAACACCAGTGCTTTGAAAGGCACAGTTACGGGGAGGGGAGATGAGGTCTTCCTGACCTGCTTCCCTTAAAGTCACAGTTGCCTTCACTTTCACTTGCAGAGCCATCTGCCCATCCGAGGCTCCACCACCAGCAACCTCTGGCCCATCTGGCCAGTTTTGTGAGATTTCTGCCATCAGCAGTTCATTTCCCTTAAGTGAACTTCTATGACTTCCCTTACGCAGGGCGAATGTGGTTTCCATGGCAGTGTGGATAAGGCCCAGAGCCTGTCCATCATGGTGCCCCAAGATGAGATGAATCAGGTGTCTGAGTTGCCCATGGCAGCAACACAAATTGGATTGAATTGGGCAGGAGAGCAAATGCACTCGCCTTGGTTGCCAGGAAAGGCAGTGGTACAATTAAAGGGGATGGGACCAGGGCTTAATGTTGCCAGAACCTGTTCTGCTTTGATTTCTGCTTCTTTCTGAGCGTCTGCTTCATTCTCCTCTCTTACGTTTTCCACGGAGCCTCACCAGGCTATGGAAACTCTCAATTCATATAGTTAGAGCACCAGGAATAGAAAAAGAGACGGTTTTATTTTCCCATTTTGAAAATTCCTTGGGCACATCTCTAACTTGCCTAACTGTGCACCAGTCCATCCTGGTGAACACCACTCCTGTGGCTGGGTGGGGTCTTCACCACAAATAGGGGCCCATTCAAACGTGGCCACTTGGAAACCTCTATGGATAGCCAGTTAGCCTATCTGCATGTTGCATACTGCATAGGCCCTTCACGTTTTCTTCCCCAGGAGATTACCCCCATGAACTTGAGGAAGAGTTATGTCTCTTTATTTGGTCTAGAGATAAAACCTCTGCAGCTGCGCTTTCCACTCAATTACTTTTTTCTCCATCACTTGCAATTATTCGTGACCATTTTTAGATCTGTATCCTACTCTCCATGTCCAAAATAGCCTACTGATTTTTATTTATTTATTTACAACTTCATGTGCCAAGTACAGTGTCCATGAGATTGTAAACCTGCCACAAGGGAATGGATTAGTATAATCAAAATGGCCGCATAGGTTTATTTCTCACAGCAGAAAAGATCAATAGCACCTAAAAAAAATACAGACCTATAATTTCAAAGTTCAAACCTGCCTTCATGTAGACCTAGTCTTTGCATGAGTAAGAGTCAAAACTATTGAGATCAGCTCTAAAAATTGAATTATCAAACAGATTACTTTTTTATCTTATTTACCATTATTCACTAACTAATACACATAGTACAACTTAGTAAAGTGTCTACCTTTTAATAAAAACATACCTTTTAATTCTTAATAGTCAAACAAGACAAAACAAAAATGTATTACTCTAGCACAAACTGAGACATATTCAGTGCTTAAAAATGCTTTTAACTAAAAATATTCCAATAGGCAAAAATCCTATGCACTTTCACTAAATTATTGATAATACCTTTTAGTCATGACTTGTCCCACGTGACTCTTGACACAAAAGACCTTCCGTGTCTGAATGCCCACACCACAGGCAGCTTCTCCATTCCATCCAATGGTTGCATTAAGAGCAGTGCCCAATGTGTCTTCAGCACAGGGGCCCCAGGGCGATGTCTCCCAATAGAGCTGCATACAGGAATGGTCATTGCATGAGCGATATTCTTGGAGGGCCTGACTAGGGGGGCATGGCTTTCCACCTGCAAAAATCAAAATATGAAAGAATGCCATTGTGGTTGTATGTTTTTAAAATATATTTTTATTGATTTCAGAAAGGAAGGGAGAGGGAGAGGGAGATTGAATCATCAATGATGAGAGAGAATCATTGATTGGCTGTATCCTGCATGCCCCCGAGTGGGAATCAAGCTTGTAATCCAGCATGTTCCCTGACCAGGAATCAAACTGTGATTTCCTGGATCATAGATCAATGTTCAACTACAGAACATATGAGCTAGGCTCATTGCTGTTTTTATTAACATGCTCCTGTTGTTGTTATTGCTGTTCGTTTTTATTGTTTTTTGCTATTCTTATGGTTTAGAAAAACAGCCTTTTTGACACAGCTATCAAAAGGCCTAAGCAAACACACTCCTTTTCCCACTTTAAGGACTTGCTCTTTTGTCCTGAATAATAATCTGAGGATAAACGTTATCCATTTTCTAAAGAACAGGGAGCAATACATGTCATTTATATTTTAAAAAATAACTGATTTTACTGCCCACCTCTGAGTCATGCATTGCCGAGAAGAACTCTAAAGGAATCTGCTTTTATTTTAATATTACTATGCCTAATAAACTAGTCAGTTATATAAAATAGCCCATGATCTTGAATTGATACTGGATCTAACATACGTGTGTGCACATATGAGTATGCACAAACACACACACACACATATACAGAGGTATGCATACACAAGCACTCCTGTTGCCTATAAATGGCCTCTCATTGCTAAGAGAGCATTATTTTACCTGAGTACCATTATAAAACACCCTTCCTCCATCAAACAGTGCATCTTATAACAATTTGAGAAATCCAGAAGTCTCTGTCAAAGTTTGGCAAGAGGAAGCCATCCTTGACCTCTGAAATCATATTTGACAATGTGTTATCCACAGGCTGGGAGACCAGATAGACATGGATCTTCACACTCTTGGTGAGTCAGACCATCAAATTTTAGTACTGTCTTTTCTTTTACATTTTTATATGCTTGTGAAAACTGGTATTTATCTAAAGCATTTGATTATTTTTTTCTCGATCTTTCACACTATTTTATTCAGTGGGCCAAATGCTCAAGAAAATCTGTGACTCTTGTTAAAGTTTTTTCTCATTAAATACTATAGACTCCACCCCCCCATCCCCAATCCAACTGTATAAAGGACAGACGAGGAAGCAGTTGCACTTTAAGAAAATAAAAATCTTCATTCATCTTGACGCTGGCCCCTGTCTCAGAATCACAGAACAGAATCTTGTTGAAAAAAGAACTTCCCTGCATCCCAGGCCACACTGCCGTGCTGTTCCCACTGAGCTATGGGCAGACAAAGCCGAGGAGGGCCTGAGAGAATGACACCATCGTCTGGTTCCAGGCGCTGCTATCAATGATGGGGACAGCTGCTCCTCTAATTTTTTTTCTGCTGCCAACCATTTACATTCCCATCACACATTTCAGCTTCTTCAAAGCCATTTGCACAGCCCTCATCCTTTCTCCTCTCACCACATGCCAGCGGGACAGAACATAAAATCAGGGCTAAGGTAGCTTGCTGAAGTGACTGGCAGCTTCCAGTTAAGGAGCTGTGCCTCTCAATTCCTAATCTGGCACCCTTCTTACCAGATATATTCCAATTAGGTCCCCAACTACATGAGCTGGATGTGTACCAATCAGACCTTGTTTTCTTCCCTAAAAGAATTCAATGAAAATAACATAGAATGGAGTAAGATAATTCATGCAAATAAGTGGAACTCAGCAAAGACACCCTTGAGGATTAAAGAGAATTGGCACACAATGACAGAACAGTGTTTATTTGAACTCGAGGAATACCGAGGATCACCTATATGTGTCTACTCCTGTGATGTCATCTTCACAGTTACCTATGAGAAAATAGCAATTGGGCAATGGACTTCCTTGAAGCCCTCACTGTGACCCACC
The DNA here is from genome assembly GCA_963924515.1 of Vespertilio murinus. Classification (NCBI taxonomy): domain Eukaryota; kingdom Metazoa; phylum Chordata; class Mammalia; order Chiroptera; family Vespertilionidae; genus Vespertilio; species Vespertilio murinus. Next base: position 17,710,816 of record OZ004711.1, on the reverse strand, counting down.
TTCTCCAGCCAAAGCCAGGATAGTCCGTGACCTGGTTTGTTTCCCATCCGAGTTTTTACTTGAACAAGACTGGGAGCAGGATGACCACTCTGTCCACTGGCTCACCACGCAGTCCATCCTGCAGGGGATTTCACAGGGCGTCCGCTCAGGAGGAACCGATGCTGGGCAGAGACTCCCTGCCACATCTTCTCCTGTAATCAACCAGACCAAAGCACATGCTGGTTAATGCTCAATCCAGGCCAGTCCAAGGAACATTGAGGCTCACTGCTTCCTCTATTACTTCATTTTAGCTCAGAAGACTTCACCTTGTGTCTAAACCAATAAAGCATGGAAAATGATGGTTTCTCCAGCCATTCATAATGCCTGTGTGAAGGGAAAGTGCCAGGAGATCATTTGGCATTTAGAAAGGCAGATACTCCAGCAAAACTGGCACTTGTCATTCCTCACGGGGACACAATGGGCTTCTTCCAGCAACAGTTCAGCCATGGATGGCTGGAGACAGGCATTAAAGATGCATTATTGACAACCACAGGTAACAAGTATATGCTTTACTGCAAAATGGGGGTCACAGTAGCCTGTTGTCCTGAAAGCATAATTTATGTTGAGCATTCTGTTCTACCCTATAAAAAAGAATGTTACCAATGTAATTTTCTGGTATGTGCTTTTGCTCCAAATACGCAACTGTAAGCTAGATGATCACACCATTACTCTTTTACCTTATTTGTGCATAGTGGCAAGTAACCCAAAACCACAATGGAAATGGATCCATGGCTGCATTATATATCGTGTTGAGACAAAAGTTGAAAGGCAGTCCAAAATTCTCCCAAATGCATTTACTATTCCTCCTCTGAATGCACTTATAAATTACCTAAATGTATATATTTTTATAACATATCTTTACTATAAATATATATTGATAATTGACAGATGTTAAGACTTAGGTGATCTTTTCTTTTTTATATATTTTATTTTATTTTGTTTTGTTTTGTTTTTTAATTGATTTCAGAGAGGAAAGATGAAGAAGAGAAAGAGAGAAACATCAATGATGAGAGAGAATCATTGATTAGATGCCTCCTGTATGCCCCACATGGGGGTTCAAGCCCACAACCTAGGCATGTGCCCTGTATCAGAATCGAACTGGAACCCTTCATTCTGCAGGCCGATGCTCTCTCTATCCATGGAGCCAAACTGGCTAGGGCCTTAGGTGATGACTTTGAAGTTACTTTCTATATCTCAGATTATTATAATGTTTTCATTAAAAAGCTCTCTTTCGGGTTATTTATTCTCTATTTATAGAATTAAATATGCTTTACAATTAATAATACAACTCCTCCTCTTCCCCCATTCATAGTCACCCCATAACAGAGCAGACAGGAACAACAGTGATGCCATTTATAGTCTGACATAACAGCATGAAAGGTGGAATGGCAACTCTAGGAGAGAGCCTGTTTTGTGTGTGTGTGACTTTGCGCCTGTGAAATGCTCTTGTCATATTCTGACATAAAACTACTACAAAGGGGATTAATATTTATAAAGTATCTCCTCTGTGCCAGGAACTGTCCTTGTAGGAATCTCTCAGAGCAGCCGTGACCCCTGCTTTATAGATGAGTCAGGGGCTCTGAAAAGAAACCTTGGACAGGATCACACAGGCCTCTGCTAGGAATCAATTTAAAATGTTCTGGCCCCCAACTTCTGCCTTTCCCATGAACCATGCTATGTTTGATTCCCTGTAGACGGATATTTCTTTTCTGCGGAAGTAGATAAAACCACGGGACAGTAAGCAAGCTGCCTGAAGAAGAGTATGCACTTCTAATATATGCATTCATATTTGTAAATGAGGCCAGGCTCATTGCCCTTGAGGTGCAAATACAACTCTTCAAACATATTATGAGAAGTAATAGGGATCCTAACACATAATCAAGCTGAAAGACCAGTTCTAAACATTCTCTTCTTAGTATAGATCTATTTTCAGGTTAAGCCTACATTATATGGTGGGCACACACACACACACACACACACACACACACACACACCAATACTACAGCTAATGGATAAAGGTTTTCCAAGTACATAAGGAGGCAGGCAAAACAAAACATTCAAATTACATCTCTAATCAAAATTCAATTTCCACATTTATAAATATTACTAGCATCATTTATTTACAAAACACTTTAAAGCAGTGTCTTGCAAAGAACATTTTGAAGAATAAAGGATAAAAGGGGGAGGGCTGAGAGGACTAGGTTGAATTAGGAGAATAATCTTATTACTAAAGATTTCCTCAGTTTTGAAAATGCTAATTTATAGTGTAAATTTCCTAGGGTGGAAATGGTATGTAGTGTTTTTTGAGCTTATTTGAACAATGGTCATCCCTTTTTAAGGAGCATCTGCCCCAGAAATGGTATTTTTATGAATATGTTTTGAGAAAGTTCTGCCTTCAAGAGTTATATGTAATTAATTATTAACAATTTGATGAGCACATAGTATGTCCAGAGTATATGATGGTATATAAGTAGATGAAAATAACTTACCCCATTATAGCTCATAGTTAATAACAGAAATTAGCTACAAACACATGAGAATAAGACTATCTCCAAAAGTAAATGCCAAGCCATGGCTCAGTTGGTTGGGCGTTGTCATATACATCCAAAGGGATTAATTCCCAATAGGGAGAGTGCAAGAGGCAGCCAACGGAAGTATGGCTCTAATGGATGTCTCTCTCTCTCTATCTGTCTATCTTTCTCTCTCTCATTTCCTCTCTCCAAAAATCAATTTAAAAAATCTTGAAAACAAAAAAAGTGCATGCCAAGCGGCAAATGTGTATTTTGAACAAGAAATGCTACAGGGGGTTAGCATGACAGCTGAAGCCTTTCAACAGGGAGAAAGAGAAAGGTTCAGGATTGGTGGCAATGAGGGCGGGCATTTCAGGCATCAAAGTGCCAACAAAGCTATCATAGCAGAAAAGTACAAGGTATCTGGAAGACAGTTAATTCTGAAGCTACATGAGGAAAAATGAATGCCTATGTTGGAAGAGTTATTGGACATCAAATTCTGAATGACTTAGACTGACACACAAGTTGTCTTATATTTATTCCGTCCTTAAATTCCCATTGCTTAGGTTTCCCATTACCAAAGCTTAACATTCTCTCTAGTCACCATTCAGAACCCATTCTCTTTAGGTGCTAGAATGCTTTCCAAGGGCTAAGCATTCATATAAACTGGTACACACACTTCCTTGGTGCAATGAATTGTCAGTTCTCCACCAACAATTTGATAGCTTATCTATACAGGCCAATTAAGAAATAAGAACAAGGTGAATAGCCTAGCTATGTACACAGATAATACCTTAATAAAATAAAATTTTTTTAAAAAAGTGAATAGCCTTTCTTTAAGGGAGACAAATTAATAGTCATAAGCATACTCTAAAATATGTGTGAGCTATATATACCTAATAATAGACAAACATGCAAACTGACCATGCAACTGATATGCCCACAGCCAATCAGAGTGAGTATGCAAATTAACCCAACAAAGATGAAGGTTGATTTGCATATGCTAGCACCCAGCAGCCTGTGTCCTAGGAACTTTCTCAGCACCCAGGTCACTCTGAGGTAGGCACAGGGTGTGTCCTGCACAACCGGGAAGGGCCTGAGCCAGGGGGTCCTAGGCAGGGGTAGATGCAGGTGATCAGATGGAGCTAGGGGGCCCCTGCCCAGGCCCCAAGGCTTTAGGCCTGGCAGGAGTGGAGCTGGCAGTTTGAGAAAGGTGGGGATCTCCTGTCCAGGCTCTAAGCCCTAGTATCGATCTATTTTCAATCAGGCAATTGGAGGGAGCTGTAGGGGTGGCCTGGTAGGGGTGGAGTGGGCAATGGAGGGGCCCAGAGGCTTTAGGCCTTGGCAGGGACGGAGACAGAGATCAGAGGCAATCAGTAAGAACTACAGAGGTAATACCTTTTCTGACCATTTACTGGCTAAACTCCCTGTTTGCCACTGGTAATATTCTTAGTAACTTGCATATAATAATCCACAAAGGTGATCTAGGGTTTTTCCACCACACTCCTGGAGAAAAAAAGAAGGTCCGCTGCTGGAGGCTAAGAAATGCCATACCCTGCCTTAGACGGTTTGGCTCAGTGGATAATGCCTAGGCCTGCTGACCACAGGGTCCAGTTCCATTCTGATTACTGGCATGTACCTAGGTTGCAGGCTTCTCCCTGGCTGGGGCCCAGATCAGGGCTCATGCAGGAAGCAACCAATCAAAGTGTTCCTCTCACTTTGATGTTTCTCTCTGTCTTTCCCTTTCTCTTCCACATTCTCTAAAAATCAATGGAAGCATATCCTCAGGTGAAGATAAAAAAAGAAAAAGAAAGAAAAAGAAATGTCATATCCTATGAAAGACATATCCTGAAAATGCCTAAATAAAGTTGTCATTTTTTTTCATGGTAAACGGACCGGATTTCATGTTGATGAAAACTAGAGTGTCTGGCAGTGGCTGCAGCAGTGGGGTGATGGGCGGGTGCCTTTCCCTGATCAGCCAGTTCACATCAGTAGGACATCCCCTAAGGGCTCCCAGTATGTAAGAGGGGGCAGGCTGGGCTGAGGGACCCTCCCCCTAGTGCACGAATTTTGTGCACCATACACCTATTTTTTTTAAAGATTTTATAACAAAAAAACAAAAACAAAAACCAGCACAATGGGATCCTAGTCACAAAGTGCCCTAGTCTGACAGGGTTAAGTATCTAAAGGTCGATCACAGCACCACTTATCCTCATAAGTCTGTCATTTAACATCTTTGAACCTCAGTTATCTCACTCTGAAAATGACATAGTTACAGCTACTTTTCAGGGATATTTTAAGTATTAGAAATGTTTATTGCAACATACATAAGCAAAGTGTCCAACACTTAAGAGGATTTTCAAAATATAGGGACCTTAAAAATGTTCTTTGCAAAGATGCATACCACAAAACCCCTCATTCATCTGAAAATTTAGATATTTATACCGTAGCCATGGAAAGCATCTATCTGCTTTACCATTCGTGTATATGCACAAATAACTCCCGACAGCTTCACAGGCTGGTTCACACAAAATATAAACACCATTTATAATTTTCCATATCATTTGTATATGGTCAGCTAAGCTAAATGATTTTAAGAGACCAAAATGAAGCACTTGTGCCTGAATCACTCCACCTGCCCGTCAACAGTGGTATAATTATCTTCCCATTTCACAGAGAGAACCCGTCTGGAAGAGGAGCATTTATTATCTCCTGTTTTCATTTTTGGGGGGTGGATCAATGAGATCAACTGAAATCTCAGTCGAGCATGGAAAATAGAGCGGTACCTGGCACAGAGACATGGCCATTAAAAGTCATTTTCACCAGCTCTGATCATCTGATATCATAATAACATAGAATATATTTAATAGTGAAATCAAATTCATCTTTCAAAATACTGTAAAATCACTCCCAGTCCTCATCAGCCTCCTTAGGATCAATTATAACAACCTCTGCATTTTCTCCTCTTGGAGTAGACTTATTTAAACCATCTGTGATTCTGAGAACATGGGATATGATGCTGCTTCCACCTTGTCACGCAGCATTCTAAAAAAACAATAATTTAATGCGGTGGAATTCACATTACATGACATGAAGCCTTTAAAAGTAAACACTTCAGTGGCATTTTGTAAACCACAACGTTGTGATTTCTACAGAGTTTCAAAACATTTTAATTGCTCTAAAGCAAAACCCTTTACCCATTAAGCATTTTCTCCCCATTACTCACTCCCCTCAGTCCTTGGCAGCCACTAATTTATGTTCCATCTCGGTCAATTAAATTATTATGAATATTTCATGTCAATGGAATCATATAATTTGTGATTTTTTTGCTGGCTTCTTTCACACAGCATAATATTTTAGAGATTCATCTATGTTATGACACATATCACTACTTTATTTTATGATAAAACTAGTGGCCTGGTGCATGAAATTCATGCCTGGGGGAAGGGGTCCCCTCAGCCTGAACTCTCTCCAACCCCGTCCCTCAGGGGATGTCAGACTTCTAGTTTAGGCTCTATTCCGCACCAGAGGTTGGACATCCCTCTAGAAAATTCAGGATCGCTGGCTCTTAACTGCTCACTTGCCTGCCTGCCTGATTGCTCCTAACCACTCTGCCTGCCAGCCTGAATGTCCCAACTGCCTCCCTTCCCCTACCCCTGCCCCTCACCAGCCTGTGGCCACTGAAGAAATGCTGGAGAATGCAAATTAGGAATTGGGAGACATTTGTTTTCAGTACAGTTTGGCCTTTAATGACTAACTTCTGGGGAAGGCCCCTTCTCTCTGGACCTCAGTTGCTCCAACTGTAAAATGGCAGCTTGAATAACTGGATTCCTAGGCCCCTTCCATGGTGACAACTGAGATTCTTTGTAAGCTCTAAGCAGCTGGAGGTGGCCCTGCCCCCTGGACACCCAGGAAGGCCCAGGCTGGGGCCACACAGGAAAGGGCTCCAACCCCACCCAGATCACAATTTTAGCTTCCCAAAAACTCAGGGTCCCCCTTCAATGGCTTGTACCCGTGAATTCACTGTGCCTGGCACTTCCACACAGCAGGCCCTTCTGCCTGAACAGGGTGCACACTCCACACCCTGCGCCTGCGCTACTGCCACCTCAGAGCACCCAGTAAGGCTGGGGGTTCCTGAGGCACCTGCCCGCAGAGGGTGGGGAGAAGGAAGGAGGATTTGTAACAATACCTCTGGGAGGAGGCAGCCAGGGCAGAGGTAGTGGTGGCAGCAGCTGGAGGCAGAGGATAAGGCATAGGATGGGGTGCCCAGGCACTTCCCCTCCCATTCTCTCCAGCCCCGGACAGGCCTGGCCCTGCTCCCCACAGCGTATCTCTTGCCCCAGACCAAGCAAACAGCCCTTACCTTGCAGCGCCCGGCTGTCCCCCTGCTCCATAAAGCTACTTATCCCAGGAATGCTCACACAGGGCCTGGGAGCAAACCCACAGACAAAAGGTGAAACTTGGGCAGGGTTGGAGCAACTGCTGGTTGGTGCCTTTCCCCCTCCTTCCTTCCCATCATCCCCACCCCCACCCTCAGTCTCTTCCTATGTGTTGCCCTGAGAGCTAGAAGCTGATGTCAGAGGCCTGAATTTTTGACTTTGCCTGCATGCATTTGTCCATGTAAGTTATGGGAAGACAGGTGCCTGGGAGCTGCACAGTGCTGTCATGGTGGGCAGGGGCTGTGCCAAAAGGTGGGTGCACAGCGGACATTTTATTTCCTGGAAATGAGACGAGGGGACCAAGGGATGCAGGATGCATCCACTGGCTCTGGCCCCACTAGCCCAGTGCCGCAGCCTCCATGGGGCTGGAGTCCAGACCCCCTGCAGGCTTATGTGTCTGCTGGCTCCATGGCTGTAGCCAGCACCACCATCTTGAATACGAGCACTGCCATATTTGGTATGAAGTGATGGTTAATTTGCATATTACTCTTTCATTAGGATAATATTTAATTGTGTGTATATACCACAATTTATTAAAAATACATTTTATTGTTTTTTACAGAGAGGAAGAGAAAGGGATAGATAGTTGGAAACACTAATGAGAGAGAAACTTTGATCAGCTGCCTCCTGCACACCCCCCACCGGGAAAGTACCAGCAACCAAGGTACTTGCCCTTGACTGGAATCGAACTTGTGACCTTTCAGTCCGCAGGCCAAGGCTCTTTCCACTGAGCCAAACCGGTTTCTGAAATATACCACATTTTTTTTAAAAATTCATTCATCTGTTGATGGACATCTTTTGGCAAATGTGACTAGTAATGCTATGAACACATTTATACATGTACATGCTTGAGTGCCTGTTTTCAATTCTCTTTGGTATATATTTCGGAGTGAAATTCTGTGGTCATATTCATCCATAATATTTTTGTTTGTGATTCTGGGAGCCATGGCATAAATGGCTGTGTGACTGACTAGGTCTTGGCCATAGTTTCCACTCCTGTCCTCATGCCTAACCATTCCAGGACAACAGCAAAAGTACTTAGATAAGAGAAAGATCTTTTAATATATTAGTATACATGAGAGTTCCTAAATTTTTTCCATTCAAATGTATATACTACTTTAAGTATAAATACCTCATGGCAAACATTCTATAGCTATTAGTCAAGCAATCATGTACATTTAACACTAATATAGCTATCATAGTGTGGACTTTCAACATAAAGCTAATGTTTAAACTATACATTTGAAATCTAGACTTTCATGGCATTTGTCCTTTTGTGACTTTGGAGGAATTATAATTTAATTTTTTGAACTACGACCCTGTTTCCCCAAAAATAAGACAGTGCCTTATATTAATTTTTGCTCCCAAAGATGCGTTAGGTCTTATTTTCAAGGGATGTATTATGTTTCCATGAAGTAGATCTTATTTTCGGAGGATGTTTTATTTTCGGGGAAACACGGTATCTATCTTGTATAACAATAGGAAAACACACACAACTATACTTATTTACTCCTGATCTAGATGATTGGTGTCCAAAAAGTGTAAAAAGATATAGATAAAATATAAACTAAGATATCCACAAAACTGCAATATGATTTGAAAACTATATCAACATTTTGTCATTATACAAACTTCAAATTACCCTATACTTTCAAAAATAGTTCTTGCTCAGCTATTTTATGGCTATTACCTCTTATATGCTATTAAACTATCTATGGAAAATAATAAAACAGTTATTGAAAATACTCTCCCTGTCATAAAATTTTATGTGCTATTTAAATCTCAGAGAAGAAAAGCCAATAAACATTGATTAAATGCTTGCCGACAGCTGAGAAAGATGTCAACAAATAGCACATAGCAAATACACTGGAATTCATATATACTTAATTCCATTTTTAAAATTTAAATGTTATCTCCTTACAGGCAAGTAGCCCATGGCTACTTCTGGACTGAGAACCTAATCAGCTAAGGAAATGTTTATAATGCAAACCAATAAAATATGAAACAAAGCTAAGGGCTAAACAGAAGTTATATACATGCAATAATGCTATGCCAGCATTGCAATGAATATTTCTGCTTGTTAATACCACAATCTGAAGCTGATCTGTCTATGCAGTTTATACATAAAAGAAGATAAATAAAGAAACCTGACTTTAAGTATGATCATATCCATAATAACAAAAAAATTGACTGCCCTAAAATAACATTGATAGCTGATATTTCTGTAAGAGTAGGCTATACTCCGTGCTAACCACAGAACATGTAGTGGTTTAATGAATATCCATATTTATATTATTAGTGAGGCACTATTCTTTCACCTGAAGCACAGAGAAGCCAAAAAAAACCTTGTCAGAAAGTTAGGTAGCTCATAAATGTCTCAGCTGGAACAGGAAAAGCTGTCTCTTAGACATTGCAAGCTATGTTCTTTCTATCACGCTGTATTGCTGCTTCCTGGCTTATATCTCATATGTATTATTCCTATTACATTAATGTTAGCTGATGCCAAACCATAAAGAAGGGATTCTCTACAATCCGTTGTCATCTTCTCAGTAAGTTTAGTATTGGAAAGGGTAAGTCAAACGGAATAGGCACTTTGATTATCTTGGGAATTGCATCTGGGAACAGGCAGAACAGGACAAAACCTTTCAAAAATAGAATAGATAAGCTCAGAATAGAGAGATGGAAGAATCAGACAGAAGGCAAGAGCAATACCTGAGGAATAAACCTAACTCTTTTGGACACAGCGGATAGCTCAGAAATCAGCAAAGGCCAGAGGTCCTGTCCAAGAAGGCACAGAAGTGCACACTGAAGAAGAAAATCCACACTAACTCTCAAAACGCAATCGGAAGACATTTTCTTAGTTCAGAAACTTTGTTTCTCCTGAGAATTTTATAGAGACTGAACAGTGTTAAAAAGACGAATAAGAGTGGCAATAATGAAATAAATGACCTTTGTAACACAGGACATATGTCTTCAAAAAGGAAAAATCTTACAGGAAGTAAACAGTACATTATAATGAACAAGGTGTTTGATGAGGAATTGTAACATCTGGATTGGTGTTCTGACTTTAACACCTACCAAAGTGTGACCCCACAAACTTGTTAAGCTTCTTTAGGCTTCAGATGCCTGTGTAAATGGGGGGGAGGCTTATATCAGTGGGTCCTGTGATGAATCAAATAGTCTAATGTAACATAATACTTTGGAAATTGCCAAGTACCATTTATATATAATGTGGCTTTTTATTACTGGTGAAAATGAGCTAGAGGACATTGCAAATAGCAAAATGATTTGTGTCAAAGATACTAGCTCCATCCTCATCCCATTGATCTTAGCTAAAAAAATAAAAGAGAAACTCAAATGATTATAAAGGTGGACATAATATTACTCATTTTGTCTATTTTTCTACCTATCCATTTACATATATTTGTCAAGTTATATATTTTTACAGAAAAGCATTTGAATCTACTTGAATATGTAGTATATTTTAGAAAGTTATCTAGAAGTTTTAAAATATTTGAAAATCAATATTTTAAAGATAAATTGGGTAGGTCAATACAGTAAACTGATAGTACATAAGTGAAGAATGATAATTTCTCTATGTAATTAACCTTCAGAAACATATTTTAATGCCTGCAAGTGGGAAATACAGCTTTATTTAACTACCCCACCATAACTGCATAATTAAGATGTTTTCAATAGCCAAAACCGGTTTGGCTCAGTGGTAGAGCATCGGTCTGCGGACTGAAGGGTCCCGGGTTCGATTCCGGTCAAGGTCACTTATGTACTATCAGTTCTTGGTTGCGGGCACATTCCCAGTTGGGGGTGTGCATGAGGCAGCTGTTTGATGTTTCTCTCTCATCAACTTTTCTAGCTCTCTATCTCTCTCCCTTCCTCTCTGTAAAATATCAATAAAATATATTTTTTAAAAGATGTATATATATATATATATATATATATATATATATATATATATAGCCAGTGTCCCTAACATCCAAAATGTTACCAAAGATTCGATAGAACTCCAGGTATGCAGCATGCGGAGCGGGCTGAACCGCTGACCTCTGAGAGAGAGAGAGAGAGAGAGAGAGAGAGAGAGAGACAGGGGCTTACAATGGGGACTTGTGTGAGGCTGGGCCCAGCTCCTGCCTATGTGCTTGCAGGCAGGCCCAGCCGCACCAGGAAGTAAGCATAGCGATAGGGAAGGCCACTTCCTGGGAAGGGATGGCCCAGCTGTGGCAATTCACAAGGGTGACAAGGCCCACAGGACAAGTGCAGCCCTGGGGCCATGGTGGCGGCTGGCCAAGCCATGTCTGGCTTCTGTGGGGCCAGCAGGAGCCCAAGGCCACCCTAGTGCCCACAGATCCTGGGCCTCAGTGGCTCAGTGGCGATTCCATGCACCATGCATGGCGGGAATGGGAGGAGGCTTAAGGCGACTGGTGCCCTAGGCCACACCTCTGCCTGCAGGGCTGGCAGGATCCAGAGCCCTTGAGCTGCTCCTGCCCCATGGTGATGGAACAGGGAGGAGGGCTCTGGGTGCAGGGAGGGGACCTCAGCCAGGATCCTCCAGGCCCTGGGAAGGGGCCTGGCCTGAGCCTAGTGGGGAGCTCAGGAGGTCTGGCTGAGCAGGCGCTGCTTCATAGCAATTGTTACTGTGCCATCCTCCTCCAGCTCTCCAAGCCGCCCCTGCCCCACCTGCCCTGGGAAATGGGCTCTGGGCGACCACCCTGAGCGCAGACTGTGGACCCGGAGACCTTAAGGAAGAGTGCACAGTGGGGCCTGCGCGGGGACTAGTGCAGAACTGCCAGGGCAGGCTGCTCTGGTGTCTGGGTGAAGTTTGCAACAGACCCAAGGAGGAAACCCAGAGGAGAAAGGCGGGGAGCTGTGGATTCCCAGTGCTTTAGCCACTTGGAAACAGCCCCACTTGGAATGTGAGGTGGCTGTACATTCAGCTGAGAAGTGAGGGGGCTGACCCCCACCGTCACTGGGCTCCTGTGGGTCCCAGGCCTGAGAGTCCACCATGACAAGGAAAAAATGGGGGAGGGACCCAGAGGAAGGGAGGACAACGGAAGGAAACGTGCCTCGGACCTCAGAACTGTGAGAAATAAACGTCCCAGTCTGTGGAATATTGTTATAGTGGCTGGGCTTAAAGACAGGTTGTTTATTTTCATATTGCTGAGTTTTGAGATCATTTATATGTTCTGAGTACAAATTCTTTGTTGCACTTATAATATGCAAATACACGCACAGAGTCTCTCTATGTTGTTGTGTGTTTTTTCCCGTAAGAGTATATTTTGCAAAACAAAATTTTAAATGTTTAATTAAAGTTTTAATTTAAAGCCAATTTGTCACATTTTCCTTTACAGATTGTGCTTTGATGCCACATCCAGATTCATTTTCAGGAAGGAACCAAAAATACATTGCCTGCTTCAAACAAATAATGAGTTGAAGCTTACATATTAGGACCTAAAATTTAATAATTTCAGGTACAGTGAATTGTCCAGCCAATGTGCCCTAGTGTATAACATGAATACAGATTTTTCAAATATGGTACTAACTCACAGCTTTTCCTTGGCAAATATTTATGGACGCAACAACTGCGAGTCAAGCATTATAACAGACTGATATGTGTGATGCAATGGAAATTAGCTTCTGGCTAAAATAACATTTATGTAGCATCCAAGCAGTACAATGCCTGATCTATTAAAATGAAACTTTTTAAAACTTTAATCAACATCTGCCACAATGTCTGATGCATAGTAGGTCTCTCAGTCATTTCTGGATGATAACAATAAGTGACGTAGGTATAAAGGCAAAGACGTTTAGTCTGTTTAAAATGTAAACTGTATCTTATGTTTTTGTACTATGCACTCCAACCCCACTACTGATAGACATGTATGATGAATACATACGTAGATGCCAGGCAGTAATTAGGAAACAGGCGAGACCTTAACGTCCCACGTTAACTGGGAGCCAGTATGGCATAATAGACTCCCAGTCAGGCTGCCTGGGTTCAAAATCTGCACCTGCCACATATTTGCTAATATTTAACTTCGCTGTACTGCAATGTCCTCACCTGTGGGAACTGTAATGATAATAGTACCTGTCTCACAGCACTTGTACTCTGCTAAGTTATTGTAAAAATGTAATCACTCCATATATATAATCCCTAAGATGGTGGCCTGCACCATAATAGCTCACATAACAGTTATTATGATATAATTGCAGTAGTATCATATTGAAAGTTATGGACTATGGCAAACTATTTTCATTCCAACACATTTTTAAGCTCAGGCCCTCTGGGAAGACTGTCTTCAAATAAAGTACAACGAAGGCAAGATAAGCTTGCCTTTTTGAATTGGTGCATTCTCCTTTTCTTTCTAAACCACATTCCTGCTACTATGGAAGCTACAATATCACTAGTTCTTCCCGTCAGACCCTGCACTGTTTCAGATCTACGAAGAATATGTAGCGTTCACTAAAATCTATTTTTTTTGTACTGGGGAAGGATTCTGCAAAAGCAGAATCTTTTAAAGCAGCCAAATAGCCCTGATTGTATAATTCTCAGAGGACAACTATAGCATTTCCCTTTAAAAAACATTGCTGCTGCCTTTTCCATGCCTGATCCCCTGGCTATTAAACTGCTTGTATTCGATTTTGCAGGACATGGCAGGGGTCTAATGACTGCTTTTGTACCATATTAAAGAAGTATAATAAACAACAAACCGCAAAATTCTATCGGAGGTTTACAGTGTGGAACTCATGACGAATCATGCTACAATCTTTTTCGCATCGGAATGTTGCAAACTAATTAAGACCCTAAAATAATAATTGGATACTGCTTTTCCAATTTGTTCCACCAACTTAGTGCAGATATAGGATTACAGTACCATAGATCACAGGGCACATCGACTAAAGCTGAGAATGGTTCGTTATTCATCAGAATTTGAGATCCAAACGGAAAACAGCTTTTAAATGTTTCGTTCACTCTTTAAAAAAAATCAGAAAGATGAAAAAAAAATAAGGAAGGTCAGGAGACGCATGAAAACATGCTAAAAGTCACTAAGCATCTGAGAGATACAAATTAGAATGACAATGAGGTATCATCTCTCACCTGTCAGAATGGCTATCATCAACATATCAACAAATGACAAGTGCTGGTGAGGATGCAGAGAAAAAGGAACCCTCGTGCACTGCTGGCGGGAATGCAGACTGGTGCAGCCACTGTGGAGAACAGTCTGGAGTTTCCTCAAAAACTAAAAATGGAACTCCCATTTGACCCAGTGATCCCACTCTAGGAATATGTCCCAAGAAACTAGAAACACCAATTAGGAAGGACATATACACCCCTATGTTCATAGCAGCACAATTTACCATAAGATTTGGAAATAGCCTAAGTGCCCATCAGCAGATTAGAAAGCTGTGGTACATCTACACAATGGAATACTATGCTGTGGTAAAAAGAAAGGAAAGAAAGAAAGAAAGAAAGAAAGAAAGAAAGAAAGAAAGAAAGAAAGAAAGAAAGAAAAGAAAAGAAAAGAATAGAAAAAGAAAAAAGATGGAATTCTTACCATTTGCAACAGTATGGATGGAACTGGAGAGAATTATGCTAAGTGAAATAAGCCAGTCAGAGAAAATAAATATCCCACGATCTCACTCGTTTTTGGAACATAATGAACAATATAAATTGATGAACAAAAACAGATCCAGAGATAGAGAAGTATCAATCAGACCATCAAATCTCAGAGGGAAGGTAGGGGAAGGTGGGAGTAAGGGGGAGAGATCAACCGAAGGACTTGTGTGCATGCATATAAGTCTAACCAATGGACACAGACACCAGGGGGGTGAGGGCATGACTATATGTGTTGGGGGAGTAGTGAGGGGATAAGGACAGATATGTAATATCTTAGTCAATAAAGAAGAAAATCAAGTCCAAATAAAAATCCGGTAGCTAATAATTATAGCAATAAAATTATAAAATAATGAACACTGAAGTTTTATTATAAAGTTCTCATTCAATCAAGCTGATATCAGCTGGAAATTTTCACATATAATAAATAAAAATATTTTCACCTAGATTAATTATTTGGATGGGATAAGGTCCAAGAATATATAGATTTCTACTATAACTTTTACCTACTATACTTCACTAGTATTGGCTAAAGACTGATATTGATTTCTTCCAGAAATTGGATAAATTCTCAAGGAGAATAAACCCTATCTCTACTTGCCTATCTCCCTCTAACTGATCTTCTACTACAATAACTCACTAGGCAATGCCATTTTAACAGTCTCAAATAGTTTTAAAAAATTAATGAATGGAACTAAAATATATTTTAAAGTCAAGTAAAATATATGCTGAGATATTTCAAAATACATGGAATAATCCAAACATCACTTTATAACATTACCAAATTCTCCTCAATGCTTCATATGAGTGATTGTTCCATTTGATTCAAGCTGCATGCTCAGAATAATAAAATATAAATACAGACATTTGAAATCTGTGTACTCTTTTCGTTTCTGCACTGACACCAAAAAAGAAGCATGCCCCTATTTCATGAAATAAATATTATTTTATCAAATGCCTGTTTTACTTAAGAGGTCAAATCCTTAATTACATCATTAATAAATATGTTGACATTTATTGCCTGCAAGCCATGGCTTCTTTAGAAGCAATTTAAGCACATTAGATATTTATGATCATTTATCTTACTCTAACGGGCCCACTGGTTAGAAAAATAATTTTCTAATTCTTCTAGGCAGTGAAACTGGAAGTTATTAGGTTATTTGTACATAGGCACTTTTTTCCTGAGACATAATAAATGGAGGGAAGCATCTGCTCAATAAATTGAAGGTTGTATAATGTTTTACTTCTTTAACCCATTGCTTGCTTGGCCAGAGAAAATGATAAATCTTACGTATTTCTGAATTTCCATTGTTTACAACAATTCCACTCATAGTAGGAATTCAGTAAATGTTAATCAGAGTAAAGGAAAGATAACTGACCTGAGCAGATGTTTTAGGGTCTGAGACATTTCTGGCATCCTTAGAGCCAGCACAAATTGAGGAAATTGTAAAGTGATTAGG
This sequence comes from Vespertilio murinus, assembly GCA_963924515.1. Classification (NCBI taxonomy): domain Eukaryota; kingdom Metazoa; phylum Chordata; class Mammalia; order Chiroptera; family Vespertilionidae; genus Vespertilio; species Vespertilio murinus. Next base: position 17,694,741 of record OZ004711.1, on the reverse strand, counting down.
AATCTACCAATTGCAATATATATCTGATTGAGGTCTACTACTCATAGTTTAGAAGCATAAAAACCTGGGTTTGAATTCCAGCCTGCCCCTAATAGTTGTGTGTCACTAGGTAAGTTATTTCAATTATCTGCATACTTATTCCTCACCTAAATATGTGAATACTGATTCCTATCATGGTATCACAGGAGTTATGTGATGATGAAATTAGGTAAGATTAAGGTAACAGGCACATACTAGTAGAGTAATTGTTCAGTATGTGTTGGTGATAAGGATGATGAGGTTAAGGATGGTGTTGACATATGTCTACTAACCTCTTTTAATGCCTCTAGATTTTGCATAAGTTCAGTATACTACATATGGTCAAATCTTTGAAAGACTATTCTAGCACAGGAGAGGCATGCAGAAGAATGTGGAAATAATGAACAGACCAAAATCATTGAAGCTTTGCAAGGCACTATCAGATCTGTGGGTTTGCTTGCTTTGGGAATGGATTAGCCTGTCTGGGACTTCTGTTTGGAATAATACTCCATTAGCACACAATTCCTCAAGGTAAAATGCTGAGAAACAATGCTGAGTGGCAAAAGGACTGTGTCATAAGAAAAAAATTTGCAACATGGGCTCTGATTTAGGTAACCAAAAAGACTGAAATTACTGAGAGAAGACAGCAGAATATTCAAAATAGAATTAAATGCCCATTACACATCTCTCTCCAGAAGCCAAAGGAGAAAACTCGCTCTGAGACAGGAAAGGAAGGCGACCTAAATAGTACTATTTGAGCATTCTTAAAAATATGCCACTTGCAGGTTGCCCAGGACCAAACCAGAGAGTGTCAGACCTGCATTATCACCATTTGTCCACTATCCAGAACTGAAATATCATTGCTGACATGTACACATAAGGAACTGTTTGACATTGTAATTGGGACTCAAAAGAACTGTTGACCCAGAAAGAAACTCACTGCAGACTGATTCATTTGCCTCTCAGCATAACCATTATTGCTTATCTCATTGTCAATTCTTATAAGTGTATTTCTAGTATCATATGATCTCCCTCATCTAGCAGTGTTTCCCAAGGTGTGGTAAATGTACCCCCCAGGGGTACGGGAAGAGTTTGGTGGGGATATGCACTGCACCATGCTTAGCTGTGCCTAATTCTATGTTCTCATGAGTGAAGTCAAGACAGTCTTGTGAGGCGTGAGATGGTCTGATGTGCAAATAAATGTTATTTATAATATAACTTTTATTTATATTTTATTATGAATAATTTTATTTTTCATTTATTATTATTTTGTGTATGTACCAAAAAAAGAAAAAATAAATATAGTTTGATTGTTATTAAAATACATCCATTCTTTTTGACGAGGGGTACTCAGCATTATGAAAATTATAGAAGGGGTGCACATATGTCAAAAGTTTGGGAAACACTGATCTAGGGGAAATAATGGACAACAAAAACAGACCTGGAGACAGGGAAGCATCCATCAGACTGTGGGACCTCAGAGGGAAGGTAGGGGAGGGGAGGGTAAGGAAGAGAAATCAACCAAAGGACTTGTATGCATGCATATAAGCCTAACCAGTAGTCAGGGACAACAGGGGGTGGGGGCATGCATGGGGAAGGGTGTGGGATGGGAATGAGGGGAGGAGGACAAATACGTGATACCTTAATCAATAAAGAAATAAAAAAAAATATGGCGCTGTCATTGGCTGTCTGACCATCGAAGGCATTACTCTGCTTACAAACTTGGTCTCATGTGATTGTCCAGTTTAGTTGGTGGAGATCAGCCAAGACATATGAAACCATTATTGTCCCTGTGAGATTTCTCAAACCATGAAGGTTTACTCACCTGCCCAGTCTGTATATCAAGCCAAGGTTGAACTGTTGGTTTACAAGATCATTGTGAGCATGCCAACCTCGTCCTTGGACATCTGGGTACCAGGGGGGCACTTTTGTCCAGTTCAGAAGTAACTGCCCATTGTTTACCACTAGGCACTGACAGAGGTTCCTGTCATTTCCCATTTATGAAACTTCAGCAACATGGAAAGGGAAATATGTGCTGTTTTCCTCACTTATTGTGTTACCTAAAATCTCAAAACTGCAAAATTAATTTTGACCCACTCTTCTAAACTAATGTATTGAAATGGAGTAAGTGCATGAGTGATAATCTGCCTCAAAATTACAAAAGCTCCAGAGAGAAAACAATATTGTATTTTTAACTTTGAAAGTATTCTGAAATTCTCTGCATTATTCAGTTATTAAAACAGAGAGAATATCCTGAGATCTGGCTTATGTAGAAGTTTTTATATTTTTGTGTGCAAAGAAATGTGTTTGTAGAAAAATATTAAAACATAGAAAAATGTTAAAATTTTCAATGTTAATCTATATTTCAACACCCAAGTATATTTCAACAAACTTTCAAATACAAATGCATGAAATTTATAAAATATATATGAGCATGATTACATTACTGTTTCTAATCTATTTCTCCCCTCAACAAAATTCTGCTTTGGAATTCTTATTTATTATGCCTTTTATTCAACTGAGTGCCCAGGCAGAAAATATAATAAAGCTTTGCTAATTCCATAAAATACTGAAACACTGACACTGCAAATAGAATTTCACTATCTTTATGTACTTCTGGGCTTATCTCATAGTTTAATCTAAAAATCTAGTTAAGGAATGCATAATTTCCTAGACTCTAATTCTGATAAAGTACTTTCAGCATCTTGGAGAAGAATTCTTCAAACAAATGTTATTCAGAAATAACATTCCCACTAATTCAAAGGTAGTTATAGAGCAAATTCACAAAGATCAAGAGATTGAAAAAGACAACAAATGTGGCCAACATTTTGATAATCCTTCCAAGGTATGTTCCTTGCACTCTTGTAAGGTTTACCTTTGAGTCAAAACCTTGAAAGAAATGAAGGACTACTTCTAGGTGTTGATCTTTATTAGATCAAGATTTTGAAACTTCTGGTACTGTCCTAACTTCCTAATGAACAGATCTTCACCTGCTGAAGGCTAATGGAGCTCCTCGGGCCAGCAAACTCCTCCCTGCATTCAAGAGGTGAACTCCTCAGTTCTCTCTCCACAGAACTTGACTATCAGTTCTCAGAGTTCATATACATTGTCTTGGAACCTACACCTCTTGTAAAAGAGGATAAAAAAAGTTTTTGTTAAATAGCTGGCGTGGCTCAGTGGTTGAACATTGACCTATGAACCAGGTCATGGTTCAATTCCCAGTCAGGGCACATGCCTGGGTTGTGGGCTTGATCCCCTTGTAGAAGTCAGCCAATCAGTGATTCTCTCTCATAATGAATCTCTCTCTCTCTCTCTCTCTCTCTCTCTCTCTCTCTCCCTTCCTCCCTAAAATCAATAAAATATACATAAAAATCAATTTTGTTAAAATGTTTATATCTCTCTTTTTCTTCTATTAAACTTATTTATTACATAACATACAAAAGGTACTTATTAGAGAGTATATTCTTATTTTAATAAGCTCAGGTCCATTTGTTTGATGGTCCCTGATGTCAGCATATTCCAAACATAGTGAAAATGGTAAACAGAAGAAAAATCCATGAATAACCATATAAATAGGCACAGTAACAATGTTAAGTGTTTCCTAACCCCTCCCTACAAACATACAAATGCACAAAATATTTGGGAAAAGCATATATACTTTTCAATGGGATAATGTTATCAGATCTATGGGTTAACATTATCAAACAGAATCCTTTCACCTTAAGTATATTTCTTTTCCTCCCACCTGAAATATACTGCATGCAAATTCTGTCTCTTCAGAATAAAATACTTTATTTTTATTACATACCGTATTTGCCGGCGTATAAGACGATTTTTTGGCCCTGAAAAATACGTATTTGCCGGCGTATAAGACGACTGGGCGTATAAGACGACCCCCTAACATTTCCACTAAAAATACAGAGTTTGTTATATACTCGCCGTATAAGACTACCCCCCACTTGGAGGCATATTTTTCAGGGCCAAAAAATCGTCTTATACGCCGGCAAATATAATACTGTGAATTTTACTACAAAAATATTTTAAAATATCCTTTAGATTTTTATGTTAAATCATTGTTTATATTTTTCCTTGTTTCTTTTTCTTTATGTTAACTTGATCTTCCATACATTTTAGGAAGTAAAATGTAGTCATCCTCTTAGAAATAAAGGCTTACATATATTTTCTAAAGGGAATACATAATATGTAATAGTTCTGTGCTTTGTTACATATTTATTTGGCATGCTCACATTTATATCAATCACAGTAATTATGTACAACTTTAAAACCTGTGTTTGTATATCATTTGTTTAACATGACATTATGCTTTGATACCAAGTATGAGAAAATAAAACTGGCTGAGGTCTTTGGTTTATCTTTGGTGTTTGGCATAAACTTTTTATTATTTGAAAAGAAGAATATGATGCTTTGTGTATACATTTAGAAGTTAAAGAGGAAAATCTTACTTAATTTTGAATGGCACTAAGTTTACTTACATAAAGGGTGATCCTAGACATTAAACCGTAAGCAAAACCTTAATTCACGGCTTCAGTGCATTAAACTTCACCCTAATGCAATGAGTGCATTCTGTCATTTAAATTGAATGGAATATATATTGCATTAGTGGAAGGTTAATGGAATGGCTGTGACGCACCTGCACAGACCTGGCTCTGTGATTCAAATCCACCTGCCATGTGTCCTCACAGAGGCTGTTGTCCACTTTGGTTTAAATGACAATGAAAACAATTCCCGGTCCTAAGCCGGATTGATTTCCAAGATCAAGATCTAGATTTCAAAATGGGTTTGGGGTATTAGTTTTGTCAGCCCTGTCAGACTGGGAAAACATTTGGAATGAAGAAGTCAAGGTTCTGCTTCTCTCCTTGAACTTTTAGTACCAGTAAATAATTATCCTATCTAATAAAAGAGTAATATGCAAATTAACCATCACTCCGCTACAAAGATGGAGGTGCCCATAGCATTCCACTCACAGGCCTCAGAGAGAGGAAGGGCTGCAGGCAGAATGCTGGGCTACTAGGCCAGGGATGTGCTCTGAGCCACCACAGCTTGGCTTTGGGCATGCCCCTGGCCCAGCAGACAGAAGCCCAGCAGGCAAAGAGTGGGGTGAGCTCTGAGCTGCTGCCCAGCAGCTTGGGACATACCAAGCGGACAGACTCTGGGCCGGGCCGGGGGCTCCTCAGAGCTGCTGTGCAGCTTGGGACATGCCCCGGCCCATAGACAGAAGCCCAGCTGACAGAAAGCAGGGCCATTGTGCTGGGGGCATGCTCCTGGCAGGCCCCCCAGCAGTGTGGCTGGGGGCATGCCCCCAGCCCCGGGGGACAGAAACCCTGCAGACACAATGCAGGGGGTCCTCTGTGCATGAGCTGCAGAGGAAATACCTTTTCTTTACTTTTTCTTTTTTAAAATATATTTTATTGAGTTTTCACAGAGAGGAAGAGAGAGGGATAGAGAGCTAGAAACATTGATGAGAGAAAAATATTGATGAGCTGCCTCCTGAACACCTCCTACTAGGGATGTGCCCACAACCAAGGTACCTGTCCTTAACTGGAATCAAAATTGTGGCCCTTCAGTCCACAGGCCGACACTCTATGCACTGAGCCAAATCGGTTAGGGTGGAAACACCTTTTCTGAAGGCTCATTGGCTAAGCTCTCTGTAAGCTGCCTCTCATAGTGTTCTTGTAACTTGAGTAATAAGAATGCAAGAAGGTGATCTAGGGTTTTTCCACCTCACTCCTGGAGGAAAAACTAAGGTCTGCTGCTGGAGGGGCTAAGAAATATCATATCCTGCCCTAGCCAGTTTGGCTCAGTGGATAGAGCCTCAGCCTGCTGATCTCAGGGTCTGGGTTAAAATTCTGATCGAGGGCATGTACCTAGGTTGTAGGATCCTCCCTGGCCAGGGCCCAGGTCAGGGCTCATGCAGGAGACAACCAATCGAAGTGTCCCTGTCACATGGATGTTTCTCTCTGTCTTTCACTCTCTCTTCCAAGCTCTCTAAAAATCGATGGAAAGATAACCTCAGGTAAGGATAAAAAGAAAAGTAAAGACATGTCATAGCCTATGAAAGGCACATCTTGAAAGTGCCTAAAGAAATTTGTCATTTTTTCATGGTGAAGGGACTGGAGTCTGTGTTAATGAGAACACCTTGGCAGCTGTGACAGTGGCAGCAGCAGCGGGGTGATGGGGCTGGTGCCTTCCCCTGATCAGCCCAGTCACCTCCCACAGAGGAAGGCCTAACAGCGGCTTAGGCCCACTCCCTGTCAGTAGGACATCTCCTGAGGGCTCTCAGTCTGTGAGAGGGGGCAGGCTTGGCTGAGGAACCACCCCCCAACCAGTGGACAAATTTCATGCACTGGGCCTCTAGTCTATAATAATAAAAATTAATTAATTAGACCAGACAGTGGGATGTCCTTCAGGACAAAGCCAGGGCTGAGAGGACTGAGTCCCTTGCATGAATTTCATGTATTGGGCCTCTAGTATTATATAATTATTATAATTATCTGCTATTATATATAGTATTAGAGGCCCAGTGCATGAAAATTCACTCATTGGATAGGTTGGTCCTCAGCCCAGCCTGACACCTCTTACAGTCCGGGAGACTTCAGGGACAGGAGGCAACCCTGCGAACAGGGGAAGGTGACACCTCCATCACACCTCTGCTGCTGCCACTCTGGCAGAACAAGCCTCAGCCAGCCCTGGTTACCTGAGCCTCCAGCCGACCCTGGGCAGCTGGGCATCCACCATCTGAGGTTTGCCTGTGCCTCAGGCCAATCCTGCTTACCTGAGCCACAGTCAGTGGGGGGTGCAGGAGGACCCAAGGCCCCTGGGGGGGGGGGGAAGGAGGGTTGAGGGGACTCTGGCAGCAGGTGCACAGAGTGGCCAGCCTCAGCTGAGGAATGGAGGATACTCTCAATGACATGAGTTATAACTTCAAATTTGTTGGACACCATAGTTAGGCTTCAGCTTAGGGAGAGGGAGAAAGAGAGGAATAGGCATCTCTTTGGAGGAGACTAGGCGATCTGTCAGTCAGTGGGTGGGAGGTTGCAGGAGGACCCAAGGCCTCAGGTGGGGCTTAGGGCACTCCAGCAGCTGGTGTGCGGAGCAGCTGGCCCTGCCCCCATTTGGGTGCCGCCTTCTTGTGACAGTGTTAATGGTAAATTTGAATATTACCTCTTTATAATATAGGATATAATTCTATGAACCATATTACAATATAATATAAACGGTATTATATTATGTGCTACATAGTATATAATATGTAGTACCGTATTTTTCGGACCATAAGACGCACTTTTTCTTCACCAAATATGCAGTCCCCAGGGACACGGAAGGTCCCGGGGGACCCACTGCCGCTCTGCAACTGGGACCATAAGACGCAGGCACTACTTCTATTCGGACCATAAGACGCAGGCACTTTTCCTCCCACTATTTGGTGAAGAAAAGGTGCGTCTTATGGTCCGAAAAATACAGTATATAGTATAGACTTCATAGTATATAGTATATAATAAATAAAAAAAAAACTAGTAAAATCAAGTGGAGAGAGAAAGCTGGTAATAATTAGTGCATGATATATATTGAAGATATATTAGATATATAGCTTATACTGAATAACTATCTATGTAATTGGAATATAATTTTTAAAAGTAATTCACATGAGAGAACCAAAATAGTGGCATAGGTAAACACCTATACTCACTGCCTCTCACAACCACATCAAAATTACAACTAAAAGATAAAACAACTATCATCCAGAACCAAGTGAAATATGGCTGAGTGGAAGTACAACAACTAGAGAAGTAAAGAAAAAAGAGCATTGAGACTGGTAGGAGGTTCAGATGCACAGAATGGGCTGGCACCTGAGTGAATTGCTTTTTTAATCAGGAGGTAGATACAAACTCATGCTTGCTCTGAACTCCAGTTCCAGGTGAGATTCTGGGTGAAACAGTCTCATACAGGGAGAAACAAGACTGTTTGGCATCAAGGTAGGAATGCAAGGGTGGCTTTCTTTCTACTTGCAGAGGTCATTTTTCCTCATCATTCCTGCACTGGGAGCTCTCTGGGCAGGGCTGACTGGAAGCCATTGCTTTTTGCTTTGCCCTGGTGATTCCCTCAGACCCCCACCCCACCCAAGTTACAACCCCACCCAAACAGTGTGATTTTGCATATGAATGGCCTGTCCTTTCTCAGCCTAAGAGCTATTAAACAGGCATCTGCTGGGTCAGAGAGCCCCAAAGCTATCAAAACAAGGCCCAAGGCTGGGAGCAGCAGCCTGCCTTGCTTCACAGCTGGGCCTCATCTGGGTATTTCCAAACTGATACAAAGAGGAGGAATCTGCAGATCTCTCTGAAGCTCCAATTTGGTGGCTCCAGGCAGTGGCTAACTTTGCACCTCCTGGGAGATCCAAGAGCCAGTATACAAAGTGGTCAGTATGAGACCATACCAGATTACAACTCTTCACATCCATAAGTGACACAATCAAGGGGCAGACTCAGTGAGCACCAGACCCCCACTGAAGCAAGTAATGCACAGCAGTATCCCATTATAGACACAGCTGGTCCTCATAGCCAATTGGCCTGGAGGTTAATTCCTCCCAGTGATACAAACAACAATCAAGGCTTAACTACAACAAGATTACGCACACAGGCCACAAAAGGTGTACCAAGAGTGTCTAACTCAAGTGATTGGGGAGGCAGAGCCACTGGGCCTTATAGAACACCTACCACACAAGGCCACTCTAATCAACTCAAGGAGACTTAGCAGCTACGCAATACATAGAAACAAACACAGAGAAGCAGCCAAAATGTGGAGACAAAGAAACATGTCACAAATGAAAGAAATGGAAGAAAGCAAAATACTGGATATAGAATTCAAAATCACAGTTATAAGGTTACTTGATATTTTTCTAGAAACCTCTGAGGAACTTAATTAGACCTTTAAAAATCTTAGTGAGAATGCAAAAAAAAAAAAAAGAGAGAGAGAGAAAAGAAAAAAGAAAAGAATGAGTCAAAAATTAAGCATACACTGACTGAAATAAATAATAATATCCAGAGATTCAACAATAGACTAGAGGATCCCAACAATCAATTCAAATATTTGAAGTACAAGAAAGCAAAAAACACCCAAACAGAAAAGAAAAAAGAATTCAAAAATATGAGGATAGTATAAGGAGCCTCTGGGACAACTTCAAGCATACCAACATCAGAATTATGAGGGTGCCAGAAGAAGAGAGAGTGCAAGATACTGAAAACATATTTGAAGAAAAAATATCAGAAAACTTCCCCCATCTGGTGAAACAAATAGACTTACAAGTACAGGAAGCGTACAGAACCCCAAACAAGAGGAATCCAAAGAGGACAACACCAAGACACATCACAATTAAAATGACAAGGGCAAAAGACAAAAAGAGGATCTTACAAGCAGCAAGAGAAAAGCATTGGTTACCTATAAGTGAGCACCCAAACAACTATCAGCTGATTTCTCAACAGAAACTTTGCAGGCCAGAAGGGAGTGGCAAGAAATATTCAAAGTGATGAATAGCGAGAATCTACAACCAAGATTACTGTATCCAGCAAAGTTATCATTCAGAACTGAAGGGCAGATAAAGAGCTTCACAGATAAGAAAAAGTTAAAGGAGTTCATCACCACCAAACCAGTTATTCTATGAAATGCTGAAGGGTATTCTTTAAGAGGAAGAAGAAAAAGGTAAAGATAAATATTATGAACAACAAAAACATATATATCAACAAGTGAATCTAAAAATCAAATGAATAAAAATTCTGATGAACAGAATAAACTTGTAAATGTAATAGAATCCGGGACATAGAAAGGAAGTGGACTGACAATCATCAGGGGGGAAGGGGTGCAGTGGGTGCGGGAAGAGATTGGACAAAGATCTTATACCTATGGGCGAAGACAGTGGTTGGGGGGTAAGGGCATGAAGTGGGGTGGGAGCTATGTGGGTGGGGAGAAGAGGAACATCTGTAATAATCTGAACAATAAATATATTACAAAGCTTATGTCCTCTAAGAAAAGCCAGAGAGCCTGGCCAGTGTGACTCAGTGGTTGAGCATTTATCTATGAACCTAGAGGTCACCTCTTGATTAAGGTGACCAGATTTTAACATTGGTGAAGCGGGACACCATTGACCTGGGAGGAGGGTTCTTGATTAAAAATTTGGTCTATATGTTAATAACATGAAAATATATAAGTCCTTCTGCTAATGCTAATTTCTTTTCTTCGTTCCCATAAGTTGTTTTCTGAAAAAATTCCTGTAGTTTAGAGGAAGATGCAGCAGTATTTAAATATCTTTTATGTTTCTGTGTCTCCAAGTGCTTTAAAATATCATTCTTCCCACCATGCAAAATAGAAAATTCACCATTATATTTCTTACATTTTACCATGTAATCGCTTTTGGGTTTTTTTGATAAAAGCAAATTCACTTCTTAGATCATCGTTGAATTTGCATCCTCTTTCCTTACTCATTATTTTAAAACTCTAAAAAAATAATTTAAAATTATATTATAAATTATTATATACATATTTCTTAAAAACACAGTAAGTAGGTACATAATTACATGAACATATTTATTGTTAGTTTATAAATTAAATTAATTTGATTGTCATAAAGTAACTATAATTTTAAAAAATTATTTAAATTTTAATCCTATATTTCTTTCTAAATAATAACAATACTAATTTGTATTATTTTCCCTCTGAATTTGCCATAACGTAAGTCATGTCACTTTCAAGGCCGGTGCAAGACTTTTTGCCACCATTATAAAATATAAATAATACAGTACTGTCTACTAAATTCAAGAAAATTTACGTATTTATAAAATAAATAAATTACTTACCTAAATTATCTGAATAGCTGATTTGTAATGACATCACTTGTTTAACTAGCTTACTAGCATACAGTACAATGAGTATTATCTGAGAGGCAGTTACAAAATGTTTTCGTTTTTGCCAATCCTAAAAAATGCCTATGTTCATTAAATCCAAACAATGGTGGTCGAATTCTAACAATGTGAACTTTGATAAGCAGTTTTCAATAATTAGTTCTCAACAACTATTTGTTGTTATCAAAGTTTAACATTATAAAATTAACAAAAATAATATAAAACTCATATCCTGGCTAAATAGCCACATGGCAGCCGAAAACTGTATATTCCCTTCCTACCATTCCCTAGCCTATCATGCATTCTTTCCAAAAATCAGGACTTTAAAAAAAAAATTGCGGGATGTGGGACAAATTGTTAAAAATCGGGACTGTCCCGCCAAAATCCGGATGTCTGATCACCTTACTCTTGATTCCCAGTCAGGGCACATGCCCAGGTTGCGGGCTTAATCTGGTGTGGGTGTGTAGGAGGCAGCTATCAGTGATTTTCATTATGGAAGCTTATATCTCTCTCTACCTCTCCTTTGTCTCTGAAATCAATAAAAATATATTTTTTAAAAGAAAATCTAGATATGGACAGTAGCTATAATGGTAAAGAAAGATTGAATGAAGTACTCTTGCAATAGAGGAAAATAGACTTCAATAAAGAACTGGGCTCAATTCTGAATACAAATAGAATAAGTGTGGCTTATAGCTAAGGAGCAGAGTAAGAAATTGATGGATGAAAAAACTATGGAAACAGTAGTTTAACTCTTGTTGAACTAACCTAACTGAACTCTTGCTGAAGGCAGGCCAAGATGATTACATATCATTTGGCAGATGATCGAGGATGAGGAATTAAGTCGGGTGTTGATGGTGATCAGATATCAAGGATGAGGATTCTCTCTAAGCTGACTTAACAGGATTCTTATTAAAGTGGACTGCACGCCTTAGCCAGTTTGGCTCAGTGGACAGAGCATCTGCCTGGGGACTGGAAGGATCCAGGGTTGGGTTCTGGTCAAGGGCATGTAACTTGGTTGCCGGTTCCCCGGCCCTGGTGGGGGTCCATGCAGGAGGCAAACAATTGATAGGTAATCTCACATTGATATATCTCTCTGTCTCTCCCTCTCCCTTCCACTCGCTAAAAATCAATGGAAAAATATCCTCGTTGAGGATTAACCACGAAAATAAAATAAAAAATAAAGATAAAGTAGACTTCACAAGGATGTAGACAGAATCTCATGGTGTGGCTTGCTCACACAGAGGGCCCCAAGGGTCCTGGCTAAGTTTGGCCAAAGAATCTTTGTCAGTTCCTAGTAATATGCTAATATCTCTCAAAGTATTTAAAGTGACTTATAGCCTTCTTTAAATTCAGGCTTTCAAATGTACTAAAGACTTGATAAGATTTCCCTGTAACTTGTTGTTTAGCATACAGATATGAGCTTACGGAGTTTAGAACAGTTTCTGCTTACACAGATACGATAAATCTGGGCCTGAGTTTAACTGCATTCCTGCCCTTGAACCTTTATTCAACTATCAACTGTCAAAAGAAGAACATTCTAGTTCTCCTCTTGATTTCTGAGTCACAATTTTATATCATTTGCTGTTCTTTCCCAGGCCTTCACTTTATAGCAGCTGAGTTTCGTCCCCGGAGCTGTCCTCAATGCTTATTGCCTCTTTATACACATTAAACATACTCACTTCTAATCCTGAAAACACTTTATGATCATGACTGACTATAGACGGCCTTTCATGAATTTCTGAACTAAAAGCACAGGTAAAAATCATTCTCTGAGTGTAATAAAGAGAATGTTAACTTAGAGAAAAGGCCTGTCTTGAAGCATTCAGTATCACCATATAAGATCTCAGTACATTCCACTTTGAAAACTACTCTTCTTAGTTCAGACTGTTTTAATTTGCTCTCAATTCTGTTCCAGTGGTCTATGCCTTTGTTTTTATGCCAATATCATACTGTTCTGGTTACAATATTTTTGTAATATCATTGGAAATCCAGAAGTGTGATGCTTTCTGCTTTGTTCTTTTATCCTGAGGTCTTTTGAGAATTCCATACAAATTTTTATTGTTTTTTCCAATTTTGGTTAAAAATACTATTGGAATTAGATTTGGGCAGCATTTTAACAATATTAACACTTCTAATATAAAAACATAAGATATTTTCCGATGTATTTGTTTCTTCTTCTTCAATTTCTTTTATCAATATCTTATACTTTCAATATATAGGACTTTCATCTCCTTGGTTAAATTTATTCCTGAGTATTTTATTGTTTTTAATGCTATTGTAAATGAAATCATTGTCTTTATTTCTTTTTTAAGTAGTTAATTGTTAGTGTACAGAAACACAACTAATGATGATTTAGTATCCTGAAATTTAACTGATTTCATTTATTAATTATAACTGTTTTTTGGTGGGCTCTTTAAGAATTACTACATATAAAATAGCATCTGCACAGAGAGACAATTTTACTTAGTATTTCATTCCAAATCGGATACCTTAAGACTGATTTTCAATCCTTGATTTTATTTCATAATATAATAGTAGGCAGGTGTTTATGTTAACTTAAAAAATGAAGACACTTTGAAATAGCAACCATAATTATAATGATAAAAATAACAACAGCAAAGCACATGTGTGGGTATTTACTTGTTTTCAAGCAATTTCCCATACCATGAATTATATAACCCTCATCATAGGTATTTGTAGAGGTAATAATAGCTTATTTTGACAAGGAATCTAAGGCAGAAGAAAATTACTTGAATTGCTCCAAGTCAGCTAACAAATGGTAGAGCCATTTATCAAAGAGGTCATTCTATTAATCCTATATAATAAAAGCTTAATATACAAATCAACCGAATGGTGGAAAGACCTGTTAGTGGGGAGCAGGGCCAGCGAGCAGGGGGTGCCAAGCCAGTCAAGGCTCATGCCAGCAGGCAGAGGGAGGGGACAAGATTGGATGGTGATTGGGGGGCAGCAGCTACCAGCAGCGGCAGAATGGCAATTGGGGGGGTGGGAGGAGGCAGGGTTGGCCACTGGCCAGCAGCTCCATCCCCTGACTGGCCTACCTGGCCTCCTTCTACACAGGGCTCCCTGACTGTGAGAGGGACCACGCCCTTCCTTCCCCAAGTGAATGAATTTCCCTGCTCTGGGCCTCTAGTGTCAATATAAATTGAATACTAAACATGCATTTACATAATTAATGCACATTATTAAACTATTTTAAAAAAAGAATAAAACGTACATAATATACATATACTTATCAAATAGTTTGATGTTTAATTATTTAGTTCATATAAAATACTGGCTTTATTGAGAAAATTTTAAGTTTAAGATAATGGGAGCACAAGTATGACATATTCCCAGATGTGTATGTGTGTGTGTATGTGTGTGTGTGTGTGTGTGTGTGTGTGTGTGTGTGTGTGTTGTGAATGGAGGGCAGGCAAAGTCTGGGTGAAATAACAGGGAGGCAAACTGGGTTAATAGTTTTAGATGGGTTATGTCCCATTACTCAATGTCAAATTTTATGGGGAAAAAAAATAGTTGGATCACAAAAATACTCTTCTATCATGGCCAGTATCTATATCTGTTTCTGGAAATCTTTCTTCCTGAGCTTAAGTGAAAGATACTTGAGGTCACTTGATATCTTCAAAATATTAAATCTCTGGTAAGTACCTAACTATACTAGAACTCCATAAAAAAGTATAGCTAAGAAAGAATAGCTAATATTCCAGTAATCAATAGAATCCACGTTCAAAAGAAACAACTATAATATGAATAAATTATCTTTTCCCCTAAATGAATTATTCTAACATCCTTTAAGAATAAATAAAAGATATATAAGGAGTTCAAAACCCCTATGATATTGAAAATCCTGATGTACCTAGAGGGCTAAATTCTATTTCTGAAATAACTTTTTTAAAACTTTAACTAGGACATACTCTCTTTAAACAACATAATGCAAAAATGAACATACAATTTGTACAAGAGAAATGTTAGACACTTTCAGAAGAAATGAGTGTTTATTGCTATAGTTTTTGATATGCCTTTCCTCCTACTTAAATTCTGTTTAAGTGTATACATCACATCAAGCCAGCCTAGTAATTTCTTAAAAATTCTCCCACTCAAAGTTTATAAAGATTTGACAATGACTTATAGGTGTTTTAAAAAGAGATTTGTTTCTGATTGTTTTCAATGTTTAAACATGAAAAGAATAAAATAGAAGTTTATACATAACTGTGAGAGCAAATATTTCAAATCAGCTTCAATAGTTGATTTTAAATAACTCCATATATTTAATATCGTTTCACAGAGCACTACTTTTCCCCATATATCTCTGCATCAATTATGCAAAATTTTCCAATTACATGTGGCAGAAGTTTTTTAATATTTCATGCCTACATGCTTAGGCATAATCTGCATATGCTTATTGCTTACTTAGTGGTAAGAACTACTTAAATGTCCAAAAGAAAAAGCTTCACTGACTATAAAGAACTTAGATTAACGCATCATTGAGAAAAAAATAAATAGCATGCTGTGATAGCTTGCTCAAGCCGACATAACCAAATATCACAGACAGTGTGGTTAAACAACAGCACCTTGTTTTGTCAAGTTCTGGAGGCTGGAAGTGCACGATCAAGGTGTCAGCAGATTTGCCTTCTTCTGAAGGCATGTCACCTTGGCTTGAAAAAGTCCACCTTTTCACATCTCTCCACATGGTCTTTCCTTTGTGCACACTTCTCCCTGGTACCACTTTGTGTGTTCAAATCTCCTTTTCTTTTCTTTTCTTTTCTTTCTTTAAAAAAAATATATTTTATTGATTTTCCACAGAGAGAAAGGAAGAGGGATAGAGAGCTAGAAACTTCTATGAGAGAGAAACATCGACCAGTTGCCTCCTGCACACCCCCTGCCTGGGATGTGCCTGCAATCAAGGTACATGCCTTTGAACTGAATCTAACCTGGGACCTTTCAGTCTGCAGACCGATAACGCTCTATCCACTGAGCCAAACAGGTTTCGGCGAAATCTCCTTTTCTTAAGGGGATACCAGTCAAATTGGTTTAGAATTCATTCTAAAGGTGCATTTTAACAAATTACCCCTTTCAAGGACCTGTAGCCAAATATAGACACATTCCAAAGTGTTGAGGATTCAGACTTCCACATATGATTGTGCAGGAGATACAATTTCGCCCATAACACATACCAAGTTATTGCAACCACGGCATTTCTTAAATTCAGATAATACTTTGTAACTTGCTTTCTATCTCTCATAGTTAGAATTTCAGGTAAATTAAATAACTGCTTGGCCATTATTCTAGTGACCTGATCATTTGCAGAAACCACCAGTACCATATTCAAGCTCTTAAATTTCAATATGAAACAAATCATTTTACAGATCTTATCAGATTTTGTAAACAACTGATAGGTATCATAGTAATCACATTATTTCCAGGTTAGCAATGTAATTGTGACTTGAACTTGACCAGGAATCTGGCAAAATCAGGGACCTGATAATAGTCACTAGACAAGTCAATGCTCATTCATTCATCTATTTATTTTTCTAACCATTTGTTTTTTTGTGTTTTTATTTTTTTATTTTTTTATTGATTTTTCACAGAGAGGAAGAGAGAGGGATAGAGAGCTAGGAACATCGATGAGAGAGAATCATTGATCAGCTGCCTCTTGCACCACCCCCTCCTGGGGATGTGCCCGCAACCAAGATACATGCCCTTGACCGGAATCGAACCTGGGACCTTGCAGTCCGCAGACCGACGCTCTATCCACTGAGCCAAACTGGTTTTGGCAACCATTTGTTTTTTAATGGGGGAACACATCCTGTGCTAGGAGTTATGGATTCAATGAGAATTAAAACATGGCCTGCTTTCAAGACTGTCAGAATCTAGTGGAGGCAGCTATGCAAGCAAAGGCTTCTTTGTTCGGTGGTATAGATATTTGAGAATAGCAATGAAGGACAAGGAGGTGGAGATCAGAAAAGGCTTCACAAGAGTTGGCAAAGGGATAGGGGTTTGAATGCATAGAAAAATCACTAAATTCCAGAAGACAAGTACATGGTACCAGGTTTCTACTCTTATGTTCTTCACCATCATCCCCTTCTTAGTGGCCTACTACCCATAATTGATGGGAAGCATAAGACATTGGGGGGGGGTAGCAGTCTGAATTTGTCCCAGTGCCTTCTACTGCACACTCTGGCTAGCTGATAGTTAACTCCATTTGTGAAAGAATGTAAGAGATTAGCAGCCTGACTCTGTACCTACAAAACCAGTATCCCTAGTGCACATTCCTGAAGTCACTGCCCCTTCCTTAATTATCTGGTCTTGCAAGACCTATTTACCTAAATACTTCCAATGGTCAGGGGCCATAAACCAAGGATGTAACAGCTTAACTAGAGGGAGGTCCCTGGCGCCATGCAGGATGGACATTAGCTACAATCTTAGTTAACCATTCTAACTGACTCCAGGGGGGCTGGGAGAGTCCCCTGCAGAAGCTTGGTAGTTAGTGAACAAAGAAACTCAGAAATAAATAAAAAGAAAATTTCACTGTCTCAGTTGTTCAGAATCTGGATCTTTGAGTCCCCTGAAGCAGCAGCGCTGCTTTGAATAAAGGCTTTCCTAAACCTTCCGAGTGTTCAACTGTCTTCCTCCACGTCAATTCCATACGATAATTGTCTACAAATAATTTAATCCAATGTCATTCTTAGCATCACTACCAAAGCCATGCTGTGAACCCATCCTCACAGCTCACTTTATTTCTTTTTCTCTTTTTGCAGCTGCTTTGATGCTGCATAATTTACTGATCCACTTTTCTTCCTGCAAATCATTGGCCAAAACATGAACAGCAAAGCAGTAGCTAGAAATTTGTCAGCACCTGCTACTTCACAGGCAATAATTCAACAGTTCCTGATTAACTGATGCCTCTTTATGTGTCCTTTCTATAACATAGGGGCTTGATAGAAAAGTGATGTACTTTAATGAGCCAAGCATCTGGACCAGAAAGACCTAGATTTGAACGACAACATCACCCATTTCTAATTTTCTGATCTTGTGCAAGTAATTCAAAATTGCTGAACCCTAGCTTCCTCCTTCCAATAAACAAAAATGTTCATAATAAACTCTACCTGGTTGTTAACATATGAAAGCACCAGAACACAGCAGGGGCCCCTGACTAGCAGATTCATTATCTCTTTCACATCCTGCCACCTCTCCTCACTGCTGCCTTTTCTCTTCATTCCGGCCCTAACTGACCTATTTAAGTATCTATTCCTTTCTAACATCAACCCCCACTCCCCTGTTGAACTTCCCTTTTCTAGAAAATTGTCATTCATTGTTCTCAAGCCTAACAGGATCATTTCCCTTCTTAGAAGAATGCATGGAAATGCATCTATTCTTCTTGTTTTCAACTTCAAGCACTTTGCCTCAGCAACCTATGTGCTCATGGATAATGACTGTCTGAGAAGTTCAGCAAAATCTGTTTTCGCCTTTACTCAGATATATTACCACAAAACAGTCCTCTTCTTCATACCCATACTGCCTTCTGGAGCAAAACTCACCATCATTTTATTCTACTCGAACACTCAATACTTATATTGAGATAAGTTTTTCTCTGCCCTGTTTGCATATTAGAATCATTTGGGAATCTTAAAATATACTGGTGCTAGGTTCCAATAAAAATTCAATTAAATCAGACTGTGGGGATGAGGTCCACTATATATTTTTTAAAACCTAACCAGGTAATTTTAATGTGCCTTCGGGGCTTAGAACCTGTGAGTGACAACTGGTTACAAATGACTGTATGTTTGGGGCTTTAAACACTTTCATTTATGTTTATTACTCTTGCCTCATTAATTACATTGTTGAACATAAAGTCCATTTTTGTCCAGGTACTAGATGTATGCCCTTAGGCAAGTCACCTAACCTCTCATATCATAACCACACTTAATGGCCTCCAACCTCCCAAGCTAGTGCTGGCAATTAAATGAATGCCAGTTAGTTGTAAGATGACCATACAGAGCTGTCTGCAGCTGCTTAGAAATCAGCTGCTTAAAATTAAATGCCCTGCCTCCAAAATCACCCACCATAACCGCACCCTCTTCAAAAAATAGAAAGGAATACAAAAGGCATGCTGATAAAAAGTGCAAAAGGAGAATCTCTGATAAAATATGTAGTATTTTCTTTGTCAGAATTGGCACAGATTTGTATTGTCAATGTACTTACTATCAATATGGAGGAATATGCTGACAACAATTTACTGCTGGCATTATTCTTCACACAATGTTAAATAATGTATTAGAAGAACAAGTAAGGTCTGGATTAATGCAAACAACTGTAAAATAAATGCTCAGCTGCTGTAGAATCACTACCCTGGGATTTAAGACACAGCTGATATTAAAAGGGAAAATATTTAAATATTTAAACTCAAAGGCAGGGCTCTCTAGCACTCTAGAACCTTTACATGCAGAGCCATTCCCGTGCACCTGCATTGTTGTAGAGAGGAATGAACTTGGAGGAAAAGAGCTTCCAAAATGGACATAATGTTCAACCTCACCCCAAACCATAACTCGGAAGCCTCATATCTACGGAACTCAGATATAACAATGAGAAAACAGATTTTGCCTCTAATATACCAAAAATAAACAAACAAAAAAGTAATTATAATTAACAAACAAAATAGTCACAGAAGGATTGGGTTTACCATCCATTTCCTTAAGTTCCTGAAAACATTTCTAGCCAGTGGTCAATCACTGCTTAATTTTTTTCCCCCAGTGAAAATAATCTTCAGATCTTCCTTACATTGGCTAAAAAGATTTTTTATAAATTCCCTTCACTTGTGGTAGAGGAAATTTTGGAATTCTCTGGAGTCCCTTTAGGGCCATACTGAGCACATTTAACATATGTTCTACATGCAGACTTTTAGATGCTTAGGGGCAAATTTTACAATCCCAAAGAACCTTCCCTAAAATACCCACATATTTTCAACTGTCACCGACACTCTATTCAGCAATAAAGATGGCAATAGGAAGGTGGCATTGGTGGCATCTTTCTATCTTTCCTCCTCTGGGATTTGGGCTATGGCAGGATCTGGACCCAGTTTACAGGAAATCAACAAAGAGACAATTGAGAGTGGGAGATTAAGGATACTCTTTTAGAGCATTCATTTGGGGGGGGGGGGGCGAGGGGCTGGCATACTGACCTTCTAACCTCACACACAGTCATTGGGCATCCTGTTCAGAGCCAGAATTCCATGATGGGGAAGGTTTTTGTCATGCATTACTAATGTTCCTTGACTCCAGTTTTTTTATTCATTTTCACAGTCTTAGAAACACCAATGTATTTTAGTGATTTTTTCCCCTTTAGTAAATCTGCTAAATTCCTATGTGAAACCACTACCTCATGAACTATGTAAAATATTACATAGCACAACTCACACTTTCCAAATATAACAATGCTTTTAGTTGATTCTTGATTTCCTGATATATTCCAGGTAGATAGGTTGCCAGAACAAAATCAAATGTATACTAAATAAATGTGTATATAAACAAGTTTATATATTTATGTCTAAAATAAAATATCTCTAATTTGTCTATTCTAATAAAAATGAATTAATCCTGCCTTGTTACTTTTAAATATACAAAAATACGTAATTTTTTTCTGCCTTTTGGTTGTACTTATGTCCATCCATTAGCCTATGCATAATTTTTTGTTTTACAAAACCTGAAATTGTATAAATTTTAACGTGTTAAGAACTTGTTCTGTACAGCCGTGGTATTCACAATGATGTGAATAACTTTTGAGATTGCATAAACTATGCTTAATAATTTATATTAAGGATTAGTACCACAATACAAAAAAAAGAAAGAAAAATAAAAGAAAATGCTTTGTTTTTACATGGTTTCCTTAAAACCATCAACTATAGGATGTCAACTACAATTTCTCAAAAAGACTAATTATTTAACCTTAGATACAAATCACATGCTGAAAACTGAACAGCACTAAAATAAAAATGCAAAAGGAGACTAGTAAAAATTCACAGCTTATATTGCACCACAGAAAATACTGAAATCTGAAGACCACAACCCCAAAGGAAAATAATAGGTACCGTGATTCACCTGACCATTACTAGGCATTTTCTACCAGAAGATACATAAATAGGGGAAAAGTGATTCTTCTCTTTTGTCTCTTCATTAGAAATACTGTGTGCTCATATCTTAATTTTATTTTGAAGAACATTGAAGCAAGTTTTTAAAAATTTATTTTCTTTTTTTAAAAAAAAGAAGCAGCAGCTTCAACTTTAAACTAACAGATTTGAAAATTGTTATCCTGGTGCCCAGCCAGGTGCCAGGCAGCAGACTGCCTTTGGCACGGAAACCCAGAGGACTCAACAGCACACCTCTTATCTGTCACTCCACTCCAGTTATCGTCGTGTCACCAACATTGGGAAGGTTTGATGCTATTTCACTTGCAGCTCTAAAGTGTTCCTTTTCCCTTGGGACTGTCCATGGTTATCCTTCTTTCTTCACACACTCATATCTCTCATTGAAAGGCCTTCATACTCCCAGCTGACAAGGAACAGATTGTCTCTGATGAGAGGGTACTATATTGTAGCATATCTCCAGATTCTCTGGATAGCAAGGTTCATGCTCAGGCATGTGTGATGATAGACTTTTCAAAGTTCCTGCTCAAATGTTTCACTGTAATGAATATAAGTTTAAAGTGAGAAATATAGTGCACAAAGCCCCATTTTCTGAAGTTCAAAGATCCCACTTTCAATACACATATCTTACTCCTCATTTACATGCTTTAATGTTCCCAACGTTATTATCAGTCATCTCAGTTCTTAAGTGAACTAAGCAACCCCATGACTACTAATAAATTCTACTTTTAATTGTTAACAAAATAGCTTTTTTAATATTCCCTTTTTCATATCACAATGAGAAGAAAAGATGAAGTTTGGGGCAAGAATCAGAAGCATTACCCAGATCTAGTACAGATGTTAGTTCATTAATTAACAAATAAAAAATTAGATGATATTTTTCATTTCACTATTGAGAACTATAAAAATATACTTTTTAAAATTTGAATTACCTTTCTTTACTCCATAAGTTCATCTTAATGACAGAAAATAGAACAATTATTATTTTCCTGTCCAATAAAGAACATATAAAAATAGCTTTGTTTCAGGAATTAAAAATATCAGTGAAGAAGGTAAGAGTAATTGATCTATATTCACTACTTGATACTTCAGACCAGGGAATACCTTATCTAAGAATTGGGAATAGTTATTATTTATCTTTCTTGAGAACAAAGTAAATTTAGGAAAATAGTGGGAAGAATTCCAATTTTAAAGAAAGCAAATTTATATCAAACATCTGCTTCTAGCTATAATGGAATAATTTGACACACACCAGCAATCTCACTGAGAACAAAAAAAACCAAATAAACAAAACAAATATAACACTCTCTATCTAAATTGATCTATCTATCTATCATCTATCTATCTATCATCTATATATCATCTATCTATCTATCTATCTATCTATCTATCTATCTATCTATCTATCATCTATCATCATAGGCAAGTCAAAGAGCTATCTGGAAGCAAGATTCCAGAAAGCTAAAATCATAGATACTGGGCTAACCTGCAATCTCTGTGTTTTTAGAACACTTTTCAATTCTTGGTTTGAACCTGGGCCAAAATCGTGGGCCATAAACTTGAGAAACCATATGAAACCTACATTGGTTTCCTAGGGCTGCTGTAACAAATTACTATAACCTTGGTGCTTTAACCAACAGAAACTTATTCTCTCACAGCTCTGAAGATCAGAAGCCCAAAATCAAGGTGTCAGGAGGTCTGCCCTCTCTACAGAAGCTCTAGGGAAGAATGTCGTCCTTGCCTCTAACAGCTATTGGTAGCATTCTGCATCCCCGTGGTCACATAACTCTCTAATCTGCTTGTCTCTCTTTTAAGAAAATTTTATTGTGTAAGGTATTATAAATAGTAGTACATACATCTCCCTTTTGTTTCCCTCCATTAACCTCCTCCCCCCACCCCCGCACTTGCCCTAACCTCCCCCCACCCCCACCCCAATGTCTTGGGTCTGTTGGTTGTGCTTATCAGCCAGCTTGTCTCTTGACATCACTTTTTCCTCTATCTTCTCTTGTGTCTTCCCTTCTCTTTCCTTCCCTTCCCTTCCCTTCCTTTCCCTTCCCTTCCCTTCCCTTCTCATTTGGAATGACATTTAGGACCTTCCTGAGATAATCCAGGAATATCACTTCATCTCAAGATCCTTCATAAGTTCAAGGGACATAATATAGATATCTCTTGGGGAAACAGTCTACCACAAAACTCAAGGAAAACAATTAAAAACAACAGCACAGCCCTATCCTGTTTGGCTCAGTGGATATAGCAGCAACCTGAGGACTGAAAGGTCCCGGGTGAGGGTTCAAATCAAGTGAAGGGCACATGCCCCAGTTGCAGGCTCCATCCCCAGTAAGGGATGTGCATAAGGCAGCTGATCAATGAGTCTCTCTCATCATTGATATTTTTATCTCTCCTTCTCCCTTCCTCTCTGAAATCAATAAAAACATATTTTTTAAAAAACAGCACCCACGAGTTCACTCAAAAAAAAAGCAGAATCCTTAAAAGAAAATTGTTTAAAAATGTAGTACTTATAAATAAAAAAATAAGGACACATATGTAACACCTTAATCAATAAAGAGATTTTAAAGAAGAAATAAATAAAAATGTCCTTTCTTCAGAAGACAGTGTTATAAAAGTGAAATTGTACAACACACAAGGAAGGAAAAGATTGCATGAAACAAAAAAAAGTATACCCAGAATATATTGAAAACCAAATACTATTAGAGATTAACAACAACAACAACCAAAAAAAAAATCAGAGAGAACATCAGAAAAATGGGCAAAGTCTTAAGCAAGAACTTCACAGAATATATACAAATAGTTGAAAAATATAGGAAAAGGGCTCAACCTCTTTAGTTACCAGGGAACTGCAAATTAAACTGCAAATGAGACTGCTGCTATCCCTCCTGAGTGCCTAAAAGGAAAAGACCAACAACAGCACCAGAACTGACAGGATGTAGAGAGCCTAGGACTGCCATCCACCGACCCTCAGTCTTAACTGGTACAGTCTCGGTGGAGAATTGTGTGGCAGCTGAATATACGCATATTCTATGACATAACAATTCTGCACTGAGGCTAAAAGGAACCAAAGACATACATAGAAATGACCATTAAAGTAGAATAAATGTCCCAGATGGTGTTGCTCAGTGGCTGAGCATCTACCAAAGAAGTAAGAGGTCACTGGCTCGATTCCCAGTCAGGACACATGCCCAGGTTTCAGGCTAGATCCCCAGACGGCAGCCAATCTATGATATTTCTCTCTCATCAATGTTTTGTCTCTCCATCCTTCTCCCTTCCTGTCTTTCTAAAAATCAATAAAAACCTATTAAATATAGTAAATAAATCTAGTAGAGTTAAATAATGGAATGCTATGTAGTAATGAGAGAATGAACTACACAAACGCTTAACACTTATATTCAACATGAATGAATCCTAGAAACATAATGTCAAGTGAAAATAGGTTATTTCTATGAAAAGTACAAAAAGATTATGATGTTATAAGTCAAAATAGGAATTACCTTGGACAGCTTGTATAACTGGAAATGGGCACAAGGAGGGAGTATGGAACAGGGGTATCCTATTTCTTAATATGGATACAGTGTTAATGTGTGATTATGCTTTTTTTAAAAATATATTTCATTGATTTTTTACAGAGAGGAAGAGAGAGGGATAGAAAGTTAGAAACACTGATGAGAGAGAATCATCGATCAGTTGCCTCTTGCACAACCCCTACTGGAGATGTGCCTGCAACCAAGGTACATGCTCTTAACCGGAATCGAACCCTGGACCCTTCAGTCCCCAGGCTGACACTCTATCCACTGAGCCAAACCGGTTTCGGCTGATTATGCTTTTAAAGTTTATCCAGAGAGCACCATGATTTATACTGATTTTTTATATGTGGATTATACTGTATGAAAATTTTTTTTATAAATAAACAGGAGGGCAATTTGAGATCTTGCTCTCAAACATATGGCCTTATTTTGGCTCAAATGAACTCTTACAAAAAATAAAATAAACAGGATAACCACATTTTAAAAATTAATTCCCATTTTAAAAATTAATTTTTATTCCAAGAAAGAAATAAAAATCTAAACAAAAAATGTAAAACAACTTGAACGCCCAACTTAAAAGTATTTACATAAATTTAATGTATGTAATGCCACAATAAAATAGGTTCAGATAGAGATTTAAATAAAAGCTGATGATTTAGTCCTGGCCAGTATGCCTCAGTAATTGGATTGCCAGCCAGCTGCATACCAAACCATCTCAGGTTCAATAGCCAGTCAAGGGCATGTTACTAGGGTTGTAGGTTTGACCCTGCCCTGGTCGGGCTCATGTGGGAGACAACCAATTCATGTCTCTCACATCTCTGTCTTTCTCTCTCTCTCCCTCTCCTTCCCTTCCCTTATCTGTCTTCCTTCCTCCCTCCCTTCCACTCTCTAAAATACCAATGGAAAAAATATATTTGGGTTAAGATTAACAACAAAACCCTACAAACAAACAAAGCATCCTGATGATTTAGTTCTCTTACTAAGTCAATAAGCACCTACAGAGCATCCTCATCATACCCAGATGGGGTGGGAATGACTAAGGTGCATAAAAATATAGGAGAAAAAGGCACTTCTATGCTCTCGAATAATTTATTGCCATCACAGAGAAAGATCTATATGTCTCATATATCTAAGGGAGAATGCAGTGGTACAGATGTAAGGGTTTATGTAGAAGGAGCATCACTAAAGGCTGAAGAATATTCAAGTTTCCAACTCTCCTTGCAGAGTTAAAAGGACTTAAGTATGTGAAGATTCTGAAACAGGCTAGTCAGATTCTGAGGCTATTTCTTTGTAAATCTCAGTTGCATCTCTAGAAATATTTGGTCACCAGCATTGTTTTTCTCATTAATCATTCTAGCCACCTGGTCTTTGAAAATATTTTTGCACTAACTTTATATTTTTCATCTTCTCTATTAAAACTTACTTCCAAGTAAAGTTCAAAAGTGTAATGCAAGATTCTCTCTCATATTTGCATATTTCCCTTAGTTAAGCATAAAATAAAGAGGAGTTATTTTTAAAGTTGAGGTAGGGAATAAATCATCTTTACTTATCATGAGCAAAGGTGCAACATGCTCTATTTATTCTGAAAATTATTTAGGCATATTTATCACAGCATGATTTTTCTCATTACATGAAGTGAGTATTGGAATTAGCTTTCACAATCGTTTTTAGATGACTATCACTAAAGCAAAGTATGTAAAAACCTTGAGAAACAAGTAAAAGGAAGTAACTAATATGTGCATTCAATACATGACAAATGTAAACATATTTATATGTATATATGAAAAATATATTTAAAACATGTTAATTGTGTTGTCAGTTACAGGGACTGAAGAGAGGGTGTGTGAATGGGGAAAGGGCTTTAAGAAGAGGAATTTTTATCTATAATAATAAAAGCATAATATGCTAATTAGGTCAGACAATTTACACCTTCCAGATGCCATTCTAGACTTCCTTCCAGACTAAGCGGTGGTGGCAGAGGCTGTTAGGGGCGATCAGGCAGGCAGGCAGATCAGATAGGGATGATGAAGCAGGCAGGTGAGTGGTTAGCAGTGACGAGGCAGGAATGCAGAGGGGTTAGGTGCAATTAGGCAGGCAGGAAGGCCAGTGATTAGGAGCCAGAGGTCCAGGATTGCAAGAAGGATCTCAGATTGAGAGAAGGCGCAAGCCGAGCTGAGGGACACCTCCCTCCACCCACCACCCACCTCTTGTGCAGAATTTCATGCACCAGGCTTCTAGTTTTATACAAACCTTTATCTATAAGTATTTACTGTGTCATTATTATACTTTTTTGAAAAATATACCGTATTTGCCGGCGTATAAGACGATTTTTTGGCCCTGAAAAATATGCCTCCAAGTGAGGGGTAGTCTTATACGGCGAGTATATAACAAACTCTGTATTTTGAGTGGAAATGTTAGGGGTCGTCTTATACGCCGGCAAATACGGTATTTTCAGGGCCAAAAAATCGTCTTATATGCCGGCAAATACGATATTTTATTTATTTTTTTATGGAGAGGAAGAGAGAGGGTTAGAGAGTTAGAAACATCAATGAGAGAGAAACATCTATCAGCTGCCTCTTGTACATCCCCTACTGGAGGTGTGCCTGCAACCAAGGTACATGCCCTTGACCAGAATCGAACCTGGGACCTTTCAGTCCACAGACCAAAACTCTATCCACTGAGCCAAATCAGTTTAGGCAAGTATATTCTTAAATTATAAAAATTAAAAAAAAACTAAGTATATCTTACTCTTTCAATATGAAAAATGAAAATAAACCCCTAATAAAAGCATTGCTCTTAAAACTCTTCCCCATTGCCAGTGAAGAGCTATAGATAGAAGGTTATGTAATACAACTCACATGCTGACTGGGAAGGCATAACCATTATTCATCCACTTACACTGAGGACAACCCAGGGCTGTGCTAGGATTGCTGTGTAACTCAGCTCTGCCTACTAGTGGTAATGTGAGGAACCCTAAAGTTATCCATTCTTTCCACCACCACCACCACCCACTTAGGTAAAAGTAATCCTTTAATCATTTCTTGAACAGATACCAAATACAATTTTTCCCCAAATAAAATAAAACAACAACAACAACAACAACAAATTCCTAAAACTCCTCATTGGGCACCTCTGTCCCCAGGGGCCCCATGGGCCCTGCAGCTGCTTCCTCACCCCTCCCCCACCCTTCCCACCCTCCATCTCTCAGAAAAGAGTTGCACCATCAGTCCTGCTGTCTTTCTGAGCTCCTGCCAGTTCTCTTCCTCAGCTTTGGCTTACCCAGCAATTCTGAGTCTTAGGAAGGATCAGATAGGAAGCTGTTAGTTACCAGTTAATTGTTTTAAGCTTTTGTTCATTAACTTATTGTGTGGTAAATCTTCCTTGATTGTTTATTTGCTGAATCTGGCAGTATATAGTAAAGAAAGAGTCAATCTTCCAAATGCTGAAATGATACCACATGTGAGGGATTTGTATGCAAGATGGATGGAAACTCATAACTGCTTTAAATAGGTAGAAATGGCTGGTGGGGCTCAGTTGGTTGAGCCTCTTACTGTGCACCTAAAGGTCAACTGATTCCTGGTCAGGCTACATGCCTAGGTTGCTACTTTGGTCCCAAGTTGGAATGCATACAGGAGACAACCAACTGATGTTTCTCTCACACATGGATGTGTCTCTCTCAAGTCACTAAATGTACATTTAAAAAAAACCAATAAAATAAATTTAGCATGTAGTTTTGTAATGTACTTGTGCATTCTTTCTTTCCCTAGAACTTTTTACAATTTTTATTGAATTTATTGGGGTGACATTGGTTAATAAAATTATATAGATTTCAGGTGCAGAATTCTATGATACAGAATCTGTATACTGTATTGGGCATTCACCACTTCAAGTCAAGTCTCCTCCCATCACCATGTATCCCTCTTTCCTCTCTTCTACATCATCACAGCCCCCTTTCTCTCTGGAGTCACCACACTACTGTCTGAGTCTATGAGTTTGTTCTTATTGTGAATTTCAAATAGGTAATGCAAATCCAGGACATCCAAATTCCCCTAGCCAAAGATCTTTGGTGAACTCATGATAATATTCCCCCAAAGGTATCCTAGTACTGCATTCAAATAATAAGGGTAAAAAATAATAAGATAACTTAAATTCTTAACCTAGAAAACAGAAACAAATATAGCTTCTAAAAGATTTTTCATGTATACCTTCTCACTTACTGATATATCTTAGAGTAAAGGTTTCTGTTGAGAATGCAACTATTTAGTGAGAATCTGAGGAGATTGGGAGTTAATCAGGATACATGCTCCCATTTATACATGTAGAGCTCCTACCTCCGGCCTTTTTCTAAATACATTTTGACCACTCAAATAGCATGCATGTGGAGGGGACCAGGCATTATCTGGTCATCACTCAGATGGTTAAAAAGTTGCACCTGAAACCCTGAGTCTCTTTTCTTCAGAAGGTTAAATGGTAGACATCACACCTGAATTGTCTTGCATGTGCATGTTCTCAGTAAGCAGATTTTAGTTAAACATAAATCATTCCTCTCTAAGCCTCTTGGTATACTTTTTAGAGGTTTAAGGATAATGCTGCTTTTATCAGTTTTTAAATATATTTTTATTGGTATAGTTTTAGATATACAGAAAGGTTATGAATATAGTATAGAGAGTTTCCATACATTCCACACTTTGTAAATGACTATAAAGTGTAAGACTAAGGGCAAAAGAAACTCTACATAAGCAACTCAAGGCTATAAAATTGTTTCCCACACAAAGGGATATAGGTCAACAATTCTGAGACCACCATATTTATATGGGAATTGAACAGTTGATAGATAGATGATAGATAGATAGATGATAGATAGATAGATAGAAAGATGGTGGCAAGATCCAGATTTCTCTCTGTTGGAGTGGAAAGTTACAGATGAGGAAGTGGGGAGGCTAGAATGATTCTTGCTGCAAGAGTTTAGAATTGAAGACATTGGTATAAACTCAGTTTTGTTAATGTATATACAAGAGGATACATACAGGAATATTCATATATATGTGTATCTACATGTGTTACTGTGCACATATTTCCTACCTCCTTCAGCTGAGAGGGCCTGGAAGCAATGGGATAATTTTAGAGCTGAGTTTTGGTGAAGTTCTTTTCCAGAGACAGTAGGCCTTGGCATATTTCACAATTGTTCCTCTTTATCTAACCCCTGGAAGAGCCAGGAAGGGATCATTTGAAGATCTTCACCGTGAGAACATAGCAAGGTTCTTAAAGGGACAGCCTTTAAAAGTGTGATATTACCCTGCAAGACTATAGCTCCTAGGAGTTGCTCACTGTCAAGCTACCCCACACTCCACCTCTAGCAACTTGTCAAAATTACTACTTAGGTGCTCTCATTTATTTATGTTTCTAGCAGCTTCTGCTCCATGTACACATATCCCAATTACTTTATTTATGTGGATGTATCTAGTTCTCTAGTTCCCTAGATGTTAGAGTGGCATTTGCTCTGAGGCCTTGGTTCTCTAATTGGTCCAAGAAAATTAGTTTCCAGTTTTTTAGCTTATCTTTATTGTACATATGGAAATAAAGACTTGGGAGCTCTTTACATGTTGAGATTGTATCCAAAGTCTCTATACACATGATTATTAGTATCTATATATCAATTATCTATCTATCTATCTATCTATCTATCTATCTATCTATTATCTCATACTCCAGGCCATGATTTCACACTGATATAGTCAATTGTTCATTCCATGATTTCTCCTTTCCAAATCTGAAAATCACTTCCCCAAGAGCAAAATATGGCTAATTGAATGAATTAAAAGTAGTTTCATAATTGCTAATCCATGCCTCTGCAAAGCAAAATTTTATTAGAGAATTGGCATTCATTATTTCTTTAGAGGATTTTAATCTATTTTTTGTCTTTTGATGAAGATCATATGATTCAAATACAGTAAGTCCTCACTTAAAGTCTTCCATAGGTTCTGTTAATTTAAGTATAATGTATAACAAAGCCAATTTCATCATACGCTAATTCATATGAATATGTTCTTACAGCATCTCATCAACATTATAATAAAATAATATTGAATCCGACAATGCTGTGGACCAGCGGTACTGGGTTTAAAAGTTACTGGAGTCAGTTATCCCCACGCCCCATTTATTGTGACTATGTTTATTCATTTTAAGCACAGTCAAGTTCATTTATTTCTATTTGCTTTTGCCTTAACTCCACTTCCCTCATTTCCTTGTAGATTTTATTTCTTTTCTACTCCTTTTCTTTCTGAATATGTGAAGCATTAACAAGGTTCTAAAAATCAGATCTACAAAAAAGGTATATTCACAAAAGGATCATTCTCTACCAATGGAATCCCTTAGTTCCTTCTATCTTTTCCACTCAATTCCTGCTCACACACTGTAGGTAACCAATCTTCATCTCTGGGTTTTCTCTTCTGTGTTTCTAAATGTTTCTTATACAACAGGTAGCATATAGTATAGTAACCTTATGCACTATGCAACTTTCATTTATCAATATTTCCTTGAAATCTGTCTATATCAGTTCATGAAATATTCCTCATTCTTTTTTTTTTTTACAGCTCCAGATTACTATAATGTGTAGATGTGTCGTTTATTCACTACTTTCCATCCAATGCCTCTGCTATGAATGGGCATTTAGATTTCCAGCAGCATTTTTCAATCACAAATAATTCTATAATGAATGACCATATGCATATATATATATATATATATATATATATATATATATATCTATTTTTGTACTGTGGAGACACATTTTCTGGATAAATGCCTGTAAGTGGAAATTCGAAATTAAGATATAAAATCATGCATAGTTTTAATAGATTTTTTTTAAATTTCACTTCTTAAGGACCAAACCAATTTTTATTACATTTAACAATATACACAGATGTCTGCTTCCCCACAGTTTCACCATCAGAATGTATTGATAAAACTGTTAAATTATACCAATACTATATGTGATATATCATATTTCAGTGTAGTTTTCATTAGAAACATCAAGAATAAAAATGAATAAATTTTCATATATCCCAAGGTCGCTATATATGTAAATTTTCTGTTCATGATTTTGCAACATTTACATTTGTTTTCTTTTTTACTTCAAAACAAGGATTTCTGGGCCATATAGTAGCTCCAGCCTTAACTTCGTGAGGAACTGCCATACTGTTTTCCATAGAGGCTGAACCAATTTATATTTTTACTAGTGGTGTACAAGGATTCTCTTTTTTCCACATTTAAATATATTTTTATTGGTATAGTTTTAGATATACAGAAAGGTTGTGAATATAGTATAGAGAGTGTTCCCCAACACTTGCTATTTATTGCCTTATTGTTAACTAGAGGCCAGGTGCACAAAATTGGTGCATTTAGGGGGTGACCTCTCAGCCCAGCCTGCACGCTCTCACAGTCTGAGAGCCCTCAGGAGATGTCCCACTGAAGGCCATCTGTCAGACATCCTTAGTGCTTCCACTGAGGCGGGAGAGGCTCCCACCACCACCTCTGCATTCTCCATCCATGAGCCAGGCCTCTGAGTGGTGGTCCCCCTGTAGAATTGCATTGAACACCAGAGGGAGTGCCTGTGTTGAGTATCATTCTAACAGCTGGGAGGTTGTATTTCACTATGGTTTTGATTTTCATTTTCCTTATAGCTAGAGAATTTGAGTATCTTTCATATATCTGTTGGCCATCTGTATGTCTTCTTGAGAAAATTGTCTGCTCAGGTCCTCTGACCATTTTGTAATTGGATTGTTTGATTTTTGTTGATTTGTATGCATTCTTTGTATATTTTGGATATTAGTGTCTCTCAACTGATAACTAAATAAAGAAGATGAGGTAATATATAAAATGTAATACAACTAGGACATAAAAAATGATGAAATATTGCCATTTGTGACAACATGAATGGATCTTGAAAATATCATTCTAAGTGAAGTCAGATGAAAAAGAAAAAGAACCATATGATTTTACTAATATATGGCATATAAAACAGAAGTCAACAAA
Organism: Vespertilio murinus; assembly: GCA_963924515.1. Taxonomy (NCBI): domain Eukaryota; kingdom Metazoa; phylum Chordata; class Mammalia; order Chiroptera; family Vespertilionidae; genus Vespertilio; species Vespertilio murinus. The sequence continues at coordinate 17,662,084 of OZ004711.1, read as the reverse complement.
TGAACAAACAAAACAAACAAAAACTCATAGACACAGACAACAGTATGGTGGTTACTAGATAGAAGGAGGATTGGGGGAGGATGGAGTATATGGGATCAAATATATGGGAACAGAAGGATACTAGCACACAAAGCAATATACACATAATCATATCTAATAAAGAGAGAATACACTAATTGACCCTCATGCTGTCACAAAGATGGAGGAACCCACAGTCAATAAGAAGGGAATATGCTAATTGACTGCCCCATACTCAAATATGGCAATGCCCAGAACGAATAAGGAGGGAATATGCTAATTGACTATCATGCCCTCAAAGATGGCGGTGCCCAGTCCCTTCAGTCCCACCAGGGCAGAAGGCCCTGTTCAACTGCCTCCAGAGTCCCCCAGGCCCCTCAGCCTCCCAGCCACACAGTGCCAGCCAAGAGGCAGGCAAGCCTCGGAAGGCGGTTTCCCAGCCGCCCAGGCTCACCCAAGGCTCAGGTAATCAGGACTTGTGCTGCTGGCAATGGCAGCATTAGAGGCTTGATGGCGGCATTGCCTTCCCTTGATCACAGGGTCACCTCACACCCTTGAGGGATCCTGGACTATGAAAGGGGGCAGGTCAGGCTGAGGGACCCCCCCACCACCAGTGCATAAATTTTCATGCACTGGGCTTCTAGTATATTGTACACCTAAAACTTATTAATGTTATAAACCAATGTTACCTCAATAAATTAAAAACATAGAAAACTTAAACAGAGAGATTTTCCTAGAAAAAATATGGAAAGTGATCATCAAAGTACAACATTCCTGGTCCATGTGCTTTCACCAGGGAATTCTTTCAACCTTCAAAGAGCAGCTAGCACCTAAGCTCTGTATAAATTGTTACAGAATAAAGCATCAAAAACTAAACCTCACAAAAACTATCTAAAATAATATGGAATATAAACATGTTTAAATATTAATACATACATTCTAAATATATATTAGTGAACAGAATCCAATGCCATATCAAGAAAGTAATATACCATGGCCAAGTGGGACCTATCCAAAGAAAGCAAGGTTAGCTCAACATTAGAAAATCCATTATATAATGCATCACTTGACAGAATTCTACATGCAGTTACAATTAAGAAAATATACAAGAAAATAGAAAGTTATGGATACACTCAAATATATTTATCTTAATCCTAAAGTTGCTTTATTTCTTAATGAGAAGACAATAACAATATCTTTACTAGGATTAGGTGAAACGATATTTCCCACCACATCTGCCATTATCCTATTTAATAAAAGAATAATATGCAAATTGACCATCACTCCAACACATAAGATGTCTGCCCCCATGTGGACACAAGATGGCTTCCACAAGATGGCCATCAGGGGAGCAACCAGGTTTGCAAGGGAGGGCAGTTGTGGGCAATCAGGTCAGCAGGGGAAGACAGTTGGGAGGGACCGGGCATGCAGGGGAGGGCAGTTAGGGGTGACTAGGCCTGCAGGGGCATACAGTTAGGGGTGACCAGGCAGGTAGAGGAGAGAAGTTGGGGGCAACTGGGCCTGCAGGGAAGGGGAGTTGGGGAGGACACAGGCCTGCAGGGGAGAGAAGATTGGGGGGGGGGCAGGCCTGCAGGGGAGGGCACTTAGGGGTGACTAGGCCTGCAGTGGAGAGCAGTTAAGGCAATTGGGCTGGCAGGGGAGTGTTTAGGAGGTGATCAAGCTGGCAGGTAGAAGTGGGTAGGGGCAATCAAAAAGGCAGGCAAGCGAGCAATTGGGAGCCAGCAGTCCTGGATTGTGAGAGGAATATCTGACTGCCTGTTTAGGCCTGATCCCATTCTAAAAGGGCAGTCGGACATCCCTCAAGGTGTCCCACATTGGAGATGGTGCAGGGACTGGGCTGAGGGACACACACACACACACACACACACACACACACACACACGCGTTCACGAATTTTGTGCACAGGGCCTCTAGTCCTTCATATAATACCCAAAGTATTGAAACAAGGTGAATTACTTTTAAAATAAAAAATTAAATCAAAATAAGTAAAATAATATTTATGTGATGATGATATAAATTCATACTTGAGAAACCCTGGGAAATAATGGTACTATTAACTCAAATATAAAAGAATTAAATGAAGTAGCAAGCTATAAAATTAACCTAAATCAATAGTCTTCAATTATACATATAATAACTAGTTAGAAGATAATAAGAGAGAAGAACACCTTTTACAATAGCAATAAAGGATGAAATATTTTGCGATAAATTTAACAAGAAATGTATACAACCTATTTAAGGGAAATATTACAACACTCCTGAAACACACAAATGTTGCTTTGAGCACAAGTAAGAATACCCTTGCTCTGACTGGGAGAATCTGCATTATAAAGATGGAAATCCCCCTATGTTAATTTAAAAGCTTAATGCAATCCAATCACAAATACGTCCATGCTTCTCTCCCCATGGAGCATTATCCTTCCAGAACTGTGCAGATCAGGCACTCACTTTTAAATCTCTTCCCAAAGGAAAGTGCAGAACTGAAGTGCATTTTTCATCATGTTCATACACAGGGTGGTTTTCTTCTGTCCTGTGGTGGCTTTATGTCCATTGTAGGTCTGCTGCTAGCTCCCCTGTCCTCTCTACCTGTGCACCACTCTCTTCTCACCCCTCCCATGCCCTGAGGGCAGGAAGTGCTGGAGATAGCCCACTGAATTTAGTGTTTACTTTTCTACTTTCCGTGATTGGAATCTGTCAGTCTTCTAGTTATTCTGATGTTGTGAGGTTTGTATTGCTTTATTTGCTATGCTCATTCATTCTTATTGCTTTGGAGGTTTGGAGGAGAAGTTGGAAATATCAATTTACATGGCCTGCATTGCCTTGCCTATTTTATCTTTACAGATGAGAGAGCTGAAAACTAAAAATTCACACTCATCGAATGTCAAATAACTGAAGAGGTCAGGAGTATTTCTAAGATGCACACATTTATTTCTATGATTTACCGTCCTAACTCTAAGAAAGGATTAATGCTTCAAGGGAATTAGGTCAGAAGTCTTATATCGATCCTCCACCTATGGCTTCTGGCGCTCATATCCAAATTTACTACTGATATTCCTTAAACAGCAACTTCTTGATTCTATGGGAATCTGCTCTCTTTCCAGAAAGCCCAATGGGGCACTCCCTTTGAAGGCATCTACAAGGTGGGACATGGTCCTGCCAAGATCATCAGCCATCATTCTTTCCTTTTGAAATCTGGCCCTAACTGCTTTGGCCTGTGGCCTCAAGGGTCCCAGGTTCTATTTTAGTCAAGGGCATGTACCTTGGTTACAGACACATCCCCAGTAGAAGTGTGCAGAGGCAGCTGATTGACATTTCTCTCTTTTTGATGTTTCTAACTCTCTATCCCTCTCCCTTCCTCTCTGTAAAAAATCAATAAAATGCATTTTTTTTTAAATCTGGATCTCCTACATCAAGATGCTTTCTTAATAATCAAAATTTTCCTGTCACTTCCTATTTCTATCTTCATAAGCTTCTCAAAAATAAGCTAACATACACACATACATAATCCAACTTATACACACAAGAATGCCCACGGGTATGTACACACACACACACACACACACACACACACACACACACTGACATGGCCTGTGTACTCATCAGGTTGCTGCATCATGGTGAGGTCTGGTAAATCAAAGGGTGGATAGATATGGGATTATTTACAAACTCATGCTATACTATTTCCTTTTTTAAAATTTTAAATCTTTATTCTTGAAAGTATTATGTCCCCATTTTCCTCATTGCCCCGCCACCCCAGGCCTTCACCACCCTATTGTCTATGTTCCTGGGTTATGCATACAAGTTCATTGGTTGGTCTCTTCCAACCCCCAACCCTCCCCTGACTTCCCTCTGAGATTTCACAGTCTCTTTGATGCTACTATGGCTCTGAGTCCATTTTTGTTCATCAGTTTATTTTGTTCATTAGATTCCACATATTAGTGAGATCATGTGATACTTATCTTTCTCTGACTGGCTTATTTTGCTTAGCATTATGCTCTTTTTATTGATTTTTAGAGAGAGAGGAAGGGAAATGGAAAGAGAGAATGATGGAGAGAGAGAGAGAGAGAGAGAGAGAGAGAGAGAGAGAGAGAGAGAGAGAGATCCATTTGGTTGCCTCCTGCACACCTCCTACTGGGGATTGAGTCAGCAATCTGGGCATGTGATCCAACCAGGAATCCAACTGGCAAACTTCTGGTGCACAGGACGGTGCCCAACCGAGCCACACCCAGCCTAGGCCATGCTACACTATTTTAATATTTAATATGTAATTATATGTAATTAACTAGTACACACCCTCTGAATATTAGCCATGCAAACACACATACACACTCACACCCTCTCAATAACTTAGCTTAATGTAAAAAATCTCATGCAGAGTTTTCTATGACTCCTCATCTTTGTCCCAGGTTTTCCAAAGATAGGGATGAATAAGGAAATACTGATTTTCCTTTTAAGGTTAATTGTTTTCTTTTTATATATTTGAAAGGTTCTCCCCCTCCCAAACTGGTGGGTGGAGCTAACACATGACTGGCACCTGCCACAGAGACATCTCTAAGATATTGAACCACAAATCAGCATGGGCCAGAGTGCCCTTGGGGCCCATCCCTTCCTGTTCCACCCTGGGCCCAACCCCCTCCCTTTCTGTCCTTTAAAAGGGACCCCAGGCAAGACAAGTGCTGCTGTTTGCTGGTGGCTGTGGCTGTGGCTGCTGCTGCATCAGCCCGGCTGGGTCCCCTGTCCCCTCCCCCTACCTCCGTGATGGGTTCAGCCCATTACTGGGGAATAAACTTTACTTTAAAATTCCCTGTTGTTCTGTTTCCTGTTTCCTTTCAAACCTAACAATATTTACTTAATTAACAACACATTTTTTATTTAAAATATATATTACATTAATAAAAGCAGACAATTATAGCGAGAAGTATAAAGTTGGTGTGCAAATGACAAGAGTTTAAAAAGATAAGCACAGTTATTTCTCACGCATGTGGCAATTGGAAACTCACTATTCTGGAAAGACATCCATTTCCCTTTTGCTTCTAAGCTTTGCTTTCACAATTCTGTCCACTTAGAATTTTCTCTAATTTTCTGCACCTTATATTTCTTTTCCCAGTATACTAGTCGCAACAATACTTTGAGTCTCATTTCAAATATCACCTTATCCAGAAAACCCCCTGCTCACAATCACCCAGGCCAGAAAAGACATTCCCAATTGATCTCCAATAGCACTTCATTTTCCCGTAAGAGTTTTTCCTTGTTTGTAGTATTTCTGAATGAATCTCATTCACCTCCTATACCATTGAATTCTTAGAGTATATGTTATGCATATTCCCACAACCTAGAAAACATGTACAATCCTTACCACTTTGTTGTATATGCTATATGGTAGCATTTTATTTATGATATACTCATGATCAAATTGAAATAAACCTAGAGTTTTAGGGGATTTCCCTATCTCCATCCTCTTTCCCATGCTGTGGTTTTCTCTCCACTCCCAGTAACACTATAGGAGGTAAAAACAAACAAACAAACAAATAAACAAACAAGCAAATAAAACACAAATGGTAACAATTCATCTTCTATCAACTCATGCTAAGGAAAGCATAAATATTTAGTTGTACACATATCTGTCTCAGCATTATTTGTAAGAGCCAAGGAAGTGGAGAGATCCTAAATATTCAGTAATATGTGATATATTAAATGAATCATGGTGCATTTGTCCTATGATATACAATGAAACCATTAAAAATGACAGAGAACAGCATGCAAATGATATACTCATTATTAAGTATATACTCTATACACTATTTCTGCAAATCTAGGGCTGTGTAAGGCTGTGCTTATGCTACAATGGTGGGGAACGTGGGGGTAGCCAACCAAGTGAGGGAGCAGAGAAAGCTTCCTGGAGACAACTTGTGAGCTGAGATCAGTGACTGCGTGAAGGTGGGAGGGCAACAGCGCTGGGGTATGAGCTCGAACAGGCGCCAGGCAGACGGGATGGTGCGAATGAAGGTACGAGGCAAGAAGAAGCTTATGCTTGGGAAACCCCAAGTAGTTTACTCATCATTATACTCAGACACCCAGAAGGAAAGCAGCCGAGCTGGGACAAGCACCAGCGCCCCTCCTCTTGTGCCAGCCCAGCTCAAAGCAGAGAGGCAGCTCCTCACGCCCACCTAAGCCCATGCTCGGTTCCCTTCTGAGCCTTGAGGGCTGGCCAAGGAGCAAGGCAAATACAATACTGAGATAAGCTTCTTTTTCAATATATTTTATTGATTTATTATAGAAAGGAAGAGAGAGGGCTAGAGAGTTAGAAACATTGATGAGAGAGAATCATGGATCAGCTGCCTCCTGCACACCCCCTACTGGGGATGTGCCCACAACCCAGGTACATGCCCTTGACCGGAATCGAACCTGAGACCTTTTCAGTCCACAGAGCGATGCTCTATCCACTGAGTCAAACCGGTTTCGGAGAGATAAGCTTCTGAAAAATAAATCGTATATGGACTATAAAAGAAACACAATGACATATTATAATAACCTAAAATGGAGAGGATGAAGTTGAGAAGAAAATCATAAACCCTTCCCTTTATGGACAGTAGCATTTGGTTGAATAAATGCTTGCCAGACCAGTGAGTCTAGGGGCCACTGGTGGTAATATTTTTTGTTTTTAAATTGCTTGCTGTGCTTGGGAAGAAAGCCATCACCTGCGGGAGTTATCGCCAGCACTTCTGCAAGCTGAGCAAACAAGAGACAAGTCCCTCCTGGTCTCTGAGACCTTCTAGAGGGGCCATGACACATTGCGGTGGGCAGCTGGGCTTGCGGGATCCCCTGTCGGCAGCAGAGTGGCTGTGAAACTGTGCATCTCTCAGCCCTGGCTTAGCCCCATGCTCTAGGAGCTACAGAGAAATCTGATGGCTCACAGTCACAGACTGCGAGTGGGCAGCCGTCTCCCAGAGCAGCGGTGACAGCTGATGGAGCATGTGCCCCATCAACTCTCCACATGAGGGAAAAGGCGAAATCCCCTAAAAACCCAGAAAAAAACTTACACTTGTCAGAAGTGTGATTTCCTGACATTGTGAACTATAACTCATTTCCTCTGTGAATTTAGGTGGTAGATATGCACGCATGCTTTCACCAGTCCCGTGGAGCCTTGTCCCGTATTCAGCACTACCACTGTCACTCTGACCCGGGAAAGCCCAGGAAAATATGACAGAAAAACCATGCAAGACAGAAAACAAGGCCATAAACACCCCGGGGCACTTTGTCATGTGCCCTCAAAGTCAATGGGTTCAGAGAAAGAGGAGCTCCCTCGCCACAGGCAGGTCTGGCAGAATCTTTGTCACCATGGCAATCCCCCACTCCCAGCCCTCCTCGGAGACCGCTAGGAGTCAAAGTCATGATGTTGAATCTACAACATATGCTGCCAAAACTCAGACAACTTGTTCCAGTTCTTTAAGCAATTTGAACACAGAAGAATTAAAGAAACTGGACTCAAACAACTGATTTTAACTGTGATATATATTAACTCCCTGATATGTCCCCGATTCTGAATAACACATGGCATATATACTGTCTCATCCAACCCTCACCTCAAGCCTGTGGAGTTTATAAAATCATCTACATGTGATTGACTTTAGGAAATAGCAAAAAGCCAATAGGGGAAGATATTCCTCAGTCAAACCCAGAGCAAGGTTTCAGTCATTGGGACCTTCTCAGACTTAATTGTGGGCTACACCATCTTATTAATTAATAATTGGTTTTCCACACATAGGTGACCTTATGAAAGTTGCTGGATATGTTTAAAAGCTTAACTAACGCTGCTTAAAATATCTTCTATGATTGAAACTCTGCTTTCATTTGAGTCATATATAATGCTAGGTATAGCACACAATTCAGAATCATTAAAACAGTTTCTGTGTTCAAGGAGCATATATTATATGAAAGAATGTAAAATTAAATATATAGTAGATCAATTAAGTGCAAATCTGCATAATAATAACTAAAGGCAAAATGGGAGAGGAGAGAAGGAAAGAGTCAGGGCATCATAGTCACAGAAGGCTCCACATGAACACGGAACATGGCACCATTGCAAGTCTCTGTGTCAAATGACCAGAAGACCCCAGTGAAGAATCCTGAGGCTCTTGTGGAGGAAATACATTTGAACCTGAGCTCTAAAGAGTGCAGGCCTTGGATGATGTGGGCCTCATGGTCTCCAGATGGTGAACCTGCAAGCACAATGAGAAGGAGCATAGCCTATGGTGGACACCATGTTTGGTGTGGAGAGCACAGGGCTTCCACTGGGGACTATGTTATAGGGTCTATTTAATAGAGCTGTTTGTTTCAATGTTTCTGATTATTTCTCTCATAGGTTCATACACCGAACAGGAAAATTCTTTGGTAAGGAAAACCATGTTGAGAACTTTATCAAAGCTCACCCTTTTGAAAAGAGCTGGCTCCCAGCTTTCACAGGCCTAGGTGTGACTCTGAATAATATGGCAGCAATGGAAGAAGGGAGGACTGAATGTGGTGTGGAGACAGGTCGGGGAGGAAGATGGGATGGGAACCAGTTGCCAAGGGGAAAATGAGTTGAATAGAAATGGTAGACAGCCCTTGAACTAATCCCATAATACAGGATTTGAAAAAAATACTCTATTACAAAGAGATGAGTTATATTTCCTGATATAGTATCTGCCCCAAATGCTATAACTCATAAAGTCAGAAACATCAAAGTAACTTCGTTTTGAAAAATGGAATATCCATTTGCTCATAAATGGAGTGATAGAAAGAGAGCTTGACAGACTGCAAAGGGCCTGAACTCTAATTTTACCTCTACCTCTCTTTAAAAAATCAAATTTTATTGAATCTCAATATAGCAGGCAAGGTTGTATTCAATGCCTAAGGGTCTTCTGGATCAAATATCGTATGAGTCCTATAGTGCCACTGGGTAGATTTAGCATTCCTTTTCACTCATCAGACAAATAGGAACATGTACCACATGTCAGGCACTGTGCTAAGTTGTAAGAACACATAATGAACAATGGGACCTACTTTGCAGTATCTAGAACTGCCATCTTTATCCTCTGGGGATTTCCTATAGAAAGCAAATAAAGGCGTGTTTTTGCAAATATGATATAAAAATCTTAACTCTTGAATATATACATTTTTTGGGAAATGGTGTGAATAAGGATACAGTTTAAAAAATAATTAAAATTGATTACCCAACTTTAGAAATACTGCACTATACACAGAGCTATGTGACAAAGGAAACACTGGTTGTACATTCTAAACAGCACCAGATATAACTTCATGCAAAAGCAACAATAATCTACTTCCTTCATCACAGCTTAGCTCCCTCTCACAGGACTCCCCTGCTCTGTGTGGCGTGATAAGACCTGTGGTTGTTACTCTGGCACTCATTTCAAGTCTCCCAAATCTCATCTGCAAATATTGGACCTCTAGCATCTTAAAAGCAGAGGGATCTGGAGTGTGTCTGCCTAAGCTGTGCCCTGGCCTGTTACATTTGTTCAAGGTTATTAACATCCTTCCAGGACAGAACTTCAGCCAAAGAGCAAAGTCCTTTAGAATTCAAGCACTCCCTGCCCTCTTAACCATAAAAAGGTATTGCTGCTCTTGAGCTACTTGTGAAACTGGTACACAAGGTCTATTTGTCGGGTCACTGTGCAGAGCACAAATCTCCTGAGGAATAAACCCAGCCTTACTTCCTGACGTTCATTGCACTCTGGTTCACATGCTTACCATTCATCTTAGCTTTTCAGAAGCCACGCCACCATTCCCCAATGCCTGCCTCTCTCTTCACAGAGCACTTCCTAAGAGCAATATCGGCCCAATATCAAAGATGAAGCAATACACTACATGTCAGAGTCACAGTGATGACCTCAAATGTCATTTCTTAGTGAAAGAATTGGAAAATGGCTCAGGGAAGCATGGCCCATACTCTCTTTTTCTATCTCTGGGACCACCTGGATTTTCTAAAACAAGTTTGTGGAAACATAGAAGAGATGAATCTAAGAGGGAAGGTGAGGATGAGTGGGAGAAATTAATCAAAGAATTTAAATGCATATATGTACAGTCCATGACACAGACAATAGTGTGGTGAAAGCCTGGGGTGGGGATCCAGTGCCCGGTAGAAGGGTCAATGAAGTGAAAGAGGACATGTGATACTTTCAACAATAAAGATAAATAAATTAAATAAACAAGTAAATATAAAAGGTAACTGGAATAAAACGTTGCACCCAGCCTGTGGCTAGAGTGTCCAGCAGTCTTTTTTTAATTCATTTTTAAATAAATCTTTATTGCTCAGATTATTACAATTATTTCTCCTTTTTCCCCCTATAGCTCCCTTCCACCCGGTTCCCACCCCACCCTCTGCAGTTACCTCCCCACCCCCCTCAGCCATTGTCCTCATCCATAGGTGTACAATTTTAATCCAGTCTCTTTCTGCACTCCCACACCCCTTTCCCCCTGATAATTATCTATCCACTCCCTTTCTTTGTCCCTGATTCTATTATATTTACCAGTTTATTCTGTTCCTCAGATATTTAATTCACTTGATCTTCTTCCTCTTCTTAAATAATACCTTTCAGCATTTCATATAATACTGGTTTGGTGGTGATGAACTCCTTTAACTTTTTCTTATCTGTGAAGCTCTTTATCTGCCCTTCAATTATGAATGATAACTTTGCTGGATACATTAATCTTGGTTGTAGGTTCTCGCTATTCATCACTTTGAATATTTCTTGCCACTCCCTTCTGGCCTGCTTAGTTTCTGTTGAGAAATCAGCTGATAGTTGTATGCGTAACCAACTGCTTTTCTCTTGCTGCTTGTAAGATCCTATTTTTGTCTTTTGCCCTTGGCATTTTAATTATGATGTGTCTTGGTGTTGGCCTCTTTGGATTCCTCTTGTTTGGGGTTTTGTGTGCTTCCTGTCTGTGTAAGTCTATTTATTTCACCAGATGGGGGAAGTTTTCTGATATAATTTCTTCAAATATGCTCTCATTATCTTGCACTCTCTCTTCTTCTGGCACCCCCATAATTCTGATGTTGGTATGCTTGAAGTTGTCCCAGAGGCCCCTTACACTATCTTCTACTTTCTGGATTCACTTTTCTTTTTGCTTCTCCAGAGGAGTATCTTTTGGCTCATTGTATTCCAACTCTTAGACCTGATTATTGCATTCCTCCATTCTACTGTTGGATCTCTGCATAATATTTTCCAATTTAGTCAGTTTATGTTTAATTTTTAGTTGGGTCTCATGAAATTTATTAGCCTTTTCTAAGAAATTCTTGCATAACCTTATAACCGTGGTTTTGAACTCTATATCCTCCATCTCTTTCTTTTGAGATCTATTTCCTTGTCTCAGCATTTTCACTGCTTCCCAGAGTTGGTGGGATGGCTTTGTGTGTTTGGTGTCCTATATGGTCCAGTGGGTCATTCTCCTCAGTTACCTGAGGTAAACACTCTTGGTGCTCCCCTTTGTGGACTGCGTGTACAGCCAGCTTTGTTGTAGTTAAGTCTTGATTGTTGTTGGTATCCCTGGGAGGAATTGACCTTCAGGCCAATTGGATGTGGGTATCAGCTGTGTCTACTCTGGGATATCTTCTGTATTGGAGACAGTCTTATAGGATCAGACTTGCAAAATTGCAGAAGCCTCTGTGCTCAGCTTGGATGGGTTGGAGTCTCAGGGCTGAGCTGACAGTCTTGGCTTCCTGTCAGCCCTGCCGTTCCGCTGCTCCCCTGAGTTTCCACCTGACTATCCCAGAGTCCTTGTGCAAGAGCGTGGGTGCCCCAAAGGCTCGCCCAGAATTGGATTGGATCTCTGTAGTCTGAAGCTTCTGACTCCTTCCACTATGGAGAGGCCAAGGCAACCTCCTTGATCAGATCTCTGTGCATACTCATACATACGTGACTGTAGACCCTGCCCGCTGCCGCTCCCGGCTCCCCCAGTCTCCCAGTCTCTGAGTCTCTGGGTGCCTTTCTCTATAGTCCAGACTCCACCCAAATGAGCCTGGGTTCACGGGAATTTGGCCAGGGTTGGGGTTCAGTACAGTTGGAAAGGGTTCAGTGCAATTGGGAATTCCTTTCCCCTCCTGCCAGCCAGGCATTTGGCCACACTTCCTCTGCTCCAGAGGGAGCGCTTTGAGGCTCCCAATATGATCCGTGAGCCTCTCTCCTTCTTTCTGGTTATAGATTTCCCACTCCACCAACTTTCCTGTGTTTTTGGATGAATTGTTTTCTGATTTTAGTTGTTGTTTTTGAAATTGTTGTGCGAGGCGGCAGCTTAGGTGCTTACCTAGGCCACCATCTTGTTTCTCTCCCCTTTATTCTGGGAGATTGCATTTTTCTGGATAGGTGTTTGCCATTTATGTGGCTTCTTTTGGGGAAAACCTGAACATTTAAGCAAGCACTGTTTCATCTCTCCATAATGTAACTCTACATTACTAGTTGTAATGCGTGAGTCCATGGGGGAAATTACAAAATAAAACTAAACCAAAAGCTAAAAGTTGTTCATCTATCATTATATTTAAGTAGTCTCTCAATAGAGAGTAAAGTACTCTTCCCAATTATTTCATTTTGGGTGAGTAAAATGAAGCCTTGTATCCACAAATGCCTCTCATCATCTGCAAACATATTTCAAATTCATTTGGCCTCTTTGTGCTTTATGAGTGGATTTCCAGTACAGAGTGCAGTCTGCCTCACCTCTGGCCTCCTGACCACTTTTCCTCCTGTTTTCCTAGAGAATCAGAGTTTTACATGTAACTGATGTAGATATAGATATGTAGAAATATAAACATATATAATGCAAACATAAATAGATATAGTGATGTATATGTAGTCAATTACATACATTTATAATTTAATAATACCTGTCTCAACTTGTGCTCCATACAGAGCTCCAGGATTCATTACCTAAGATCTTGGAAAATATATTGGTTCATGAGTAAGAAGACAACACAGATGTTTGCTTTGGGACCACAGGCAAGCCACATAAACCTCTCATTTAAATCTCCTCTATCAGAAAATAAGCATAAGCTACCAATTCTTGACTACCATGCAGGGCTATTATGAGGAGTAAAGTAAAATAACGTAATAAAAGTAAGTGTTTTGAAAAGTGGAAAGCAGTATATACATGGAAGGAGCCATTATCTTTCATCAGAATTACAGAGAACACATGCATTTTTTTCGTCCTCATTGAACACCGTGAACAAATTTGAACTCTAAAAATGAAATCAGCCCAAAGTGAAATGTTAGTGAATGACAATGAGTCATTTTTCACAACAAATAAATTGATTTTCTATAAATGTTCTTTCCTGTTGCATGTAAAGACCTACATCCATCAATGCCCAGGTCCCCTGTTTTGACACTAGGTATAATTATTGCTGATCACATAGTCGCTTGGTTCACATTCCCATCAGAGCCTCAAGGCCACTCAGTTTCCTTCCAGTTACCACGGGGATATGCCAGATGTATAGTAAATTGTGCTGTTTCCAAAGCATTATTTTTATTAATTAAAAAAATAAAAGTAATTCTTTTCAAGGAAGTGATGTGAGCCTGAATCTCAGGCTTTGTGTTTAACTTCTAGTTCAAAAGCTGTAGATCTTTTATGATCATCATCCTTATTATTTTTTTAATATATGTTTATTGATTTCAAAGAGGAGGGGAGAGGGAAAGATAGAAACATCAAATATGAGAGGGAATCATTGATTAGCTGCCTCCTGTTGCCCCATACTGGGGATCAAGCCCACAAACCGGGCATGTGCCGCTGACCAGAATCAAACCCAGGACCCTTCAGTCCACAGGCCGATGCTCTGCCCACTGAGCCAAATCAGCTAGGGCTGATCATCATTTTTAAGCAATGTTTTCAAACCTCCAGATGGCCTGAATATCACCAGACACTCTACTTTTGCAGACAAGATCAAATTCTAGGAAAAGAAAAATTGCTGCCAGGTCCTCCATTAAGCCCTTATGTTAGTTCCTTTAACTATCACAGCTGGCTATCCTGTACCAATGTTAACTTTTGTTTCTCGGTAATTAAACTATTATTATGTAAGATGTTATCAATGGGGGAAGCAGTGAAAGGCTTAAGGGAACTCTTCTTTGCACCATTTTTACAACTGTTTAAAATAAAATGAAAATCTTACAAAATAAAATTCTATTCCCACAAGTCTGATACTAGGCCTCTAATATATTAATAATTTGTCTAAATTTGGTTATCATTTTCCTTAATTTACACCATCAATTTATTCTAAATTACTTAAAATAGTTTGTTTATATAAAAATAACAATTATAGGCATTGTACATATTATAATAATTTTTGCAGCAGTAACCACATGCCAGGAGCTGTCTTAGAACTTGACATAGATGAAATGAATACCAATGTCTACCCTATTTGGGGTGCTCTCCTAATTTCCTTGCCACATGACTAAACTGAGATGCCAAGGAAATTGGTTACTTGTTCAAGGTCACACGTTTAGGAAGTGTGGAAATGAGCTGATCCCCAGTATACAAGATGACACTCAAATGGCAAATGAGAAAGGTAGAAACTAAGCATGGGACAGTGAAATAGATCCAGGAGAGAGGCAAATACAGCTGTTCAGACAACAGTACAACTTCCTAAGTGCATTCAACAAAAGCCTACCATATGACCAGGAGATAGACAAGTATGCTTGACTAGGACCCGCCAGTGTTTCTCCTAGGAAGCCTCACACAGGATGCAGATACGAATGATTTAAAGCACCTAGCTCTCATACCTTTCGAGGAAATGACAATTTTTTTTCAGGAGGAGCACACTATAGGCAGCTGATGCCACTGCAAAAAATGATTCTGTAACAACCATTTTGTAGGTTGTCAACAGTATGTGCTCCAGGCACACAGCTCTTCTGCTCCCTCACTTAATTCAGGGAAAATTTCAGGATATCAGGACTGATACTATCTCTCTCAGCTGCATGTGTGATAAATATTGGCCAGAAATAATTGTGGCAATGTTCTCCTGCCAAGTTCCTGAAGTACAGGGTTCTACATAGCTCAATGACTAACTGCCATGTGTCCTACTGTTATTCTAAAGAGGAAGTCACATCTCTCTCACCTCATTCTCTCACACCTTCTATAACCATATAAAACGGGAGCTAACTGGCCCTCTGGATAAGTGAATTTCCTATTTACGTGAAATCTAAAACATTCACTGGCTGGCGTGATCTTATTTAGTAGTTTGCTTTCCATTGCAATGCATTCAATGTGCGCAGCAAATTTCCTTGTCTTCATTTTGATTAATTAAAATAAACCACTAATTAAAATTGATGATAGAATTAAACCTAACCTTTTCTTCATAACTTTGAAAAGACTCTGGGCATCTCCTTGCCTGCGGCTTCCCATGAGGAGAAAGTCAGCCTCAGATGCTCTATCAGGAGAAATCCTCCTGGGGGGATTAGAAATAAGTGGGACCATTGGGAGCTGATGAAATGAGTAGAAAATACAACTGACATTTTATGGGGAGACCCAGAGATGCTAAACATGAGCAAATGCAGGAAAATTGAGAGCAATACAGAATTGTCCTATCCAAAGTGTCAATAGAGGACCTACAGATTTCTCTAGGTGAGGTTTCCCACCACAGTAATGCTGCAAGGTCTCTAGCCTCTGTGTAAGTGTGTTCAGTAACATTGGGCTCATAATTCTGGTCACCTCTGTTAGCTAAAATGGAGCATATATTCACAAGGAGAGCCAGAATTTGTTATCTTTGAATGGCTTTCTGTTTGCCTTCTAGAATAGTATGTCACAGGAAAAATGCATCTTCTTCTCAAAGAATCACTAAGTATATTTTTTAAAACTCTGATATAATGTGAAGGGCCACTGTTGTGTACAGAATTTTCTTGCTGTTTACCAAACTCTTTCAACCTTCATTTTATGGTGTTATTAGCAGTGCTGTCTTTGCATTCCTCCCTGTGGAAATGCCTCTACGACAAAGGAGTATAAAGCTGTTTGTCCCTAAATAGCTGTCTCCAACCTTTCTTTTGTGGTTTCATACCATTCCCTTTTCAGAGAATTTGCTTCTCCTTCTACTCCCAATCCAGTCTGGTGAATAAACTACATACTGTTTAGCTGTCTGAATACATTCAAGGTTATAACTAAAGTTACCAGTGAAAAGCAGATAATAAGTACAATATGTCTAACTCAAATGTGTTTTTCACAAGAAGGAAACATGTACAGGCTTTGTACAATGTTTTCATTGTATCCAGAAATCTCTCTCTCTGTGTGTGTCAGCGCCCACCAAGAAAAAGAGAAGTAAAATTATTAGTGTGCCGTTAGAAATGGGCTTCATTGTTTGTACCTACACCAGTCAGTTGGCAGTGGTTGCAATAGAGTAAATATCAGGCTAAGTCTCACTTTAAAAAATATCCTCTTAACTAATGAATGTCACTGCCTGGGTGTGAGACATGTAGTTGTTGGTACATGTGATATGCATTTGCAGAGATTCAACAAGTAGAATAAGCACTGGTTTGGAGTCCTAAGTCTAAAGTTCAAAATCCTGTGTTAAAACTTACAAGTTGAGTGACTTTGGGCTGTCAATGTCTCTGACTTACAATGTTCTCATCAATAAACTTGGAATAATAATTTCCAATTGGGCTGTTGGGCAAATCAGTTGAAATAACTATTTTAAGTTTCATAAATATTTATTGAGCACATTCAAATATACCAGATAGTCTGGCATATCATGCCAAGAATAAAATGATAAATGAGTCAAGGTCTCTGCCCTCTAGAAGTTGAGTAAAATGAGAAAAATAGACAAATTAGCAGACATTTTCAGTATAATGTGATAACTGAATCACAGAGTATAATGAAAACACAGAAGACAGGCATTCTATTAGGATGATTTCTGTAGCAGCGCATATAAACTCTAATAGAAACTGGCTTTTGCAATAAGGAAATTACTGTTAATTCGGGATTTAGCAATGTATTCCAGGACCCAGGATGTCTTTACATATCTGCCCTACTGTACATGGCAATGCCTTTACTCCAAAGCCACATAACCTATAGATCTTACAATGGGTCACAGCAGCAACTAAAAACAAATCCCTCCCTTGGCCATGTACCTCTTCTCACAGCGTGTTGGCTAAAAAGATTGAAACTGGCACATTTTGGAACCAATCACCAATAATAGAAAGTGAACTATCATAATTGACTATACCATTTGAGATTCTAGTCCACCTTAGGAGATATAGAGGGAGAGTGGAAGGATGTTCTTCTGCAGGACATGAATCCAAGATTTTAAAGGATGAGTAGAATTAGCCAAAGGAAGAAGATGAGGATGAGCATCTCAAACCTGGGAACAACATGGACATGATTATGGAGGAAAGTTACTTTAGAGATAACAAGCAAAAGTAGGGCTTATTGTGAGCTATGGACGTCCTTGGTGCTTGTTGGTGTCTGAAATTTACCCATGGAGTAAGAAAGTATCAAGGTCTTAAGCTATCTCTGAATTAACTTTAGACACATTTTCCCCTTGAAGTCATGTGTTTTTTTTTTAAATAAAATGTATGATGTTCTAAAAAATATATACCTTATTTCTACTTCTGAGATATTATCTCCATGGAAAATTATATGATTCTTTGGGCATTGCAGACATTCAACTCAGTAAGTGTGAAATGAACTGCATCGAATGTCCACATAGACACACATGGGATGTCTATATAGAAGGAAACACGGGGAGATGTTATTTCAGGCGTTATCAGCTAAAACAGCCAAATACCACTTTAAAATGGATTTCAGAATGAGAAAACAAAACAATATCCCTGTGAATTATACTGTAACTAATCCCTGTTAATAACACTAGTAGAATACACAATGGAATAGAAAACCTTAGAGCATAAACGAGAGGAAAGTTGAAGGTAATGACAAGGATGATAATCTTACTTTAACTCCCATGGAAAGGTTGAGTTGACCATATAATCATATAAACTACATTTTGAAGTATCGGTACAACCTAGGGTTGATTTTGATTTTTTTAATCACATGGGATGGGAACCAGAAAATAGACTTCACAGTGAAATTTTCCAGAAAGATGGAAAGAGGTGACAGCCTTTCTAGGCAAGACATAGACACACTCAGGAAGCAATTTCCTTTAAGCTATTTCCAAGTGTTGAAATATGAAAAAGTTGGACTATACTTAGTCTAACTGTAAATTACTGTTAGGGTAGTGATGTGAATACAGTAATTTGTCTAGAAACCTCCAGTATATGAGAAAAAAAAAAAGAAAGTTATCTTGTGCTGTCTAGATATGTAACAGAGTGGAAAAAGGGAATAATTCGAAATACAATACCTCTTTATTGACAGACAACATACAGTAAATATATTAAATACTGTATTACAGTTCCTCTCCCTTTAGCATTGAAATTAATTCACCAGTTATGTCTGCTCCCCTCCTTCCATTCAAACATAAATGGGGAAACTCTTTAGAACAAGTCTCTATTTTTCTCTTTTGGAGTCCCTCCTTGCCAAACATTATTAAAGTTTCACTTTTTAATTTCACTGCAACCTGTCTAAAAGAAAAGGAATGAGGGAAGTGGCTACAGGAACTCCCAAATTTAATCTCCTTTGTGGTCTGATTCCTGTTGCGTGAATAGCAGCCTTATCTTATTAGCACTTTCAACTGCAATGTCAGGCTCATTTCAAAATGTAATACAATGTGTGTGTCATCACCACACTTCCTTCTGTGAGAACACTGACACCAAACTGCTACCAGCTGGTGGTCTGCAAAAGAGAGCTTGTTGAAAATGAAAATTCCCTCCTCTAAACCTCAATAACTCATCTCACACATTACCCATCCTCTGTTTCATCAAGACTACACTATTGCTTTCCATTATTTGATCTTCTAGTAAGCTATCCAGGTAACAATAATAATAATAAAAAGAATATTTACTCCCTGCTTGCTTCTGGAAAGACAGCAATATATTTCATGGATTTCAAGAATCACTTTCCCAGCAGGAAGCAAGAAACAACAACAGATTAGAGTCAACAGTACTGTGTATTTTGACTCAGTGTAAGACAGGCCTTTCATCATTGTAGCTTACTTTGGTATGCACTATCATTATATTTCTGCCTTTAGGACCCCTACTGCTCAGAACAGTATTCCTGCAAGTATGGTCCCTGGTTGGACCAGCATCATCAGTATGTTCTAAAAAATATATATGTCTACTTCTTAGATATTATCTCCATGGAGATATTATCTCCATCAGTATCGCTTATGAAATCATTAAAAACACAAATTCTTGAGCCCATCCCAGACCTACTGAATCAGAACTCCGTAGTGAGGGCAGAAATATGTGTTTCTATAATCCCTCTAGGTGATTCTGATACTCGCTGCAGTTTAGGACCACTGATCTAATGCAAAGGAGACAGAGCAACACGTTCCCCAAACACTTCAGAATCAATTTTCCCCCAAAAATAATCCCCTTAACTTTCAAAAGAGGTTGATCCTCTTTTTCTTATTAAGAAACCTCCAATACACCTAGAATTCAGTTCAAAATGAATATATGAATAAGGTAGTCCTCTCTTGAGAGTCATAAAATGACTCAGAAACTGTTGGAAAACAAGACTCAAGAGGATGGTATAAATTACTGACATTGCCTAACTGGGGGGAATGGGATTCAATACTGTTTTTGTTTTTGTTTCCAGAGGGAGGACAGAAGCAGTATATTGAAACCCTTCATATATTACAAATAACTGATATATAGTAGAGGTTGTTCAAAATATTGAATGAGCTCTTATGAGAGACTATTATTTCTCCCTTGGAAAGATATAATCTACATATTTTAATCAATATAGTATGTTTGAACAGGATTCTTCAACTCCTGGATACAGGAGAGGATCCACTAAATACTTTCCAAGCATCCTGGTCTTAGTTTGAGTTGCACCATAACCAAACTCTGCAACAAAGGTTCTTGAGCAAGTATTTATGAGAGAGCTATGTCACGGAACCAGTGCAAATGCAGGGAGGGAGCAAGTCAGCAACGGAAAGGAAGCTAATAAAGGATGTGTGATTTAATAACTGAGCACCATGAATAAATGGAACTTCACTCACCAGGGACTCTAGGAAATATTGAAGAACATCTACCTCAAGGTTTTTCCATCTGAAGGCATGTGAGTTGGTATTTATACACCAACTCTCAATCCCAGGCTGCTTCCTGGGAGTCAATTCCCTGGCATTTCTGTCTGCATATGTGGGCAGAGAAGGCTGCAATGACCAGAGAAATTCCTTAGACAAAGAGATGCAGGAGGTATCAGTGGAATTTCATGTTGACATTCACAGAAATATTAAATGGCCAAGAGGATCTGGACAGGAAACAACAGTATGTGATAGTCTATTGCCAAAAGCTCTTTATCCAAATTTGCATTGCAAATATGAAATATTTATTCTCCTCTCTTTTTCTCCCTCTGAACACTTGGCAATATAGTTCTAAGATCCCTAAACCTTATGTAAACACAATTGTAAGTTTTTTTCCCTCCTAAATAAACAAAAAAGAAACAAAACATGAAAAACATTAATTTATAAGAAAATGACACTTTAAAAAATATATACCTATTTAGAATTATCTCTTCCAAAAAATGTACATTTTAATAAACTTACTTATTTCAACCAAGGTACTATTGCTCAAAACTTTTAGAAACTTCATATTGGAAATGTACTAGTATTTTAGAGAGAGGCTCTGTATTCTCTGTGGTGGCTCTGATTTTGTAGTGTCTCTTCACTACAGGGATATATTTGTGTGGCAAAAAATAACTGCTAAATAACCTATTATTCATCCTCCTAAAAGAAAAGAAAAGAAATATTGTGCTGAAATAGCAGTTAAAAATTCTGGTAAGAAAAATAAAAATAGATATATCTACAGAGAAATAAATCAGTGCTTGTTGACCAAAGCAGAGTACAACATGATCAAAGGGTTTAGAAAACAATGAATTGAAGACACAAAACAAATTCTATTTAAAATTGTTGTGGATCACAAAATATTATAATAAGCGACTTATTTGAGTGGAGTTTGACTTTATTCTCACAAGTGAGTCAAAGCAGATTTCTTGAGACTTAAAAATAAAAAAGAGGGATCCAAGATGGTGGCAAAGTAAGTGACTTTATACTCAATCAACACCACCTAGGACCAATGTGTAATTAAAACTAAAATATAGAGCAATCAATGGCAATAATGGAAGGCTAGTGGAAGAGAAGTCTTATAACCAAGGATTTACTGAAGAAGCCACATAGAGACTGATAGGAATGGCAGAGACACAAAAAGGGCAGTCCCCACTCCCCTGGGTGGAGGCTGAGAAACTGGAGGGATAGCTCAGCTGAAAAGGTTTCCCCTGAGACCACACAAGCCAGATTCCCCATCCCAGAACACAAGAGCTAGCTAAAGATGTAATTTTTACCTGGCTGTAAAAAATTGGCAGGGATTCTGTCCATCAGGGAGAGATGCCAGGGAGAGACAGAAGTCTGCTAGAGAGACAGATGCTCTCTTTAAAGTACAACACATAAAATATTATTCACAGTCCCACACCCTGGGTTACAGCACAGGGAGGGTGGAGTGGACTAAAGTTGGGAGAGGAAAGATTGGGGTTGGTGGCTCTGGGGATAAAGCTGAAGGGACAGCACCAGGATGCCTTGAGGCATCACTCTCCCACAGTGTAGACACCATCTTTCTTGGTGGAGCACTCCCCTCCATTGGCACCATCCCATTCCCAAGGAAAGAAATAGTTCTACCATCTAGACCCCCTGTACCCAGACCCTGCAGAGCTTTCATCCTGCTGAGGAGTCAGCTGCCTGAGCTAGGGTATGGAGTTATGGGAAGATTCAGGTGGTGTCAGTGATTGAGTTGTGTGCCTTTGGGGTGGAGGCCATCTCCTGCCCCCTCCTTCCCATTTCCTGTGAAACTGACTGGCACCTCCTCCTCCTGGGCGATCCACTAGCTCCACTCTCTGGGATCTTAGCAGCTGCACACGCCTGGCTTCTGGTGGCTATGCCTTGCTGAGGTCTGAGCAGAAACCAGGTAGACTGAGTCCTGTGGCTCTAGGGTTGGGTACAGCCCTCTACTTCCCCCAAGCCTGACTAGCAACTCGCCCTCATGGGGTAACTCTTAGTCCCATTATTCCATCTCTTTGCAAAATTAAGGTCAGACAGAGTTGTATGGCACTTGAATAATGGCCAGTATTCCCTTGCATGCCCAAGCAGTGTAGAGCCTCCACCCCCCTTTACTTGGCCAAATCTTGGTTTGAGCATAACAAACTCTAGGCTGGCTCACCTGATGACTTCCTGAGATCCCACCCTGCTACAAAGGTGTGTGCGCACCCAGCAGGAGGATTTAGAGTTGGTATACTCTGGGACATTTCCTGAGTGGCCTCAGACCCAGCATTGGCACCGAGTTTGGACCCATATCAATTTGATAAAGTTATCATTCACCCCTATCAGTTAGCACCTACATCATGCAATCTGAGTAGCACCACAGGCTCTTTCAGCAACTGGGCCTAACAGGAAGCTAACAGCAAAGGCAGGTAGATATGAATGTCAGGGTACCACGGGACATTTGCTAGTCTGACCTCTGGTCAGAAGCTGATAAAAGTTGACCTTGGTGTGAAGCTTTGTCCTTCCTCTGCATACCCACGTACAGCAGAGGCATCTACAAACTGGATAACTTTGTAGCTCCAAATAGGTTGCCAATGGCCAGTCATGGGTAGCATCTAACATTGGGTGCATCAGAGTCCCTCCCAAGAGGCCCCAGTCCCAACACATCCAGTGACCAGCTTCAGACAACATCATAGGAGAATCTAATTAACTTCACAAGCAGCATATCCAATGAGAGACCTTGGCAGGTTCCAGACCCTGGAAGGTGAATTCCAGTCAGTGTGGTCAACACCTGCACAGCAGCCCCCATACTGAGATAAGGGTCCTCACAGTCAGTCAGCCTGAATGTCAATGCCATGCACAAACAGGCCAATAGGGAATCAAAGCTCAATTACAAAGGGAGGTCATTCAGGAAGCACCTAGCTCAGGTGATTAAGGAACCTGTGCTATTGGGTCTCACAGGACACCTACAATATAAAGTCATCCTACCAAGACTGGGAGTCATAGATATCTACCTAATACATAGAAACAAATAAAAAGAGACAGTCAAAATGAAGATACCAATAAACAGTCCCCAAATGAAAGAACGGGAGAATTTCTTTTAAAAAAATTGTAAGTGAAATGGTGGCAAGCAATTTACCAGCTATGGAGTTCAAAATAATGGTTATAAGGATGTTCAAGAAACTCAGTGTGCAGTTTAACAAAGAAATAGCAAGCATAATAAAGAACACAGAATCCATAAAATAAATCAGTAAAAATGAAGAATACAATGTCTAAAATGAAGAATACACAAGACAGAATCAAAAGTAGGTTGGATGAAGCAGAAGATAAAATCAGCAATTTGGAAGACAAAGCAGAAAACAACTAATCAGAGCTGCAATATGATAAAAAAAATTCATAAATTAGGATAGTTTAATAAGCATTTGGGAAAACATGAAGTGTAACAACAACCGCATTATAGGGGTACCAGAAGGATAAAAGAAATAGCAAGGGATCAAGAAACTATTTGATAAGATAATGACTGAAAACTTTCTTAATCTGGTGGAGAAAAAAAGATTCACAAATCCAAGAAGCACAGAAAGCCCTAAAGTAGATGAATCCAAAGAGGGTCACACCAAGATACATCATAATTAAACTGGCAAGAATTAAAGACAAAGAGAGAATCTTAAAAACAGCAAGAAAAAGGCAGATGGTTACCTACAAGTAAGCAACCAAAACATCCTCAGCTAATTTTTCAACAAAAATATCTCAGTCCAGAAGGGCTTCACAGGAAATATTAAAAGTGATGAAAAGTAAAGATGCAGAAAATGCCTCTGATAAAATCCAGCACCTATTTATAATACTCTCAGCAAAGTGGCAATAGAGGGAACATACCTCAACATAATAAAGGTCATATATGACAAATGCAAAACCAACATCATACTCAATGGGCAAAAATTAAAAGTGCTTCCCTTAATATAAAAAACAAGATAGGAAAGGCTGCTTTCACTATTCTTATTCAACACAGTACTGGGAGTCCTAGGCATAGCAATCACAAAAGAATAAATAAAGGGCATCCAAATTGGGAAGGAAGAAGTAAACCTGTCATTATTTGCAGAAGATAGGATACTCTATATAGAAAGTCCTACAGATTCCACCAGTAGCAGGATACAAGATAAATATCCAGAAATCAGTTGCATGTTTATACACTAATAATAAACCATTAGAAAGAGAAACTAAGAAAACAATTTCATTTATAATTGCATCAAAAATAAAATAAAGTACATAGAAATATATTTAACCAAGGCTAATGTAAAAGATATGTACTCAGAAAAACATTAAGGAAAATAAGAGGATACGAATAAGTGGAAGTATATACCGTGTCCATGGAGAGGAACAATTAGCATCATTAAAATGTGCATACTACCAAAAGCAATCTATAAATTCAATAAAATTTATATTAAAATTTCAATGGCATATTTCACAGATATAGAATAAATATTTCAAAAATTTATATGGAAGCAAAAAAGACCCCAAATATCCTTAACAACCTTGAGAAAGAAGAACAAAGCTGGAAAAATCATGCTGCCCAATGTCAAACTATACACAAGACCATAATAATCAAAACAGCATAGTACTGGCATAAAAATCAGATATATAGATCAATGGAATAGAATAGAGAGCCCAGAAATAAAACCGTTCCTATATTGTCAATTAATATTTCATACAGGAGTAAAAAATATACAATGGAATAAAAATAGTCTATTCAATATATGTGTTGGGAAAATTGGAAAAGTACATGCAAAAATGAAACTGGACCACCATCTTACATCATACACAATAATAAACACAAAATGGCTTAACTATTTAAATATTAGATTCAAAACTACAAAAATTCTAGAAGAAAACAAAGGCAGTGGATTCTCTGACATTTCTCATAGCAATATTTTTTTCTGATATATTGCCTTGGGTGAGGGAAACAAAAGGGATAAAAAAGCAAATGAGAATGTATCAAGCTAACGTGTTTGCACAGCAAGTGAAACCAACAAAATTAAAAGACAACCTAGCAATTGGAAGAACATATTTGCCAATGATACATCTGTTAAGGGGTTAATATTTAAAATTTATGAATAACTTACACAAATCAACACCAAAAACAAAACAAAACACACACACACACACACACACACACACACACACACAAAAAAAAAAAAAAAAAACAAACAAAAAAAAAACACACACACACACAAACAAACCAGTTAGAATAAGGACAAAGAACCTGAATCAACACTCCTAGAAAGAGGACATGTAGATGGCCAATAAACAGGAAAAGATGCTCAATATTACTATTCATCATAGAAATGCAAATTCAAACCACAATAAGATATCACCTCACCCCTGTCAGAATGACTATCATCAATAAATCAAGAAACAGCAAGTGCTGTTGAGGGTGTGGAAAAAGGGAATTCTCATGCACTGTTGCCAGCAATGCAGACTGGTACAGCCACTGTGGAAAGCAGTATGGAGTTAATTCAAAAAACTAAAAATGAAATTACCTATGACCTAGTGATACCACTCTTGGGAAGAATCCTAAAACACTCATTTGAAAGAGTACATGTGCCTCTATGTTCATTGCAGCATTATTTCTGATAACTAAGATGTTGAGATAGCCCAATGCCTATCAGTAGATGAGTGGATAAAAAGCTGTGGTACAGTTACTCAATGGAATACTACTCAGCTATAAAAAAGAAGGAAATATTACCTTTTTTGACAGTTAGGAGGGACCTGAAGAATCCTCTCTAATAAAAGAGAACATGCATATTGATCTTGCCTACGCTACACCCACAAGCCACACCCACCAGCCAACCAGGGTGAGTATGCAAATTAACCCAACCAAGATGGCAATTAATTTGCATATCAGGTCAGAGCTAAGACTGAAGACACTATAGAAAGAAGCCAAGCACTGCAGAAGGGAGCTAAGCTGTGGAGAAGGAAGCCAGTGCGGTAGCAGAGAAGGAAGGGAAGCAGGCCGGGTGGGGAGAAGGGAGAGAAGCAGGCAGGGCAGGGAGAAGGGAGGAAAGCAGGTGGGGCATCGGACACCCAGCAGGAAGCTCTTTTGTAGGAATCTTCCTTCAAGGGGCATCTAGTATTATTCTAAATAAAGTAGTAAATCAGTCGGAGAAAGACAAGTACCAGAGAATTTTCACTTATATGTGGAATCTAATGAACAAAATAAACTAGCAAACAAAATAGAAACAGATGCATAGGTAGAGAAAAGACTGACAGTTGTCAGAAGGAAGGGGATTAGGAGTGTGTGTGTGTGTGTGTCTGTGTGTGTGTGTGTGTAAAGGATGAAGAGATTAAGCAAGAAAAAAATACTCATAGACACGGACAACTGTTTGGTGATTATCAGGTGAAATGGGAGTGGGGGATGGCTGAAGAGGATGAAGTGGGGACAAATGGTGATGGAAGGAGACTTGCTTGAGGGTGATGAACACATAATAAAACATACAGATGATCTACTGTAGAATTGTATATCTGACACCTATATAATTATATTAAGCAATGTCACTCCAATAAATTTAATAACAATTTTTAAAAGTTAAAAATAATAAAAAACAAGCAAGCAAAACAAAACAAAACAAAATTTCTGAGCCTCTTTAATAATAGATTTATCTATGTTAACCAAAAATTTAGTGCAACTCAAGTAAATAATTACTCTAGAGTACAACTCACCAATTCAAGTTATCTTTTAAAAGGTTCTTATTTTGTTAGAACTCATAAGCACATGACATTTTAGTCAACATTCAAGATCATAATTTTGGATTATTCAAGGTTAATGATGCAAAGCAGGTACTCATAGAAAAATGCCTCTGAACTAAAAAGCAAATTTGCTTTAATGATAAGAAATCATTCCTCAATGTTTCTGTGAAAATGTAGAAAAATATTTGCATTGGAAAGGTCTAGTGCAATTGTGAGAAATAAGAAACACTGAATTTGAGCTCCATGTACCTCTGAACATATGAACATTCTAACATTCTTCCTGATGTATTATGCTCTTGACCAATGTGGGCATTTGCCTAACACAAGGGCAGAATTTATACTGGGTTCCCTCTAAATAAAGGTGTTTGGTTAAATATATAAACCATTGCTGTTTTGGTTTTGTTTGTTTTTTTAATCCAAAGAAAGACATTTCTTTTGTTCTTATGCATTAGCTCTGAATAATTATGAAACAATTAAACTCACAGTGATGAAAAGGTTACAAAAAATAATCACAGGAGACTTGCTAAGTATAACAGGGTATCCCAAAATAATGCATATACAGCTTAACAGGCGATAGCTGAATTTTGAAAATAAAATGTACTTTAATAAACACTGCCTTTATAATTATTCAAAATGTGTGTATACATTTAGGACATATCTACACTAGTAAAAGTGTGATATTCTAATTAGATCAGGAGTCCTTCCACATGTCCTTCTAGACAAAGCCATGGTGGCAGGACCGAGGTAGGAGAAGTTTGGGGAGATCAGTCCAGGAGGGGAGGGCAGTTGGGGGTGAGCAGGCCAGTGGGGGAGGGGAGTTGGGAGCTAGCAGGCAGGCAGGGGGGTTAGTTGGGAGCGATCAAGCTGGGAAGGGGGCAACTGAGGGCAAGCAGGTTAGCAGGTAGGAGAAGTTGGGGGTTGAGCAGGTCAGCAGGCAGAGTGATTAGGGTCGATCAGTCAGGCAGGTGGGTGAGCGGTTAGGAGCCAGAGGTCCCACAGGGATCGGGCCTAAACCAGCAGTCAGACATCCCCCAAGGGGCATTTGTATGAGTGTCTGTCAAGTATTGAAGCTGTGGAAAGAATATAATAATATGTGGGAAGCTAAACAAAAATACTTCTCTGCTGGACTTCTATCATCCCAAATCTCATAGAAGCTACACAGTGAAAACTGCAACCAGACCCCATTTTCAGTTTCTCAGTGGATGGAAGACTGCTTCAGCCATTAGGAGGCGAGCATGTTCTCATAACCATGATCATAGCTGTTACCCCACAAATAATAGAGACATTCAGGTGTTTAAAAAACACAAAGAATTCATGCAACTGATATGAACCAACAGCAACTCCTACTTCTCATAGAAACTGAGTGAGATCAACATTGGAAATCAGTCATTTCATGGGAAAAAGCAATAAAACTCTAGAACTGCTGTAGAATAGTAAAGTCATTACCTCTGATTTGCACCAGCTGATTGTCCTATCATTCAATTCAATTCTGACACTACCTACCCAAAGACAGCATCATATTCCACAGCCCCATAAGTCCACCCTCCACCTCAGACACCTGTGGTTCTGCACAATTGGATGTCAATCAGAGGAATCCAAGATCTTCTCTTTGGGTTCCATGACTTTGCTGGAGCAGCTCACAGAACTCAGGAAACCTGTTTTACTTACTAGGTCACTGGTTTACTATGAAAGAATCTAAGTCAGAAACAGTCAGATGGAAGAGATGCATAGGGCAAGGGTGGGGAAAGTGTGTGGAGCTTCCATTTGCCACCCTCCCCACATCTCCCTGTGTTCACCAAACCCCATCCTTTTGGGTTTTCATGGAGGCTTTAGCACACAGGTATGGTTAATTATGTCATTGGCCATTAGTGATGGTCTCAACCTCCAGCCCTTCTCCTCCCCTGAGAATCAGTGGGCGGAAAGGAAAGTTCTAGCCTTTCTTTGTAGTGGCTCCTATGGCCCAGCCCTGTTGTTAGATGGTTTCTATAAGTCTCAATGTAAGACCAGTGGTGTTGGGAAGGGGCTTGGTATGAATTATAAGACACAATTTCACCGTTATGAAAGCAATTTCAAGAACTGAGGACCAGAGACTAAATTCAATAACAAAAGATATTTCCATTGCTCTTATCACTCAGGAAATTCCTCAGATTTTAAGAGCTTTGTGCCAGAAACTGGGACAAAGACCAAATATATATCTCTAATTTTAAATCTGAATGTCATATTCTGCAATATTGTGGAAGGCACAGCACAAAAATGTGAAGAAGTCCCAAGCCTTACAGACATTACCCTGACTGGCCAGATTATTATGATCTCTGAATACATAAAAATCTGGGCACTCAGTGAATATCCTACAGAATAAAAGGCTAATATGCAAATTGTCCCCTGGATCAGCAGGCAGGCGGGCCAACCACCCATGTCCCCTCCCCCTGGCTAGGCTGGCCAGACCTCACCATATACAAATTCATTCACGTTTGTGTGTGTGGGGGGGGGGGAGGGGGTGAGTGTTCAGAGATCATAACAATCTGGCCGCTCAGTGAATATACTATCACAAGTCTGCAAGCGGGCTATGAAATAACCAAGCCTGACAGTCATTTGTTACTGTGTCTCAACATAAGAAATGATCCCCTTGTTTCCACAGCTGGAGTTTGGGAGGAAGAAGTATGGTTATTCTAATTCTAATTATTATTTTTCCTTTATTCTCCCAGCCCTGAGAACACTAATAAATGTACATTATAAATAAAATATGCTTATAGCTCTTTTTGAATGGTTATGTGCCCAGCACCTCACTATTCACTTTTACAACACTTGTTGAGCCCTAGCATTCTGGGCATGAGTGGCAGGTTTTGTTATCACCACCTTTCAACATAATGAAAGGATGTTTCCACAGTTAAATAATTTTCCTGAAAGCATCTAGCAGCTGAGTAGCATATTTGAAATTCAGCCTGTCTGACTCTTGAGCCTCAGTTTTAAGCCAGATTCTAAATCTCTATTCTACTTATCCTGAATTCAAATGAAAGCAATACAAAAGTGACCTCATTTGCCTCTTAATAAACTGCACATATGTTATCTCAATTCAAAAGTTATTTGTTAAAATTAGAAGCCACTATTTGTTTTAACTATTTAGTCAAAAAGGACTGAGCTAATACAATCTGTTGTTGCTCTCTCTTTAATTAAACAACCACTTGGTTTCAGGGGTTACCAATCACATCACCTAATAAGACGTATATTTGCCTAATTACAGCAATAATTTTTTTAAAAAAGACTGAGAAAGAGAGGGAGGAAATAAAAAAGAAGGAAGGAAATGACAAAGTAGCTGAGAAAAGGGGAGGGGGGGAGTGTTGGGAAGGAGAGAGGAAGAGGAAAAGAGAAGAGAGAGAGAGAGAGAGAGAGAGAGAGAGAGAGAGAGAGAGAGAGGAGAGGAGAAGGGATGGGGAAGCAAGAAAGGAAACAAGGAATTGCACTGTTGACTATCAAGCCTGTGTAGATGTTAATATCCATTCAGAATCCACTCTGATTTCCCTTCTATGTATTACTTCATCTCATAAGTCAAAACATTTCACTGCACACACCGAGAGCATTACAAATGTGCTTCTCATGGTAGAGCTGATTAATAGGCAGACTCAATATTCTTATAAGATACTGAATTTTTTAACTGTTGGATAAAGGTTCTAAGTGTCACTTTTCTCATTTTTATGTTACATATTTTCTAAATCACATTTCACTTCAAATAACCATTGTAATTGAAGCTTGGCAATAGAGAAGACACTATTGTTACAAGTTGCTGTGTTGTTGTTTTTTTAAATCTCAACAACTTTCATTTAAAACTGGTTCCTTAGAAATTTTAGTATTACATCTAGAACTGATTCCAGTCTAATGCTCTGTAAGTAAAAAGATGCTTAGTATTTTTTTCAGGAGTGGTCGCCCTGAAATCTTTGCACTGTAGTAATTGTTGCTAATATATAAAAGCATGTTACATAGGGACCTCCAAAGCAGCGCATGAAATTTGTTTTGTGCTGCTACATTGAAAAATATCCAGAGGATGCCTGTGTTCTATGTCTTGATAAATTAAAATCTTCAGCGAAATCTCCACGTTCACTGTATTGCTTTTAGGCAGAATCGAATAGTGTTCTTTTGTCAGGGAGTACGTGGCCCCAGATGAGGTCAAGGCAGCTTACTCTGCAGCAATATGGCCCTTGAATTAAGCATATTCCAGATCAGAGAAGGCTGTTCCCCCCCTTCAGGAGAAATGACCTGGCAGAGATGCTGCTGTCCCACTGGGCAGACCTCACTGCGGACACACTTGTGTTTGTGTGCTCTTACCTCGGGCATTCTGGCAGACAGCCTTCAGGATGCGATGTCCCGGGCCACATTTCCCATGATCTGGGATGCAGACGCCTTCAGATGCCAGCCATCGGTAACACATCGGATCCTCACAGGGGACAGATTCAACCAAATGCGGGCAGTGTCCCGCAGGCCCCGTGGATTCCATGAGGACATGGCGCTGTCTCATTCTAAATCCTAAAAAGAGGAAAACAAGACTTTCACAAGGTTCCAGCCCTAACCAACAAAAGAAACAGGGAGCAGCTAGTGGAGAGATGAAGCTTTCATTTGAATACTTATAGCTCTAAAACATGAATCATTGTGATGAGTTTTCTTTTATGGGAAATGGGAGTGATACAAAGATAAAAGAAGTAAATGGAAAAGAACTAGAGCAGGAAATCTGTCTTCTAAAGGTCACAACCTGGAAGTTGGAGAGTTCGGACATAATCAAAAGAAATCATAAGTAGCATGTGTCCAATAGTATCAATAAATAAGTAAAAATGGATGGACACTTACATAAATAGCCTAAGCACAGATAAATCCATATTTTCTTTCTGCCGTTGTTTTTGACAGTATTGTTATTCTGTATTAAGTCAAATATAACTACACTCTGGTCTATTCCTTCGGTAGATGGCTGAGCGTTCACAGCTTCATTCCCAGAGACTTTCAGGTCAGCCTGCCCTGTGAAGACTGTACCTCACTGGGTCCATGGGCTATTATTCAGCTAAAAAATGAAAGTACTGTGAAACTAGGGCACAAAGTTCCACCACAATTAGGATATAAATGAGTTTTACTTGCTATAAGCCTACAGAGTCACAAACTCAATCTCAGAAGAGTCAAACAGGTACAAATTGAGGAAAATGGGTAAAGTGTAAGACTATAGGGAGTGGTGGGGTCTGTGGTGCTATGGAGGATGCGCCTTGCTCTGAAATAGTTGGCTAATCTTCAGCTTCCATTGATTGTGGCCATGAGGGAATATGGACTCTCTTTTGTCAAATCGTCGTCTGATTTCTTTCTAAGAAACCAGAAATTCAGGTTATTTTTATATGAAATCTCACCATTTTTAAATGATAGGAACTAATAAATAAATTTTAAAAACACAGTAAGCTAAAGAAAAGTGACTGAGAGCTAGATAAATCCCTTAACTTAGCATTTCATATCTGTGGTCCTCCTGATGCCTCACTTCTGAGGGCTGTTCCCACCTCCCATAGATCTCCTATTTTATGTTCTGTCCTTTAAAAAACAAATTAAATCAACAGCTTCAATTATTTTAAAAATGTAATATGCAGATTAGACTGGACAGCTGAACGACCTTCTGGACAAAGCCGGGCTACGAGGGCTGAGGCAGCCACCAGGGTTGTGAGGGCTGAGCCCCTTGCATGAATTCCGTGCACCAGCCCTCTCTTTTTAAAATAAAACCAATCTTATTGCATGACGACATTTAACAATTAGTATTCATTTATGCCTTGGGGTAAGTAAAAAGATGAGTCTTTGATGGAAACATAGCAGGAAAATAATGAGTTTCCAGAAAAGGGGTTAGATGCCACATCTCCCTTTCAACAAGAGGACACATTTGGAAGCACGAGGGGTAACAAAGCCAGGTATATCTCTCCCATAGTTTCTCCAGGGCCATGCCTATCATTCCACCAATAGCAAGCAAACAAAAAGGTTACAAAGCTCAAGGCGCAGGTGGCAAAAGACTGGCTGCTCTCAGCACAGCAAGGAGGCTAGCACAACCCTACACATGGTTTTAGGCCACAAGAGGGAGCTAGCTTCCTTAGAATATTGCAGGGCTGGGTATTATAAACAGTCCTAACTGCTGGGTTTGGTTTTTCTTGGTCTAGGGCCCTAGTTGGCAAACTGTGGCTTGTGAACAAGCCACATGTGGCTCTTTGGCCCCTTGAGTGTGGCTCTTCCACAAAATACCATGGCCTGGGCGAGTCTGTTTTGAAGAAGTGGCGTTAGAAGAAGTTTAAGTTTAAAAACATTGGCTCTCAAAAGAAATTTCAATCGTTGTACTGTTGATATTTGGCTCTGTTAACTAATGAGTTTGCCGACCACTAGTCTAGGGTTAACCCATGACCTCCCTTTAAAGGAGACTTGTAGGCTCTTTACAGATCATCTGTTCCAGTCTATGTTATTAATTAGTCAAAAGAAAACCCAAAGAAGGGCTCAGCTCCCTTCCTGGGCCACCTGGAGTGGTGATGCCTGAAACACAGAACTCTAAACTACACGTAAACAGCCAACTACAATGACCTCTGAGCTCTCACTGCCACACACTCTGGATGACCTCTACTCTTCCACCTGATGCCCATGTCCCACTTACTGACTATGTCTGTGTTTGCTAATTTACATCTTTGAGTAGGACACGGCATGGGGTCTCCATGATTTACATCGTTTGGCAAGCAGCTCAGAAACTGAGCAGTCTTTCCAGAGGGCCTCTGGGCATCCTACACCTACAACGTACCACTGTGGAGGGGGGCATGTGTAGTTTTCCTCTATCAATCAAGGTGCACCCGTCCCACCATAAATCTATAGATAACAGCTCCTCAGTCAACAGTTTTTTTCAGCTTCTCATTTGTGCCGCCCTTGTCCTGACTCTAACTAGCATCAAATCATAGCATAAGATCAGCAAAAAACAAAAACCATGGATTCTCCGGTTAGCACTTAACTGTAAGCACACCACAGTGTCCATGCCTGCAGTAGACATCAGCTTCCCCCAGGTGCTTCTGCTCTGAAAGATACACAACTGCCAAGCCCCTGGGGTCTGAGGCCAGCCAACCGCTTTCCTTCATTTACTAAATTTCATATTAATCAGGTGGCATCATCCCATAAGCATTAACTGCTGTATGTAGATCACTATAATGTACTGTGGGAAGCCACAGGAGGAACAGAAAACATAAATCTCATCTTCACAGCGAATGCAGGCCAACAGGAGGAAGACACGTGCATTAATTAAGATGTACCCCACACCAAGACTGTGACAGCCACTTTACTGATATTACCCCGAATTCATAAATCATCAAAACTCTTTCATCACTTACTACGCTCATTTTACATATTTAAAAACTAAGGCTGGGAGATGCTTTATTGCTTCTCCGAAGGCTCATTACTCCTGAAATGGATATGTGTGAAACTCAGCGGAGGTCTTTCTGAGTCCTTACCTCCTCACCAGAAAGGATGCAAGTCAGCTCTTGTGTAAGAGGTTTGCCAGCCCCACTTCCTCCAGTGGATCTGACAGGTACATGGATCATCTCCTCAAACCAAAGGCGCACAGTTTAGAAAGTGGAATTTTAGCCTCTGGATAGCAAGAAGGAGTCACAATAATCACTTCCTGACCACAGATTCAGTTCATCTTTAGTGAGGCTAATACTTGGAGGGTTTTCATTTTTCTGTGAACCTAAGGATATAGTGTCTAGTCCACCAGCTTAGTGTATATTCTACTTGAGATAATTAGAAAAAAAAGTGAATGTGGATTGGAGAGAGGAAAGAGAAGAACAACAAATAGCAGAACGGTCAATATTTTTTAAAAATATATTTTATTGATTTTTCCACAGAGAGGAAGGGAGAGGAATAGAGAGCTACAAACGTCGATGTGAGAGAAACATCTACCAGCTGCCTCCTGCACAACCCCCCACTGGGAATGTGCCTGCAACCAAAGTGCATGCCCTTCCTTGACTGGAATTGAACCTGGGACCTTTCAGTCTGCAGGCTGACTCTCTATCCACTGAGCCAAACCGGTTTTGGCAAGGGTTAATATTTTTTAACTGAAGCCATGAACAAGTGAAAGGAGGCTTTTCCAAGTTTGAGGACTATATTTCTTCATGTGCTAGTGACCCACAGGTGTGCATGTAAGCTTAAAGGAAGCTACCCATGGCTGATGCTGTGTCTCCACACTAACTCCATGGGGACAAGCTGGGAGCAAGGTCCAGCAGGAGGAGCAAAGCAGACAGTGTTTATTCCACCTTAAACACCCCACCTGTCCTTATCTCTGTCAGTCATGCATATGTTGACAACTCTGAGTCAAAGAAGGTGAGCAGATTAAATCTTTCAATCCAATTCTGGTAATCAAACCACCATCCCTGCAGGGGCAGCGGTTTACAGCATCATTGTAATGTACACCCTGTTGTGAGTACAGAAAAGAAGAGGAGGCATTGATAGGTGATCTTGAGGATGAGAGCCCAATTCTTAGGATGGATGAGAAGCAGGCACTTCCTTGCACATCTCCAACACACCAGACAGAGAGAAAACTGTCTCTTACTCTACATATTTCCTGTGACAAAGCAAAATGATCCCCCCCCATGCTTCCCATTAAAGGTGGATTTATCTAGCAGACAATAATAGAAAATGGAAATTATCCCCATTATTATTATGTGAGGTATAAACCATGTATTTCTCTACTTTAATATGTCATCTAATTTGATTTGTTTCAGAATATAAAAAGAGTGCCTTTTCAAAGATAGTCTTGGATTCTCAGTTTCAAATGTCATTTCCTATGGAGACTTTTAGGATTTTAGGTGCTGTGCTTGGGAGGAAGGGTAAGGATGGAATCCCCGATGTTCTATCACATAAGCAATTGTCCACTGTGACATCATATCGGGGGACCCTAATCATCTCCTCTTCAGAACAACTCCTGTGAGCAAGGTAGCCTTTCCAAAATATGTCTAGAAGGAACAAAAATGTCTATATATGAAAAATATTTTTTAAATGCGCTGCACATGTGCAGCTACAGTTCACCCATCAGCAATGTTTCAGGTTATTTCTCTTTCAGGTATCTCTAATTATAACTCTGGATATGCCTCAAAAACAAAGTCACGAATGATAAAACCTGACCCGATTCAAATCCCTCCGGAAGGTGTTCTGGCTTCACTTGACAAGTACCAGCCTGCCGACACTGCTGTCCTTGTCCGCCTGTCACAGACTAGACGGAAGATGCAAAGGCCGTGTACAACAGCTGCCTTCTGATGTACTCGGAATGGCTGATGGGCACAAACCTGACTCCTGACTGGATGATGTGTGCCTGAGAATAACAGCCATATGAGGATCATTTCTACAGTAACTATTAGATAATAAAAAATTGCATGCTTTCTCATCTTTTTCTACTATTAAAAAAAAACATGAACAAAAGGAACATATTAAAGTTATAACAGCGTCTGAGAAAAAGATCAATGAGGAGAAAAAAAGTCATTATCTCTAGCTTTGCACATTTATTTTCTTATTGTCTTGTTTTCCCCTCAAATCCTCCATCAGATTAGATATAGATGTAGATATACATATACATATACATATACATATACATATACATATACATATACATATACATATACATATGGATATAGATATAGATATAGAACCTAGGAAAGTATAAACATTTGAGATTTCTGCTAGTGCATCTCTTTAGGATAGAGAATTCAAATGGGAACAATCCAGATCACATGCAGAGGTCAGTGCTGTTTCCTGCATTAGCCTGTGCCCTCCAGCCTCCATGGAATGCTAACCCACAACCAGTTTGTGCCAGCCAGTGCCTGGCAGAGCCCGTGGTATCACCACCAGACAGTCCAAAATTCAGAGCATCTCAGACCTCATGCTCACAGTCAGTAGGAATAACAAGAAGATTACTTTCTGCTATCATAACATGCTTGGATTCCTGGAAGGCACACAATCATTTCCCCAGAGGAAAAACTCCATTCTTTATTTGTCCCAACAGGGATTACAGGCGGGTGGCCATGGCAGGTTTAGCAAGAACTTAAAAGTGAAAATTCTCGCTGCTCTGGGGAAGCATTTATAAAATAACAAACTCCCAGACCTGAATAATAATCATTGTGCCTACACTCTCTCCTGTCTGCAATTACGTAGTGCCCAAAGCAGGTCATTTAGCCTCAGTATGGGCCCTATGAAATAGCCTAATGCTTATCCATCCCAGCCTGCCCCTACACTCTGCAGGAGGCTGTGGTGATAACTCAGGTGAGAAGTTCTACTCTCTCCACCCTTTCTGTGAAAAAAAAGTGTGTTAGTTAGGGCACAAAATGCACATGCCTGTGACTTGGTGCTCTAAAACTGTCCTGAGCACAACCTCCTTTCCCCACACACTGCAGCCTGTTTTCCCTCTCCCTCCAGAGGGAGTGCACTAGTGCCGTGGTCAGCAAACTGCAGCTCATGAGCCACATGCGGCTCTTTGGCCCCTTGAGTGTGGCTCTTCCACAAAATACCATGGCCTGGGTGAGTCTATTTTGAAAAACCACGTTAGAAGAAGTCCAAGTTTAAAAAAATTTGGCTCTCAAAAGAAATTTCAATCATTGTATTGTTGATATTTGGCTCTGTTGACTAATGAGTTGCTGACCGCTGCCCTAGTGCAAAGAGGTATGTCAGACCCCACCCTTGTCTCCCACCTCAGCTCAATTATTGGCTCTCAAGGCTAATTGTTCCCATGGGCCAATGAGGTGCACATGGGCAGAAGACTTCGCTGCTGACCTCAGGGATAAGCTTTCGCTTGATTCGAATTTATTTAGGCTCATGGAGGACATCATGAAGGAAGCCTAGCGTTTGAGGAACACTCAAATGAAAAGTCAGAAATCCAGGTCCTTATTGCTGGCATGGCCATTATGAAATCACTCTGGGATTTAAGACAAATTGCTTTATTTTTCTACACTTTCATTTTGGCATTTTATGAAGTGTTGGGTTCTTCCTGAGCCTACATGCTGATGCAAATGTGGGCAGTTAATTTGTTTCCCATGGCTTCCAAAACAAATCACCACCAATTAGGTGATGAAAAGCAATATAAACTTCCTGTCTCATAGTTCTGACAGCTAGAAATCCAAAGTCAAGCTGTCAGCAGAGCCCTGCTCCCTCTGAATGCTCCAGGGAAGGAGTGCTCCTTTGCCTCTCCTAGCTGTTGGTGGTTTTCGGCAGTCACTGCACGCATTGGCTTGTGGAGGACTCACTGCAATGTCTGTCTCCCTCTGCACATGGTCTTCTGCATCTGTCTCTACACATGACACTCTTCTCTGTGTGATTCTGTCTGTCCAAATTTCCCTCTTGTGTAAGGACATTCATCCTTGAATTAGAAACTACCCTACTCACATACGACCTCATTTTAACTTGATTACACCTGCAAAAGCCAATTTCCAGATAAGGTCACACTCACATGCACCAGGGGTTAGCACTAGACATATCATTTTGAAGGACAAAAGCCAATCCACAGAAGGTGATGTCTAAAGAATAATGGACCAGCATATATTTTCAGGAGTTGACTTCTACGATAGGGGATTAGGGGCCAATGAGGAAAAAGTTTGGCAGATAGAGGGGACAGAATGTTGTGAGTGTCCCAACTGAGCTCCATGGACCGGTTCTGAGTTTTGTAGAGAAGGAAGACTGAAATAAAAGTAAAAAGAGCAATTTTTCACCAAGTGTTTTGTGAACATTTGGATTCAAATGACAAAAAATTACAGCATAGAATTAGGAGGGGGAAAAAAACACAAAAAAATTGTCTGAATTTCTGTAGAGACTCTATGGTCCAATACAAAGGGGATAAAAACATTTATTACATCTGATCATAGCATTGTTTCTACCTTCTTGTTGAGGCATCAGCACATCCTGTTCCCTGGAGGGAGTTGCTTCTCTCCCACTTCCAGTCTGTGAGGCTTGGGTGGAGCTGGCCCTTTGGTGGACCTGGCCTCTAAGCAGTGCAACTGCATCAGGGAAGAGCACCTGATACAGATTAGCTAAGGGAGTCAGCACCAGGACACTGCCTGGAACTATTAGGGAAGACATTTCTTTCTATGCTACTTACTGTTTAAAAAGGAAATTCTCTGCATTTTTTTATGTTGAGCATTTTAAGATCTACTCTCAGCAACTTTTAAATACATAATATAGTACATATTGTTACCTGTAGTCACAATGCTAAGCATTAGATCCTCAGAATGTAGTCATTTTATAAATGGAAGTTCATGTTCTTTGACAAACATCTCCTATTTCCCCACCCTCCAGCTATTATTTTACTCTCAGTTTCTATGAATTCAGGTGTTGCTGTTTTTTAAAAGACTCCAGATATAAGTGTGATCAAACAGTATTTGTCTTTCTCTATCTGACATTTTACTGTGCATAATGCTCTCAACATTCATCCATGTTATGACAAACGGCAGGATTGCCTTCTTTTTATGGCTAAATAAGATCCTTTGTGGGTGAATGTGTATGTATGTATTTATATGTGTGTATATAGATTTGCATTATATTTTATTTAATCATTCTTCTGTCAACAGACACTTATGTTGTTTCTATGTTTTGGCTATTATACATAAGGCTGCAATGAATGTGGAGGAGTACAGAGAGAGAGAGTAGATCTTAAAAGTTCTTACCATAGATACACACAAAAGGTAACACTGTGAAATGGTAGATGCATTAACCAACTTTATTGTAGTAATTATTTAGCTATATATATATATATATATATATATATATATATATATATATGTGTGTGTGTGTATAAAAACAATTATGTTGTATACTTTAAAATTACATAATGTTATATGTCAATTAAATCTCAGTAACACTGAAAAATTGGCCATTAAAATACATTAAGATGCCATCCTTTATAAGGCACTATGTTGGTTTTATTGCAAGTCTTTGGAAAAAATTTTCCACACAAAAGTACTTACAGCTTTTATGATGCTATTAGATCTAGGTATTTAATATATATTAATATATACTTAATATATATATATATATATATATATATATATATATATATATATACATTTATATATATATATATATACATTTTTTTTATTTCAGAGAGTAGAGGAAAGGGAAAGAAAGATATAAACATCAATGATGAGAGAGAATCACTGATCTGCTGCCTCCTGCATGCCCCACACTGGAATCTAGCCCGCAACTCAGTCATGTGCCCTTGACCAGAATGGAAGCCAGGATCCTTGAGTCTACAAGCTGACTCTCTATCCACTGAGCCAAACTAGCTAGGGCTAATAATATATGTTATTTAAAAAAAAAAAACATTTCAGAATCAAGGAAACAAAAAAATTTAGCCTCACTTTGCAATTTGCAATTTGTAGAC
The DNA here is from genome assembly GCA_963924515.1 of Vespertilio murinus. Taxonomy (NCBI): domain Eukaryota; kingdom Metazoa; phylum Chordata; class Mammalia; order Chiroptera; family Vespertilionidae; genus Vespertilio; species Vespertilio murinus. The sequence goes on along the minus strand of OZ004711.1, from coordinate 17,621,798 downwards.
CATTGTTGATGACATCTTTTATCTGAAAGTTTAAATGGAATTGAGAGACTTTCACAATCTGCCATACTGAAATCGTAAGTAGAGTTTTATGTTACTTGAATATAGATTACTAGGATAAAACAGTGTTGCCTAATTTTAAATTAAATGTCAATTGAAGAAACTAATGTTTGAAGGTTATGTTGCCTTCAAATAAACAGAAAACAAGTCATTTATCACTTACATGATTTAGAACAACACAGAAACTAGAATTTTTAACAAATTCTAAGAAAAAAATGTTTCAAATCAGAATGCTTTAAATAGTTATGACAATTTGTTGATGTCCTGTTATTCTTAAGATGAATAGTCACTAAAATGTGTATGTTAACTAAAAGTAAATCTGCCAATAGCAAGGACACATAATTAAAGTTTAGCAGTCTAAAAAAATTAAAATTTTTCTTTATCCCATGGAGAGAGCCTGTCTTAAAAGGAACCTAATACAGAGAAAGATAGAACCAAAATAAGGAGAGAGAGAAGATTTTAAGGGCAGAGAAAAAACAATAGAAGAGTATAGAAACAGAAGATCATAAAGATAAAGAATGAGGAAGACTGAGACACATAACCTTATGGGTACTTATGGACAGAGCCCTATATTATCCTTTATTTTATATTATATGTGCTAATAAATTCCTTCCTTTGGCTTAAGTCACTTTAAATTGTGTTTCTGACATCTATAAGCAAAAGTTTCCAGAGGCCCAAGTCCTCTGATCAAACCCCGCTCCCCACCCCCTCCGAAAAGTGTCCCAAATAAATTAAGCCCCGCTTGGACTGGTGTAGGTTCTACAACTTGAAAAACAAAGGAAGGCGAGACTCAATACAGCAAAGTCCCACCAGTAGGGTCAACCATGGCCACAGAGGCCAGAGGAGCCTAAGTCCAATTATAACTCATTTTATAAATAGTGACTTTCAGACAGAGTGGCACAGGTGGGTCAGGAGAAGGCTGGTTCTAATAACACACAAGTTGCCCTGGGAAATCTCATATGAAATTCCAAGAGACTTACATGGCCCAATTAAGTATATGTGAACCTTAGACCAAGGATTATGGCTCTTATTCATAAGAAATCATCTGTCTCCATAAGCTGGCGAGGCTTGGGGATACTCTGGTTACATATAGAATAAGGATAGCATTAGCCCCCACCACTCCAGGTTCCATTGAAATCCAGATTTCTATTGTTTGATAACAAAATTAAAGTTAGATTCCTTTCCTTGACTTACACGCAACATACACTCTCCTCTTTTGCTTTAGAACGAGAGTCGGAATAAATGAAAGCCAGGGACATGGTGTGTGAGCCTGGCTGGGCACATAATGTGCATCTGTGTGCTGTGGGAACTGCTGAAATGCGGGTCTTCAAACAGACCTGAATTTCAGTGGAGAGCACCAACTTAAAACACCAAACACTTGCTCACGTATTCTTTCTTTGCATGTGGTCACTGGAATTAGTGCTTAGGAAATGTGTCCTCACTTCTGGGCTGTCCTTGGATAGTATTAGTCTTAATAAAAAGATTATTTCCTTTTAGCCCTGCCATGTAATGGGGCATAATATTAATGCATTCAGAAGAGCCAATGAAAGAGAAGTCAAGATGTTCACAGCAAACAAAAGAGTCCTACCAAGGACTACAAAATTAAAAAAGGACATAAAGTTTTAAGATTTCACCTTAAGGCTGAGTAATTGCAAGTATCATTGTGTATAAATGCCCTCCTTGAAAATGTAAAAAATAAATAAATAAATCAAATTCAGCATGCAGAAATCTGAAAACAATTTTTCCTGATGTGTCTACAGAAATCATGTCTAATTTCTTCAGTATCCCGTTATATATATAAAACATCAAGGTATATGATTTTTTGAGTAATAGTCACTTCACTAGCTATGAGCCTAATCTGAAAACCAAGCAAGGTCAGCATTTCTGTTCCATAGAAATACCCTGAACGCCGCCAGAGCTGAGCTGATTACCTAAAATTCACAAATAAATATTGTCTTAAGCAGGCTTAATTGGCTACGGAGCCTCCAGAATAAACGTGTGTACACTGGAAGCGAGTGAAGCACACACACAGACAAGCCACTCACCTTTTCTCCCCTGGAGATCGCCACAGTTTTCATGGATGCACAGACCCCAGGCTGACCAGGAGGACACCACACAGTCCGTAGAGCAAGGAATGCTGCAGAGCTGAGAGGCTGCTGGGGCAGGCCCCAAACAGAGTGTTTTGTCCACAGGTCTAAAGACTAAAGGACAGAAAGAGAAAAAATAATGGACCACGTCACATTCTCTGGTTATCCCTAGAATCGCTCCCCTCTTTGTGCGTTTGTCTTGCCCACATCAGCTTCATGGTTAAAAGGATAAATGCAAACAAAATATAAATATAAATATAAATATAAATATAAATAAATATAAATATAAATATAAATATAAATATAAATATAAATATAAAACACTCTCTAATATGCATGGCTCAGCTACACAGTACTAGCATCTGGAGTAAGGAAAGACTGAAAAACAAAAGGGTACTCAAAAAGGGCATGCACTTGAGTTTCCTGACTCACAGAGTATTCCCTGGGAAGCAAGAGAGGACTAAAAATATAGATACAATACCTAGAGTTATGACTTAAAAAATTAAATGGCTTTGTGAAATTTCAAGATGGGTCCATGTCAGTGATATAAATGACTGGGTTGCTGTGAAAAAAATCAAAATTGAACTCCTGAGGTGGGGTGTTTAGCATAACCAATCTACTGCTGTTACTCCCCTGGTGTGGGGCACTCCAAGACAGGAGAAAAAGGATTCTTATAATCAGAAGAATCATCAGGATCCATGACTACAGAATTAGCCCTGAAAGCCAGTTTCATTAGTGAGGCTACCCAGAGGCACAGGAGTGTCTACGGAGCTACAGGGACCGGAGACTAGGAGCCTGCGAGCTTTTCCTGTGTGGCCCTGCACCCAGAGAACATCCGGAGCGGGTCCCCACCCTGGCGCCATGAAAACACACAGATAAAGAAGATGAGATGCTGATCCCTGTGGAGTGTGAAACATAAATGTAACTAGGACAGCAATACCTAAAACGCACCAAAAAGAACACCAAACGCATAACCACACTTCACAGAATGGCCCCATGCTAAGGGGATTTTGGAACATTTTGGAGTTTGTGAGCAAATGACAAGTTCAGAAGGTTTTATCTTATGGACAGGCTTACACTATTGTATAAATGTTTCCTTTGCTATTTCCAACCAGCTAAGCAGATTAGAATCCCTACAAAGGCAGAGACTGGCATGAGAGGATTGGGTGGTGAATCACGCTGTCTATTTGTCTCCTCACGCTACCTGCCATGTGAATTAAATTGGAGAAAGTTGGCACTAAATCACTGCTCTGACCAGCAGAACTTTGAGCATAATCCAAAACAACAATAAAATAAAGAATACTGTCATGAAGAAATTGTAACCCATGACGGGGAAAAGGGAGATTCTACTGAACAGTGGGACAGCCTGAGGTGATTTTGAGGGTGAATGAGAAAAGTAAAAGGTTGCAATGAAAAATAATAATATTTTGTTTGAAATTAATTTTTTTACAGCTTACCAAAAGGATTTGACCTGACTTAAGTAAACGGCAGGGCAAAGCAAGAGTAGAAATATAAATGTCAGGGGCACAAGCCAGTGGAGGGGACAGGTTAAAGATGAGAGAACAGGTGTGAGGGGAAAGCAAAAGAGAGGGCTGATGATCAAACAAAGACAGTGCTGGTGATGATAGCAGTGGGGTGAGAGGTTGGTGTGATCAATAATGGAGATGAACATCTGATACTGATGGATTGTGGGTAAAAAAGAACCAGCGAAATGTGGGAGGGGTTTTGATTTCTTTCCTAGGAGGGAGCAATGGCTGACATGTGGAACAACCATTCACTGAGTAAGTATGCATTTATTCCAAAGCACTCAGCACCCAGGCTCAATCAAGGGCTCTTGAATGGTGACTGCTTTCAAAGAGCTCTAAGTCAAGAAGCCTAAGTCAAGTAGCATATTAACAAACTTGACGGAAAGAGATGCTTCAGAGCATCAGGTAAGTAGAAAGTGCGTATCCAGAGGTCCTAAGGCAGAAGTAGGTTTGTGTGGATGTTAATGCTTGTTATAATGTGTTCTCACAAACTCAGCTTTAGTTCTAAAAACAAAACCTCCATAATGAAGGACAAGGAATCAGGACATGTAAACTGATGAATCCTTTTAGTTTTAAAAAATGTATAATGAAGGACAGTTATACATGTATCATTCAAGTTAAGTTGCCTAACTGCCTTTAGATATTTATTATTACTAGTCCTGGTTTAACAATGAGGACATTATGACAGAAATATTTGCTCTTTCCCACATTTCCAGATCGTGAGTAGAAGAGCTGGGATTTGGACCAAAGGGGTCTGTCTCTTAAACATGGCACTAAGTAACCTCTTCATAGATTATTCAACCTATGTTGTTGAGCTCCTCCCATGAGCTAAGACAGTGTTAGGTGCTCACACCAGAACAGTTAGTAAAACAGATAAGGCCCCTGCCCTCACGGAGCCCGTATTTCAGTGTGGGTTGACACTAACCATACATGAGTCCATGGGTTTCAACGAGTCTGGAAAGCTGTTAGAGTTACTCCTTTGCCAAGCTGTCTCCCTGCAACTCCAGTCAGACAGACTTAAGTGTCTGATGATCAGTGCTGAGAAGGTCCCCCGAACCACTCAGCAACAAGACCCAGAAGACACTGGCTGCTATAACCTCTGTACCTGCGTTGAAATTAGTCAATCCGCCATTTCAGTGACCAAGCACATAGTAGGCCTGCATTACATTTCATCTGCATCTCTAGATTGTCAGTGTCAGCGAGGCTCCAGGTTGGCAGTACAATTAGAAAGAGACTGGGGAACTCGTTTTAAACTGTGTTTGTTTTTACAGATATTAAGCTTCTATGGCTTATTTTTGGAGGGCTGTTGAGGATTACTGGGAGGTGTGGGGTTAAGTTCCCTGAGGTCCCCTTTTGATAAATACCTAGGGCTAATGGCACTACTAAGAACTGAAAGTAGGGGAGAGGAACATGTGCGCTGGAGAAGAACAAGGCGGGACTTCCCCAGGGACTATTAAGTGACATAATGGGAGGCACAGAGGTGGGTTGAGGCCATTTGTCAGAGCACTTACACCTCTAGCACCTGCAGCTTTGACAGACACGGGATCTTTACCCATTTCAATAAATTCTTCCAGTCCCAGGCAACATGTCACAGATGCTTCATTTAAGCTCTGAATCAATGTGCTTGGGTCAACCTATCTCTCTCAAGCCCCCTGGGCTACATTTGCTCTACAAATAAATCATGAGGACGTCACACAGCACTTACCAGCTTCAACTCACTTAAGTAGTCATCTCCCCGAGATAGTGAGCACAGGATATTTCTACACCCATGGACAGCGCTAAAAGGGAGTTTTTGAGCTAATTTAGTTTAATTCATCAATTTTACTGAAAAATGAACTTCAAAGACATCAGGTGCTTCTAAAGACCTTCACTCAGCAAATCAAGAGCAGAGCAAGCCTAAGTCTTATCCCAGCTGGCTTATTTTTTTTCCCATTTCCTGGAATGTTGGCATCGGGCAGTGCCTAGGAGGTCATTTACACCAAGGACATTTGTTTATGAGTCACAGAGACCATGACTGGAGCAGCCAGTGCCAGAATCTATCTAAGGTCTCTCCCAGGAATGCTGCGGGCTCCACTTCACCCTTTAACAAAACCCAAACCCTTCTCCTTCACTGGAACTTCTCCAAACTTCTTCCCAGACGTCCCTACGTTGGAGGTAGTAGATAGGAAGACCAACATTTGCTCCACTTCAAATGACCATTTACTTAGAATAACCAGTTAGTAAAAACAGATAAGGCAGCTATCCGTGTTGTGATAAAATTATTTAGGGAGTGGCTGAGTGGAGGCCATGACCTGGAGCACCAGGAATTGGATGGGATAAGCGTTTTACTTTTGATGGGGCCTCATTTCTTCTTGGCCAAACTCTAGTCATACTGTCTGCAGGAAAAAACTGCTTTCTGTTAACCTGCACTCCCTGCTCTGGAGCTATGGACTAAAATCACTTTATTCTATTCATAACTACTTTTTTCTCAGTGTGTCCATTCAGTACATGGATGTGCTTGTCCTGTCCCACTTTTCCAGATGCCTTTCAGACCATGTCACCTTGAGGCCTTCTGCCATTCCGGTGTTAACCAACTGTCTGATCAGATAAGCAGTTATAGGCCACTTGGCCTGTTTAGCTTGTAAAGAGCCCTCTGGTAGCCACAAAGTGTGAAAGAGCCAAAATAACATACAACTAGGATATAATGACATCACTATATAGTGGTAGCTTTCTAAATACTAGGGGATGTAGCACAGTATTATAAGCAATTGTACATATGCAATATTCATTACTACTTTAGGCATTTTAGTACCTAACCTGGAATTTTTTATTTGCAATTATTAAATTGACCTGCCTTATATTAAATGTGAAAGTCTGCTACTAATGAATGCAAAGTTTCCTTAAATAAAGAATTACTCCATGAACAGCATGGTAACTAACAAGGGGAGATGTGCTGGATGAATGATATGTTGAGTGTTTAAAAATAATTTTAAATTCTAGAAATGTACAGAGTTCATGATTTTCCTTAATCACAAGGTAATTTCAGATGAGCATACTAATTCAATCAAAATGAATTGTAATTAAGAAGAAAAATGCCTGTTGTGATCATTAGCATATGACTGCCATTGTAAAGAAAAATTAGTTCCTTCACATTTTATTCTTTGAAACTCTATCAAGCTCTAATTCAAACTAATGCGAGTGGATACAGAAATAAGTTGGCAAGGATTCAGTAAGAATATATTACAACCCCACCCCTGGTGATGGCCATTTTGTAAGATCTAAACTTCAATGCCTTTTAACTCCTCAAAAATAAACTGAAATTGCCTAGTGCTTAATTATATCAATAACCTAGCATCTCTCTCTCTAGTTTAAAATTAGTTATATTTGCTTAAAGTAAAAAGAGCTATTATAGAAGTCGATGGGATTTTCACATTTTTCATATATCTGTTATTGAACAAAAATGTGTCAGTCTTTAAAAATTCAGAAAGTATTTGAGGTCATTTCATCATAGCATATTGGAGCTCACCTTTTCCTCTGGACAGAAAAAAGTCCTAAAGACAATAAAGGAATTAGTCACAAAAAAGTGCTTTTGTCCTAGTATTTTCAGGGAGATGGAAAAAGAAAATAAAGGTGATGCTACTTCCTGAGAACTCTTAAACCTGGATTACCTGTCTGCTTTCTATGAGGGGTAGGAAGTACTCCAGCAAACAAGGTATTCCATCTCCAGTCGCTTTTACATAACAGATTTGATTTCCAGAAGGACATCAACCTGCACCAACAAGCAAGGCAAAGAAGTCCTCTTCACTTCCACTTTCCAAATCAAAGGCAGGCACTATGAACCCCGAAGGGGATTCCCATCAAAAGTCAGGACCCCCACATTCCACAGGCTCTCTGAGGAATAACCATAATAGAAACAGCAATAGCTAAGATTTAATCCAAAACTAATGAAAGAGCCTACTTATGCAAAAATGCTGCTTCTAAATGATTTTTGAGAAACAATATTGCCTCTGCCATATGCATGTAGTGAGTATACTGACTGGGCAGAAATTCAATCCACCTCACTGCTAAAATAAATAAATGCGCCTCTTCTGCAGACTGAAGGAGTTAAGCAGTTGAAGGGGAAGATAAATAATATTACAATTTTAAACAGAAAGCTGATTTCCTTCAAGAGGCTTCGTGTGTTATTTCAACTGACTTTTGCCACTGGGATTTGCAAAATAATGTATCATTCTTTCAGCTTAGTGGATAGAATAAAAACAAAATCTGTCTTCTAGCACTTATAGTCAGCTTAAAGAATGAAAGCACATCTCATCCTATTATATGTAATAAAGCTTAATTTTAGCCGTATTGCAACTCTCTTGGCAAAGTAGTGTGCAATACAATTTGGCAGGAGGATGGGTGTGTATGTGCAGCAAATTTAATATCTAAAAATAATTCCTGCAATTAGAAACAATTATGTGAAATTTGGCCACATGTTAAAAAGCTTTCCAAATTTCATTCACTTCACATAGCCACTTGCTAAATATTTATCACATAGTGATTTTCTCAGTGCTATAGACTAACAACACTATAAACAAAAATAAAAATCAATATTCATAATAAAAATGAAGACAAAATAAATGAAATATGTATACAATTTTAGTAAGTAATCAGAAACAAATCCAACAATTACATAATTTGGGGAGAAACACAGCTTTCTCTTTATATAAATATATATATTTATATATATATATAATCATCAGATATTCTCTCCTCTATTTCAACTTTGAGATTATTTTTCTGATTATTCATCAGACTTCTAGCTAAAAGCCTATCTAGGGGTCCAGAGAAGATGGAAAAAGCAAGAGCTGACCTAAATGGAATCTTTTACAGCTTACAGAGTTGGAAATGCCATTAATGATGAGAGAGAATGGAAAGGAGATAAGTGAAAGATGAGGAAGTGGTCAGGCAAAGGGAAAAAGTGAAAAGGCAGAGAGGCAAGTGAGAGGAAGTTATCTCCATAGATGTCAGCAACAGGATATGCAGTGCCAGAAGTGCAGCCATTAAAAGGGTTTTAGTGCAAGAGTCCTCTTCATACTCAGCACTCTGCAAACAATGGCAAGAGCTAATTGAGAGAATGATCGCAAGAGACTATTTAATTTATTAATGTCAAGGTGAATAAGTATTGACAGCCCACTTGGTTCTAGGCACTGTGCTTAGCACTTAAATGGAATTTCTCATTTATTCATCACAATCACTCCAAGGTAAGAACAATTATTGTTCCCATTTTATAGATGAAATAACTAAAGATAAATTATTTGCTTAAATAAATGAAGCTAATAAGTGATAAACATTGAACCAGATCATTTTTAAACACTTAAGAGCCCAGATCCTTTAATACTACACTAAAGTGTGATGTTATCTTTGCAATAAATTATGATAGAAAAATCCCCTGTAATAGTAATAATTGATCAGGAAAATAAATAAGTGAACATTGAGTCCACTTCCAAAATTCTTTTCAAGGGAGATTAAATAGACCAAAAAAATAAAAATAAAAATAAATTTTAATAGTAAAAGCCAAACTCAGGAAAGGGAAGTATTGTTAAATGAGAATGAGGAGCTAGGGAGCTAGGTTGGTATTTTTATGTGATTCCGAAAGGTATTTATAATTATTACTAAAGGTGTGAGGGAGTAGATAAAATTATATTATAATGACTACTTTTATCTTAAGTTTAGTTTTAGGGCCACTCCTGAGGTATTACAATGGGTTCACAATAGCACCCCTCCGCCCCTGTTAATATTTTCTTAGAGTAATTGATGACCAAAGAAACCATTTTGACAGCTTTGAAACTGGGAAAGGATGATAAGAGTGTACAAAAATTCAGCCTGTACTGGTACACACAGTCTCACTAGCACAATTCTGACTCCTTGTCAACCCTCTCCAACCCATCAGCTGAGTAAAGGACAGCCTAACAGTACAATGTTCCTAAGTCTACTGGACAAGAACTGTAAAGAAGGAAGATGTTTAAAAAACAAACAAACAAACAAACAAACAAACAAATAGCATGATATGGATGCTCCAGAGAAGGAACAGGAAGACCAGGTAAGAAAGGTCAGGAGGAGGTGACAGAAAGCGGAGCCTGGACTCAGACTTCAGGACTGGACACAAGATGCTCCATTAGTCCATCTGCACAAAGCAAGTCAGACCTTCCTCTGTGTTATAAGGTAGTCTCTCAACCTGGGGATAACTGAACAAGAAGTTTTAATAATGGTAACAAGAATGGGAAATCCATATTCTCCAAGGTGACATAGTCCTTCCTCTTAGAACAATATTGCTACAACTGGAGCTTACAGCTCTTTCTAAAGGAACAAACACCAACCAGTAAAATTTGTACTTCTTAACCCCTTTCACCTTTTCCACCATCTCCCCAAGCCCTTCCCCTCAGACAACCACCAATCTGTTCTCTGTATCCTGTTTGTTTTAGCTTTTCATTCACCTTGTTTTCTAGATTCCACATATAAGTGAAACCATATGGCATTTGTCTCTGACTTATTTCACAAAGAGTAATATTCACTAAGTTAAAATAGTCCTGGAGGTATGAATTACAGTATAGGGAACATAGCCAATAATACTGTAATAACTATATGTGGTGTCACATGGGTACTAGGCTTATCAGGATGATCACTTCATAAAGCATATAAATGTATCATCAATATATTTTACACCCACAAAGAAATATATCATCAAATTTTAACTGCAACTGAAAAGTAAATTAATTTATTATTATTTTTTTTTTACTATTTTAGAGGGTCAAGAAAAAACTATTTGTCCCTAAAATAAATATGCACATTTTGTTTTTACAGGAGAGAAAAACGAAGGCCTCGCTGTACTGGATATCCTTGTTAGCCTATGTTGCTTAAAATTTGCAAATTGTTTAGACTGAACAAGCAAATTCAGCTTTAGAGGAAGGCTCCTGGGACTCAGCAGGCCCCCAAGTAGTGATCAGAACAAGTAATACCATAGTAATTTTTTAAATGCAGAATAGTTCTTTCTATTATATAAGGGGCCCCATTATGATTTTTTAGATGTAAAATGAAAATTTCAAACTGACATCTCTGAATTGCAAAACTGAATGAAAGCTCCTTTTTCTCAGGCCCAATTGGATACATCAGTCATACACTATATATCTCTTCACTATGTCCAGGCAAATATTATAAATTAGTAGCTTCCAACCTGGCTCCACCAGTGGGACCTAACATATACCCAAGCATTGTGTCAGAATTGGGAAAGGGGTAGCAGAGAGTACAGTATGGATTTATATCTTTAAAAATCTTTATTATTAACAGGTTGGGGACTACAACTTATGAATAACTTATGAATAATGATTTTGAAAACCCAATTGGCAAAATACTATCATTAAGAAACCGCCAAACCGAGAGCCTACCACTACCTGTGTGAATTGGACAAATCTCTTAGCAATTGAGCTTCTGTATAATAATCTACCCAGTGTTTCTCACTCTTGTTACATTATCTTCTCCCTAAGGAGCCTTTGAAAAGATTTCCCCCTAATTGTCCCTCTCTTCCCGATGACATTTTCACACCACACATATAAAGTATAAGATTTTTTTCACCCTAAGAACAAATTTTGGATGCCATGAGGTCAGTAGCATCCCCATTGGGAATGAAGCAATAGCACACAGGGTGAGCTTAAATTGTGTTCCATTCAAGCAATTTACAAGTATGTCCTGATTTCATTAGTAAAACAACTCTCTGAGGAAGTAGTATTTCTAGTATCCAATAAGAGAATATTTTAAAAATCTATCCAAGATTCTATAATTAATAAATGGCTGGGGAAAGACTTGAACTCAGCCAGCATGAGTTTGTTTTTCCGTCTTCATCACCTTGTTAGACTACCAGGATTTAGCTTAGCTCTGAAATTCTTAGGCTCTGTGCATTTCCATGGCTGTAGGCTGAAGACTATTTTCTTAATTTGACTACCATGTTTCTTTTTTATTTTTTTAATTATTATTAAGGTATCACATATTTGTCCTCACCCCCCCATTCCCATCCCAAACCCCTCCCCATGCATGTTCCCCCCAACCCCCCACCTGTTGTCTGTGACCACTGGTTAGGCTCATATGCATGCACACAAGTCTTTTGGTTGATCTCTCTCCCTTATCCCCACCCTCTCCTACCTTCCCTCTGAGGTCCAACAGTCTGATGGATGCTGTTCTTGTTTATCAATCTATGTTGTTCATAATTTCACCTAGATGAGTGAGCTCATTTGATACTAGAAATATACTTATAAGAACCGAAAATGAGACAAGCAATAATGGTTATGCTGAGAGGCAAAAGTCTATAGTAAATTTCTTTCTGGGCCAACAGTTCTTTTGAGTCCCAATTTCTATGCTACTGTGTTTCTTAATACCTGTGTTTACATGAAACTGGAATCAATCTGCTAATTTTTTCATTACAATAATCAGGAGATAATGCATTAACCAATAAGATACGCTATTTTCTGGTAGAATTCTGATGCATGTAAAGAGTACAAATGATTGCCGAAACCGATTTGGCTCAGTGAGAGAGCGTTGGTCTGCGGACTGAAAGGTTCCAGGTTCGATTCAGGTCAAGGGCATGTACATTGGTTGCGGGCACATCCCTGGTTGATGTTTCTCTCTCATCGATATTTCTAGCTCTCTATCCCTCTTCCTTCCTATCTGTAAAAAATCAATAAAATATATTTAAATAAAGAGTACAAATGATTTTCCCAGTGGCTCAGTGATTGAGCATTAACCTATGCATCAAGAGGTCACTGATTTGATTCCTGACTAGGGCACATGCCTAAGTTGCAGACTCATTCCCCACTAGGGTATATGCAGAAGACAGCAGATCTATGCTTCTTTCATCTATCTTGCTATCTCTCTTTCCCATTCTCTTTCTCTCTCTAAATCAGAAAAAACATATTATAAAAAGAAATATGAATTATTTAAAATAGCTGGTAAGCTATAAAAACGTTATGAATTTGTCTTTTGCTTAAGTAACAGTCATGTTATTAAAAAGTCATCATGAGATGTTGTATACTCTAATATTTTACAATTATACTATACATCAGTGCAAAATAGGTTATAATGCCAAGTGAGCAATGACAAATATGTTAAAATATTATAGTCATTTCTAGGAAGTCACAATTTGAGAGAAAAGGCATAAAATAATAGGATAACAGCAATTATTTAATTTTCAAATGCATTTATATGATGTTCTATTAAAAGCAACATGATATACTTATAGGTTACTAAAAGCAAATAAACATTAATTCTGAAGATGTTATTACCTATTTTCAAAAGGGTAGATGAATCAAATTTCTAAAGGAAAACTAGAGTATTATCACATAAACAGATTCAGTTTCAATAATTGTGTTATTTTTGTAAGACATCTATATACTTTCTTAGCTGAGGCACTTTAACAAATATTGTTTTGTTCAACCCATTGAAACTCAAAGATAGGGCATATTCATCATAACAATTATTTTTTTGGAAACCCTGAATAAGTAAATAGTTATGTTTGTTTAGATCATTTTCAGACCTCTGGCAGCTTACAGTAAGATCTTTAAAACAGAGAACTCAGCACAAAAGTCAGGAGCCTTCATGGGCTTCCTGTGCAGGCTACAGAGCATGATGAAACACCTCATGTGAGGACCAGTGTTACCTTTTCTGAGCCATCTTGCCCAATCTGACCCAACAGGATCCAAACAGGACACAGCCCTAACACCACCATATAGGAAATGACAGATTTCTAATTCTGAGAACAGAGATAGGGCCGTATCTTGCAGGCCATCAGGTAATAACTAGTCTATCGTCTCTACTTAACATTAATAATTAATTAAATATTTATAGTTATTTTCTTATATTACAATTAAAGGCCCAGTACATGAAATCCATGCACGGCTAGTCTCCTGAGGCCTGGCTGGTGATAAGGGCCAATCAGGTCTCCCTTTCCCAGCTGCTGGATGCCAACCTGGGCCTTCCTTCACTCTGTGCCGCACCCTGGTGGTCAGAGCACGTCATAGCGCGCAATCGGTTTCCCAGTGGAACTCCCTTGGGGGCAATTTGCATATAAGGCTTTATATATAGATGATCAAAAACAGGTATATATCGCTATGCTTTGAAAAAAATAGAAACTTCTCAATCCTATTCTTAGTTAAGACATGCTTCTGAGGAAGTTTTCTGTCTCAAAGGAAACAAGACAGATCCCTAGGAAAGTGGGGGCCTACTTGGAATATCCTTTCCCTCTGAGATCAGAGATATGCTCCCTCGTGGAACCTTGGCATGGGAGAGATCTCAATGGTCTCTTTCACAATACCCTGCTTTTACAGAAAATCAGGGCCTGACGTGGTTATATGACTTACTCCAAATCAGCATATGGTTAGTTTAAACACCCACCTGGAATTCCCTGACCTGACACTGACTTCACTCACTTATGCCAACTCTAGTTGGAAAGAAAAAATATATATGCTTGATTAATCCTATCATATCCAACCACATCTGATGATGTATTTTATTCTGCAGATGACATTCAGCATGAAATAGACATTTTTTTCTCTTCAATTAGGTTGCAAAAACCTTGTTGTTAGGACAGCATCAGATGCTTCTACCCAAGAGTCCATATAAGCACGTTTGAGCTAGTGAAGTGACTATTGCCAAGGGAAAAAAGATCAGGACCCCCCCCCAATAAGCATTTTGAAAGAACCGTTATACAGCTGAATAGATATTTAAATAAAAACATAAATGGAGTCAAATGCTCACTGTAATACAACTTCCCCAAAAACAGACACTCTACCTTCCTGCTCATCGCTGTAACTTCAGTCCTTCTGATATTGACCAGTGGACAGTCAGCATTCAACAAATTTTTAATAACTACATAAATAAATTAATGTGGCTATCTGCGTTTCAATTCTAGCCCAGATATTAAATGAAAATGGAGTTTGGGTAGCAAATATTTGATGAATATTTGAGAGTATGAAGATAACTGAAGAATGCTGATATACACGTTCTACATAGGGATGTGCAGGTTGAGCCTGCAAACAAGTCACCTTGCCAAGGGGGCCAGCAGCGCTGAAATCCAGAATCCAGATCCTGCTAGCCAAACTCCATCCTCCAGTTGATGCTCAAAAGGATATCTCTTTCTAACACTCCCTCTCCCAGCAGGCGACTTTGTATGCTGGTAATTCACACAATTATGCTGTTTATGCTGCCTGCCTACGGCCCTGCTTATGCGCCATCTGAAAGAATGAGAAGGACCTGCAGAGTCAGGTCCATTTAAAAATGTCTCTTGAAGTTGAAGGTGCCCTTATAGTCATAAAGGATGTTGACTGTTTAATAATTGAAAAGTTTGAAAAACTAGGTACTGCATCAGAGATGTTTCTTTAAAAAACCAATAAATACGTATTTTCAAAAGTAAAAAATAAAAATAAAAAGCCAGGTGTCTGATTAAGAAAAGAAACATGATCCCACACCAGTAAAAGCAGCAGATGGAAGACTTAATCGGTAACAGATTCTCCGGGTCTGAGATCAGCCAGCAGAGTTTATTAGAAACAAGTGAGACCCAGAATGAGAAATGGCTAGTGGGACTAAGAGCCAGGTTAATAGAGGCATGCGTTAAAGGTCAGAATGTTAAATGTTTTTGCTAATGATTCCAAAGTCCAAAAATTCAAATAGAAGTAATGTGACAGGGTCCGCATTAGGCCGCTTCCCTTTGCTAACCTCTTAGCAATAAGCGGTGCAGTTTTGAAAGGAAAGAATATAGTCTTCACAAAAGGAAATATTCTGGAAGCAGAAAGTACCCACTTAACACAAATCACTGTCAAATAAGACATGCTAACTGAGCTGCAATTGCAATATAATAGGACTACGAAATCTCCCCTCCTACCCACTGCGCCGACTGCTTCCTGGAGGCTAAGCAGATCATTGCTCCCGGCCCCTTTTCTAGGCACTGCTGCAGAGTCCCAGGGAAGATTCCACATAATCCCAGGTTTTGGCAGCCCTACAATTTGATCAGAGGAATTAGATTCACACTTAAATATAAGGGACCGTCATTAAGTAGGACAAGTATTAATTAGGTTTCCATGTGTCTAATTTCAATTGTACATGAGATAGGTAACTCTAGAAGAAAATCAGGATGTGGTAAGTGGTTCTATATAAAAAAAAAATTCTTGCAAAATTAAATTGTATGTATAATAAATTGCATTATAAAATAAATGTGCAAAAATCCCAAATGACAACCATTCAAAAATATTCCTGTTTCTACTATGCCCAGGGTACTGGAAATTTCACCCGGCAAGCACATGGAACATGAAAATAATTGAAAACATAAAAGAGCAAAGTGTGTTTGTTTGTTTTTTAAATGCAAAAATGGATCAAGATTGGGATATTTATAAATATAACTTACTATACGAATAGATAGTGGGAGGAAATGCAATAACTTCTCTCAGTAAATACATATGTATAGATATCATATATTTTATAATATGATGTAATATGTAAGTATTATTTATCTATAATTTCCACAGTTAACAATAATCAGACATTCAATGTCCAAAACAAATAAAGAAACAAATAACCAAATCATTTAGAAGTAAACATTTTTAAATATTTAGATCAGAAATAAGGCAGGAGTATCAGCTCAGCTAACATGTTATGACCTTCCCATTGTGCTAGATTTTCTAACCAATGCAATGAATTTTAAAGAGACATAGAAGTTATAAATTTTACATGAGAAGAGAAAACATAATTTATATATGATCATTGCTTAATTAAAGAATGCTAATTAAAAATGTTAAGAATTTATAAAAATGTTTAACAAAGTTTTAACTATTATCTCTAATTTCTGAGTATTATTTATGCATACTTTGTATTGTTACCTAATACATTTTATAACATTTCTTTTTCTGGTTAAAAATGTTATTGGTGTATCATTTATTAAAATATCGAGTGTCATATGTAAAAACCACTATATGTAGGAAGTTTTTGATAACAGTTTAAACAAACTATCCATGTCTTGATCCATATTAAAACCTGAATTCAGAGTATCTACTACCCAAGTGCTTAGCAGACAAGAGTGATAATAAACAGGATGACCCATAAATCTGAGTCTGTAAAGGTAGCACCGAGAGTGCGGCATTGGGAGTAGCCTGCCCCAGGGAGGGAGTATTTCCTCACTGATAGTGCTAAGATATGCAGGTCCCTGGTGATACCTCTTTTTTACTTTTTATTTTGAAGTGATGATAGTTACAGGAAGATTTTTTTTTAATGTGAGGGCCCTGTATACTTTTCACCAAGTTTCCTCCATCGTAACTTGTTGCATACTAGAGTTCTGTATCAAAACCAGGAAGTGGACATTGATGATATCTACATAGCTTATTCAAATTTCATTAGCTTTACATGCATTTATGTGTGTGTGTGTGTGTGTGTGTGTGTGTGTGTGTGTGTGTGATGAATTTTTTTCACCTGCACATATTTGCAAGGCTAGAAACGCAGTCAAGATACAGAACCATTGCATCGGTTGCATCCGCAAGGCTCTCTTATGCTATCCGTTCATAACTATGCTTGCCCCTTACATCACTAACTAACCTGGCAACCACTAATATATTCACTCTCTATATTTTTTTCCTGACTGGTCTTATTACAGCTTTTACATTCTCTAAATACAACCCCCCCACCCCCCAGTTGCCTGATGTTGGCTAACCTCTTACATTGCTCTGCCCTTGGTTCACCACTGGGCTGTGATAACGCTTAGGGAACCAGGCATCTCATCTCACTGGACTAAACCCAGATGCTTGCACTGGCCAGCTCACCTCTACTTCACCTGGCCCCGTCCAGGCTGTCCCTGGGACTCAGATACTCCTGCCTCCTCTGCCTAGCATCCTCCGTGTGAGCACCTCTTTGCATCAGCCACACTGCTGCCCTTGGACTTCACACTTTTTCCTTCTGCTGGGAACATTCCTTTTCCAGAGAGCTAGTCACACTCTCTTCCTTTACTTAAGTTTATGTTCAGAAATCACCTCTTGAGAATTTTTTCTGACGCCCCTATTTCAAGCAATACACTATCTTATTTATGTCTTCATTATTATCTTTTTTCTTTCTTTAATTAAAATTAATTTATTTAAAATTTTAACTTATTTAAAAATAAATTCAAATTTATAAAAATTTATAAAAGTAAAATTAATATAATGAATACCCATATATCCAAACTGTACCATTTGCACTCATTCTATCTACCCCTCATCCCTCTATGTATAGGTGCATGTGTATGGTATATAATGTATGTACACACACACACACACACATTATTTACTCGGAACCATGCAAAGGTAAGTTGTATACATCATGGCCCTTTACCCAAAAATACTTCAATGTATATTTTCTAAAAGTAGGATATCCTCTTATATAACCATACTACATTTATGTTCAACATCAATAGATCTAACACAGGCATTATACTTTTTTCCATCACCATTTATCTCTTCTCTTACCCTGCTCGATTTTTGTTCATACCACCTATTATCCTCCAATATATACTTTTTGGTCAACTTATCTAGTTATCTTTTTTTCCATCAGTATAAAAATACCACAGAATAGCCGAAACCGGTTTGGTTCAGTGGATAGAAATAGCCACAAAATATCACTGCCTGGGCGAGTCTATTTTGAAGAAGTGGCATTAAATGAAGTTTAAAAAATTTGACTCTCAAAAGAAATTTCAATTATTGTACTGTTGATATTTGGCTCTGTTGACTAATGAGTTTGCCGACCACTGTGCTAGGAGAATGGGGATGATTAAGTACAACCTAGTTAACGTTACTTGAAAATCTGTGCACATACCCCACTGACCCTCAGTCAGCAGCAACATGTCTATACAATAGGGACTGCATATTAACACAGCATTCAACACCCAATGAATGATTATTGGGTGTACTTCAAGCTGGCATGAATGGAAAGAATAAAAGACCAATAGAAAGCTGCAAAATGGAATAAATGGAAGACAGAATGTTGAATGACAGGAAAGGAAAAAGGACAGTAGGAGAAGATATGCTCAGCAACACGTAGGACTAAATGCTTGGGGACAGTCTTAAGTAATAAAATGCTACCACTGTATAGAATGTTCTAGAAATACAGCAGAAGATGTCAAATAGAATATTGTAAATAACACCATGATTTTCTGGACTAGAGCATGCAACTAGGGATGGAGAACTTTTCTTCTGCCAAGGGCATTTTGGATATTTATAACATCATTATCAGGATGTACATAATTATCAACTTAAAAATTAGCCTGCCATATTTGGTCAAACATTTAATTAACTCACCCATAATGCCTTGGCAGGGACAGACCAAATGATTTTATGGGTCCTATATGGCCCATCGACCACACCTTCTCCACCCCAGAACTAGAGTATGGCACATAACAACCTTAAAAGTGACCTTCAATTGGATATTAAAAGTTGGCAAGAAACTATTTCAAATTTGCAAAACTTTTAATATATAGATTCACATGCATTTTTACATTAAATGTCACAGCTATGGTCATCTGCTTGGAAATCAATGAATCTAAATACATGTTAGGTAGCTCAGGGGAGTCCCAAAAAAAGATATGGAAGAAGATAAGTAACTTTTGAGAGAAAAGCCAAGCTCAACTGCTGGAGAACATGGACATTCTTATTCTATTCTGAACATCTCTCACAACCCTTCCCCAGTGGGTAAAAGATGCCAGCTTTATAAAAGATATACTATGAGTGAATTAAAAAAATATTCCACATCATTAGACACCAGAGAAATGCAAATTAAAACCACAATAAGATATCACAGTTCACCCAGCAAAACAGTCAAAAGTAAAAAAGACTTTAAAAAAGCGGAGTGTTGGTAAGGAGATAAAGCCAGAACCTCATACTCATAGTTAGAACAGCCAGCAGGTATGTAAAATGGTACAATCTATTTGAGGAAGGAAAAAGGAGGTTGTTTGTTTGTTTGTTTGTTTTTAAGTAAAACTAGACCTACCTGATTACCCAGAATTCTCCCCCTTGATATTTACCCAAGAAGAATGAACATATTTGTTCACAAAAGCCTTGTAAAGATCTCACATAGTAGCTTTATGAATAGTAGTGAAAAACAATCTTGACCTCAGTGAAGAGGAGAATGAATAAACAAATTGAGTTATCCTCACAAAGTAGAATATTACTCTGCAATGAGAGATAATAGGGATGCAGTTCAAAAATGTTATCCTCAGTGAAAGGCAACACAAAAAAAGTACATGGCATCTGATTCCATTTGTATAAAATCTTAGAACAGTACAATCTAATCAAGGGTTACAGAAATCAGATGAATGGTTCTTTTAATGGAAACTGGGAAGCCTCACGGAGAACTTTCTGGATTAATAGAAATGCTTGGGCCTCGTTTTGCCTTGATCAAAACATACACTTATCATTAGAACATTTCATTATATGTAAATTAAACCTGTATTAAAAATCACAGAGGTATGTTAAGGTAAAATGAGAATTTCAGCTGCGCAAATACTTCATGAATATCTCATTCAACCAGAAGCAGAGCATCTGGAAAATTCTATTGACAGTGCATTCCTAGTTGAAATTATAAAGGAAGTTGGGAAAGGAGCTGCTACACCAGGACAAAGTCTAATAAATGAGAAGTTATCTTTGGTATTCTGGACGTGAGAGCACTGGCAGAAAGCAATTGAGTGGGATTAACTGAGATTCTGTCCCCTACAGCCCTTTTTAGTGGTAATAAGGACACTATTTTTTCTAGCCCTCACAATTTTGATTTCTAAATGTAATATAGTTAACATGAAAATAATTGTTTTTGTTTTTAAAAAGAAGAAAGGTATGTGTTTAAAGAAGAAACAGAGATGAAAAAGCCAGCAGAGAATAAGAATTTAGAGGATGATATTGAGGAAGAACCATGAGTCTAATGGCCCAATGATGAATGTTCTTGTTTGATACACCATTTGTCTCTTCATATTTTTCTTTTCTAACATTTTCAGGAAAATATCTGTTTCTTGCTAACTCATTGTGTCATTTGAGATCTTGTTTCAGATTATATTCAGAGACTGGGTCTTGCTATAAGATGGAGATGAGTCAAGACTGGGGACCACTATGGATGGCTCTGATCCTCCCAGACATCCACTCAAGTTCCTCTAGAGTTTGTGAAAGACACACATGGTTGATTTAGCCATGCACCCTGACTTCAGAAATGCCAGCTCCAATAAGTTCAGAGTAAATCCATGGGTGAAGTCTTTAAGGAGAAATTCATTGAAAATGAACTTAAAGGTGTAAGTTCTCCCAAAAGGAATTATGACCCACAAAATGCAAGAACCCCAGAGAAGATTCAATAGAATAAAGTTCTGAGGTGGGGTGTCTTATGAGGCTGCACAGGGATTTCTGGATGAGCACATATTTTAGACTTGCACAAGAAGGAAACAGCAAGAACAGTGACTTTAGTGTGGCATTAGAATAATGCTGTCGAAACTAATGCTTGGAATAAATTGGGCCTGTAAAAATGCTAAGGGGAACCACAACAGGGGAAGAGGCACTTGAAACATTTTATGGAAAGCAAATTAAGTAAAATGAAAGGATGACTTTTCATCTCAGGCAAATAGGATAATAAGATAAAAAGAGTAAAATTGGCAATGATGGTTTCAGAGGTAACATTTACTGAATATTTTCTAAGTGCTTACTATTTTATATGATGCCTACGACAGCCTGGTGAGGCCAGTGCTATTATTAGCCTTAGTTTAGGCTTAGAAGAACCTGGGGTTCCTAGTGGGTATGAGAGTTTGTCTAGGTCACACAGCTGTCTGGGACTAGGCCAGCCTGCCCTCTGAGGCACCATGCAATAATTCACCTTTCTAATGCTCATTTTTACTCTTATTATGGGAAACCCTGTCTACATATTAGTGTCAAAAGGGTAAAAACAACCTGATGATGAGGGGATCAAAAGGCTCACGTAGGCAAAGAGGTCATGTCCCTTTTGAAAATAAAACTAGCTGCCTGTTCCAGGTAAAGTACAACCCAGAATAGATGAGACAATATTAAATGGAAAAAAATCAGAAATAAACAATATGGCATTCAGAGTGGCATAATGAAATCTCCAACATCTTGCTCCATCCTGCCTCAAACTCGAACCATCTCTTGCTCCCAGCTCCTCAGTCACTTAGTAGCCTTCTCAGTCAAAGTATCACTTTTGTTCAGGAACCCTTACTAGTATAGTATGTCAGGATGCCTACCTCATTCACCTCACTTCATCTAATTATTTAGGCATTGTGTCATGGTGTCATCAGAAGAGTGAGTACAATACAATAAAATATTTTGAGAGAGGGAGACCACATTCACTTAATGTTTATTATAGTGCAATAGTATTACTTTTCTGTTTTGTTATTATTATTATTTGTCATTTTTTATCTCTTCTTGTGACTGATTTATAAATTGAACTTTATTTAGGTATGTAAGTTTCAGGAAAAAAAAAACATACCATATACAGGCTTCTGTGCTATCTATGGTTTTAGGCACCAACTGAGGTTTTGGAATATATTACCTTCCCATAAAAAGGGCTACTATATACCCAATGCCTCAATCATTGTTGAGATGCGAGTGAAGGGCCCACCGCTATGCTGTTGACTTTTGGAATAGTAACAAAATCATCAAGCCCTCACCCTGTGTGGTTATTCTCTGTTCCCTGAGAACGGGGTTTGAGGATTCTCCCAGAATGTTCGCTTACCTCCTGATGCAGGTCCCATCAACCTCTGGACCAATGGTCTAGCTGACCCAGGGCCTCCTATGCAGGGCCTGCCACTGCAAGTGTATGACCCAGGTCCTCCTTGCTTCCCCACAAGCCATATTTCCCATAGCCACTGAAAATAGGAGGCTCCTATTATTAAGCTGGAGTAGTTAATCAACTGTATCCAAAGTTTAAGAATACCAGAAGTAAACTACATCCACCCTATAGATATTTTTTGAATCTCAGCCTTAGAGTTCAGAGGCCACGCCCCTCCACAGGGAATCATTTTGCCTGCCTTTCCTCCCGAAGGCCAGGCCCCGCTGCTCCTATGCCAAGAGGAGTTGCTTTCCTCTGGAGCAGTAGCTAAGAACAGGCGGTCCAGAGCCATACCCTCCAGATCAGAATCCTGGACCTGCCAGCTCAAAAACTTGCTTTCTTCATAGGTGTAAAAGGGATAATACTGCTTATGGTATGGGGATGTAAGGATTATATGAGATGATTCATTTAGAGCATTTATATGACATATCTGATAGCAGTACCCCCAAACAAAGTAACCATCAACAAATATTAGTTCTCTGAGTTATTTCCAGGCTCTGAGAGATCCGGACCTGAAGACCTAGAGCTGCACTACCCACTGTGGTAGCCAGGAGCCCCTGGCACTTGAACTGTGGCTTATCCAATAGGAGATGTGCTGTAAGTGTGAAATACATACAAACTGTAAATAGTACAAGACAATTTAAAATATTTTCATGATTTTTATATTGATTGAATGTTGATATAATCATGTTGTGAATATGTTGTGTTAAATAAAATATTTTTAAAATTAATTTCACCTATTTCTTTTTCCTTTTTTTTCTTTTTGCACTCTAAAGGTGGCAACTAGGAAATTTAAAATCACCTACATGCCCTGCAGATTTCTACTGGACAGCACTGTTCAAAGTATGGCCCATGCATCCCCTGGAGACTTGGAAATGCTGGATCCCCACTCCACCCAGATCTCTTAATCACATTTTAAAGATTTTCAGGTAATTTGCATGCTCATTAAAACCTGAGAAGCACTATTATGGAGAAAGTAAAAAAAAAACAACACTTGGCTCTCAGGTTGTCAGCATATCAGAGAGGGGACTCCCTTTTACTTTATTAGATCTAGAATTTGAGGTCAGACTCCAAATAACTAGAAGATCCATTAAAATCTCCACCACCTTCCCTTACCCATGCAAGGAACTAAGTCCCTTCAGGCTGTTTTAAAATGGATTGTTTAGAGCCTCGCTTCATGAGGAATTTGAGACATGGAAGTAGAGAGAGAAAACAAACAATTTTGGATAGCTGCTCCATAAGGGAAAGAGAATAGATTCAATGGTGTATTCAGTATGATAAAAATCCCAGGCAAAAATTCAAAGGCTTGCTTTTAATAGGCAGTAACCACAAAAAGGAAGTCTTATTTCATTATGAAATTATTAGAATTCATCAAGCATCCTTTCGGGTGAAAGAGTATGAAAATATGACCCAGGAGTAAAAATTCAAGACTGGGGGTGGGGTGTTTGGTATAGAGAGAAAAATATAGGGAGGATAGTGTGGCTGATTTTAATTTTTTGAAGGGTTTTCTATGAAAAATAGATTAATTTTATGTAGCTCCCAAGTGCAGAACTGGGAGAAATGGATGAAAATTAACAAGAAGCAATTCAATACGAGAGAAGTCTTTATAATAACTGAAACTGTATAGAGGAATGAATTAGTTATCACTAGCGTGCAATCCGAAACTACACTCGGGGACACTTCAAAGGGAAATTGCTGTGTCTGAGAATGATTTGCATCGGTCCACCCCTTTTCAAATTGCAGACATAATGATCCCACTATCTCGGCTACTAAAGATTCAGGAGTGGTCACAACATTGCTAAGGATATACTTCTGGTCCTAGCCTTCATCTGCATAAAGAAGAGCATAGACAGGTTTAGCTCTGGGCCAAGAGACAGTCACTTAATACTGTCACATAATAAAAGTATTGCTAGTATCTCATGCGCACACACTAATCAAGCTTCCTTATCTTACCAATAGAGAAGGTCTATTCCATCACTCCCCGATTAAAAAGAGAAACACCCCCAAAGACAAACAGGTGCATGGCTTCTTTTTAAAAAGGAGGTGGAGATGCTAAGCATTAAGGAGACTAAAATGAAGGCACAGTTCAACCCTTTTTTCAAGTGAGGTAGGTAGGACTGTATATAAGTGAAACATGTTAAGGAATGAGCAAGCAATCGGTGTCTCTTCAGGAACTGCCCCATCCAGGCCCTTTAAATCAACCTCACCTGCATAGTCCAAATTGGCTATGGGCCCTCCCCATATGCCAGTTCCACCCCCAGCCCTTGATCTCTCCTTCCCCTGCTTTCCAGGACAATGCCCTCCAGGTGGCTCCTTACTTGAGTTCTGAAGGACATCCTGTTTCCCGTGGCTTTGACAATGCTTTGGATAAACATCAAAACTCTCAAACATATTCTGGTATTTGTCCTCTAACACCAAATATCAACTCTATTTGAATAAACATTTCCTTCACTTCATATGCTTACCCCAAATGTGTATCCATTTGGAAATAATAAAGAGATACTCAAAAATAAACCTATTTCATAAGTCAGGATCCTTCATCCTATAATATAAATGGTCAAAACAGAGATTAAAAATGCTTGTAGTTATAAATGATATAAGGAAACAGCTGTATAAAGTTGAGTGTACATGCATTATATGATGTCCAAATGGAAATGGAAAAGAAAGAAAATAACGCTCCTCTAAAAAGTCTTCTATCTAACATAGAAAGAATAATAAAATACGTTGACCTCTGACAATGGGGTCTAAATTATAGTATATAGCATTTTCCACTCTACTAAGGATAAAAGAGAAATCAGGCAAAAGTCATAATAAATTGAACTTCAGAATTCCAAGGAGTAGACTTATACCTAGTGTATGGTCACCATGTCTTTTAATCTTTAAGTCCCATTTCAGGATATTTAGAAACTGAGTAAAAAGTAATAATTGTGTCTTTATAACAAGTTACAGATTTTCAAGGATCTCTGACACAGTGTTATCACAGTAGAAGCTTTCTGCAAGAGAAGCCACTTGGCTTAAATATGACACAAGAGCAAAGCAGAAAAGAGAAATCTGTAAAATCATAACTGAGAAAGCAATAGCGTTAGCAATGCATTAAAAGCTTTAATGCCACTCTGACAGGGATTGCACAGTTGGTTGGAGCATCAAAAAGTCAAGGGTTTGATTCCCTGATCATTGATGTTTTACTTTCAATGTTTCTCTTTCTCTCCCCCTTAAACAAACAAACAAACAAACAAACAAACAAACAAACAAAGCTATGATGCTAAAGCTGCAAACTGCACTGGGGCCTGGCATCTAAAGTCAGCATTACCTCTGGAAACAAGTTCTTTTGGAGCTCTGTGATACCAAGTCATCTTCCTAGAACATGGGAGTTGTTGCTGAATTTACAGAGGAAGAAACAACAATAATGAGTAAACTGTGTAAATTAATAGAGAAAATGCATATTTTATAATCACATTAACCTTTAAGCTAGGAAAATAGATGGAAAACTGGATGAGGTGCCTCAAGTCTAAGGCCTGGGCCTCAAGTCTACAGCTGACCAACTTTGAAAACCAGGCAAGCTGAAACCGGTTTGGCTCAGTGGTAGAGTGTCAGTCTGAGGACTGAAAGGTTCAATTCCAGTTAAGGGCATGTACATTGGTTGTGGGCACATCCCCAGTGGGGGGTGTGCAGGAGGCAGCTGGTGGATGTTTCTCTCTCATTGACCTTTCTAGCTCTCTATCTCTCTCCCTTCCTCTCTGTAAAATATCAATAAAATATACTTTAAAAAAAAAGAAAACCAGGCAAGTTTCAACTCCTCCAGGTTCCAATTTACATATTTTAACATAAAAATATTGAATTATGTCAATCTTGCCCAATCATCTTCATGTATAAGAATCACCTTTTTTATTTTAAAATTTACAAATTAGGCCCACACCAGATATACTAAAGCAGCATCTTTAGGGGAAGAGCCCAGGACCAACTAAGTTTGACAATACCTCTGGAGATTCATACCACCATGTTTGTAGATAATTACTGCTTAAATGATATCTACATTTCCTCTTGGTTCCAAAATTTAGTTGTTTTGTTTTTTTTTTTTTAAAAAAAAAAAACACTTGCTTCAAATAATACTTTCTTATAGTCTAAATAGATGACTAGAGAAAGATACAATTAAACCAACAAATAATTATATAGTATATTTTAATAAAATTAGTCTTGTTTCAAGCTGTATCCAGTCTAAAGAATATGAAATAAATATGACCAATTTGACAGTATATCTTAAATGGAAAATAAATGACAGATACAGAATTTGGGGGAAATAATATACTTGTAGTGTCCCCAATCAATTCTATTTCAGTGTAAGAAGAAAAAGAGTATTACATGTAAAAAGATTTTATTCTGAATGTAACTGAATTTTACATTTATATTTCCTCCTAATACTTGGTATACTTATTAGATAGAACAAATATATCCTATTATCCTTACTTTATAAAAGGATAAACAAAAGCCAAAATTTAGTAACTCATCTACTCAATTTTAAGTATTATTACCAGTTACAAAGGGAAAATCCAAAAAGCTGTTTACTTAAATCCTAGTTCAGTATTTCTTTCTACATAATTTCATTTTGTCCAAAAGTAATCATATTATCTCAACTTAATGTACATTTTAAAATTCCAACAGTGTGCCTAAGCTGGTTTGGCTCAGTGGTAGAGTGTCGGTCTGCGGACTGAAAGGTCCCGGGTTTGATTCTGGTCAGGGACATGTACCATGGTTGCGGGCGCATCTCCGGTAGGGGGTGTGCAAGAGGCAGCTGGTCGATGTTTCTCTCTCGTCGACGTTTCTAGCTCTCTATCTCTCTCTCTTCCTCTCTGTAAAATATCTATAAAATATATATTTTTTAAAAAATAAAATAAAATAAAATTCCAACAGTGAAATATTTTTTAAAATGTTTGTTACCTTGAGATTAATAGGAGGGGCAATTTATAGGCAAAATTATTTAATTGTCTGAAAAAAAGAATTCCTAGAACATTATCTTTACCAATCAACAACTTGCTCAAAATCATTTTAAATTTCATCTCTCAAACATGTCTACAGGAGAAACTAATTTGATCTATATATTTATTTATTAATCCTTTAAAAATGTTTTCACTGATTTTTAGAGAGAGGGGAAGAGAGAGGGAGAAGAGGGAAAGACAGAAGCATGAAAGAGAGAGAAGGATGGATCAGCTGCCTCCTGCACGTCCCCTACTGGGGAACAAGCCTACAACCCTGGAACGTGCCCTGACTGGGAATCGAAGAGTGACCTCTCTGCGAATAGGTCACGAGCCACACCTGCTCGCCTATTTCTTTATCCTTAATAAAGTCTTCTCATGGTGCATCGGCTGAAGCTGCACACCAAAAGCCCAATGGCTCTATAATATTTATTTGATTCAGGGAAAGAAAATGCCCCAAGAACAGTGTGGATGCTGCAACTCCCAAAGGAGAATGGTGGTTTTCTATATAAAATCACCTGTTGTTTCTGGGGTTCTGGGGCAATAGTAATTTTCTTCTCTGAATTAACACCACAAGGTAGGATATCAAACAATGAAGTTGCTTGTAGCCAATAAAATATGTTAAAGAACATAAGCATTTTATTGCTTTATAAAATTCATATACTATTCCCTTGATTGTAATTAGAAAACCAGAAGATTGGCATTATATACAATTATTTTTAGTTACATATTTAATGAAAAGGAATATATTATCCAGTTTGTGTATGTGCCCGTGCACATGCATGTGGGTTTGGGTATTATTGTTGTGAGATAATTTTTCCATGGATCTGTCATATTTCTGCATGTCTTATGATAAGAGATACTGATGGCTTCTGTTCCAGACTACCTTTTCAAGGATGTTTACGTAAATAGCAAATAGCCTTGGAAAAGAAGAACAATGTCATACTTAAGAGGCAAAGGTTGTGCCAATTTGATTTCAGCCTCCTTATCGGAGATTAGTGTTTCTAAAGCTCAGTGTCCCCCTATTGACACACAACTCACTATGTGTTGAAGTATCACATGGCAATGTGTGTTGTGGCAACTAGGACTGAATTAGCTAGTACTGAACAACTAGGATTAGGACTGAAGAAACTAGTACAAATGATGATATTCCGGCTATTGACATTTCTGTAACAAACTGACTTTTGTCTCTGATCAAGGGGCCTCATGTCTTCTGCCAGTATCTATAAAACAGCTGCCGGCTAGCCATGGTATAGCTAAGACCTTTGATAGTTCTTGGTATGTGTGTATGTCAGTTATTCACATTTGAGCTTACAAGTAGTTCTTCCTACAAAGTGTTTGCACAATTCCTTTAGAATTGTTTGTCTTTCAACTCTCTGTGAGCTAAGAAATCCTGGATAGTCATTTTATGACTGGTCATTTCAATTAAGTAAATGAACAGCCCTGGGAGATTTTTCTGAACACATCAACACTTTTTTTTATGTTCTACTACATCATTCCAAAATTCTCACATCTACCATTTTTTATGTGTCAAACTTTTTATGGAATGCTTAGGTCACAGTCTATAGACTTCTTCCATTAAAATCAAGTGAAATGCCTTAAATGAAATGCTGATGTACCCAATTCTCAAATTTGTAAGGAATTACAAAATCTATTAGCATTCAATTCTGAATGCACTCACAGAGGACTCATACATTAATGCCCTGTTCTCCGTGATTGACTATCTCAAGTAGAGGTTAACCAACAAGAAGCTGAAGTAGTGACCTCTTGTATACACACCTTGACAGAGAGGGCAATTAAGTGTCCAGGCCAGTGCCTGGGTCAAGTCCTACTGGTTTTACACATTTTAATACTACCCCTTCTCAGAGAGAAGAGATCACATAAACTTATTACCGAAAAAAATTTTGCCATTAGATTATATTCCAACTTCTCTATTTTACAGATAAAAAAGCCGAGCATTTGCATTTTAATAGAAACTTTAAAGTACATACTCTTTTCTTCTAGGTTACTTATGATTTTATCTTGCATCTGAAAAATACTTTCATATTAGACCAACATAATTCGTTTTTATTCTTCTCTCTCAAAATTGTCTTTGACCTGAAGATATTAAAGACCGGTTTGTTCATTCTTCTGTTCTAATAGTATTTCATAGAGTGTCTAATCCATGTCAGGGTTCCAATAGATGTGTGAATACAAAAAAAAAAAAAAAGCAAAGCCTTTAGTGTCTAAATAAAATAAAAAATAAAAAAAATAATGCATGCCTTGTACTTATTGAGCATTTACTATGTACTAGGGACTGTGTTCTGATTTTTTTCTTCTTTACATGTGAATCATCTCATTAATCCTGGCACCTCTGTGGTTATCTCCTTCTTCACATGAGAAAACTGGAGGCTTAGGGAGGCTGTGTGACTTGAGCGACCCAGTACAGTCAGGAGGTGAGGGAACCGGTGCTCAAATGTGGCAATCCCCACTGCAGAGCCTAATGTCTTCATTGCTAAACTAACTAAACCTCCGTAACCCTTCACTTCATACTGCATCATCCATATATTCATAAGAAGTATCCTCTTATTTAATTTTAACAACACCAAGAATTTATTTGTTTCTGAGACTGAAAAGAAGGGGTTTTAGGAGGCAAAATAATAATCACACAAACATGTGTAAATTTTAACCCCTTCCCCCTTAACCCCTGTGAATATGTTAGGTTATGTGAGAAAGGGGGTGAAGGTTGTGCTGAACTGACATTGCTAATTGACCTTGCAATGAGGCGATTGCCTGCATCCTCCAGGTGAGCCCAATGTACGCACAAGGGTCCTTACAAGTGGACAAGGGAGCGAAAATAGTCAGAAAGGCATGGGATGATGTTATGTTGCCGATTTTGAAGAGTTAGGAGTCATGAGCCAAGAAATGCAGGCAGCTTCTTGAAGCTGGGAAAGCAAGGGAAGGTTCTCACCTAGAGCCTCCAGAAGGCGCACAGCCCTGCTCGAGCCACAATGCCTTGATTTTAGTTCAGAGACAAACACCTTGGGCTTCTGATCTCCAGAACTCTAGGATCATAAATGTGTGTTGCTTTAAGTCATTATTTTGTGGTGATTTGTTACATCAGAAATAGGAAATTGATTGAGGAGTACAATTAACAAGGAAATAGTGCCTGTGGCAGAGCCTGCCCGCTGCCCCTCAAAGCCTGTGTGCACAGTTGTTGCTAACAAATGGCTTCCCAGCAGGACTCATGTTTTGAGATTGGTATACAATGACTCAGTGGACTGTGGAAGTGAATCAGTCAGGAGTCAAGATGTTTCAGCTCTGAGTCCCTGACTCATGCTCTCTGTTGCCTGGGTGATGATGCAATGTTATCAGTAGCTTCTCAACTGGTGGAAACTCAGCACAGAAAGGTCAACTAACTTGCCCGAAGCCACACAGTGTGGCAGAGATAGAATGAATGAAAGGGACAGTGGAGTAAGTTGAAGCTGGGGAGGTTGGCAAGGGCTATATCATTAATGTCTCTATGAGTGATGTTAAAAAGTTTTTAATTCAGAAGAAACCTCTTAAGTCATTTTGCATGGGAACGATATACTCAGATAAGGTTTCTTATAAGGTTGTTTTGGCAGGAGTTTAGAGAAGAAAAAATATTATCTAATAGTTATTAAGTGTTTTTTTGTATAAGGCTCTAAGTAAGGCAGGGTGTGTGTGTGTTTTCATTCAATCCTATAGTACTCCAATGAGCTAGGAAGGTTCATTATTTCTATGGTAAAGATGAGGAAACTGAAAGTAAAGAATTACAAAGGTACACAACTTGTAAATTATAGGGTAAGAATTTGGACAGAGGTAGTGTGTCTGCAGGGCCCATATGATGAGGCATAGGAAATATGCCCCACTCTATTTAGGAGGAAGAGCGGAAGGGGGAAGTCAGTAAGCATTCTATGATAGGAGTTCATCTGAGAAGTAATGCTAGAAGGAAAGATAATTGGAAATAAATAGGATAACCGAATAAATATATACAGGGATTCCCCAAAATGTATACAGATAGATTTCTGATAGCTTAGTTGATGTTTCTTTCTTTTCAAATTTAATCCATTGGAGTTAATAATTATTCAAAGTGTGTATACATTTTTTGGGGACACCTTGCATTTTGAGGTAGAATTAATATAATCTAGTGATATAGTGAATGTGGGCCAAGAGATAAATGGCAGTAAAATATCAAAGACAGAGCCCAGGTTTCCAGAATGAGCACTGGGCCAAAGGAGGGACAAATTCCTGAACTTTGGGACCCTGGATTTGGGGTTATGCAGGATAACAGAGAGTCTAATACCAGGAACACTGAATTTAAAAAGGTAGAGGCCAGTGGTCAGCAAACTCATTAGTCAACAGAGAAAAATATCAACAGTACAACAATTGATATTTCTTTGGAGAGGCAAATTTTTTAAACTTAAACTTCTTATAATGCCACTTCTTCAAAAATAGACTTGCCCAGGCTATGGTGTTTTGTGGAAGAACCACACTCAAGGGGCCAAAGAGCCACATGTGGTTCACGAGCCACCATTTGCCAACCACTGGTATAGGTTATTAAATTAAAAATAGTTGTTTACAATTCTGAGTTCCAATCCTAGAAAGAATTGGGACAACTTGGATAAATTTCATCAAGAGTTGAATACAATTGAAGCCTCAGGAAAAAAATATATCTTAAATGAGTAAACAAACTACAATGATATATTCCACACAGAGACACAGAGAGGCTTAGAAGCAGCATCATGATTCAACTTGCTTTCCAGATTTTCTCTTGATATGGGAATTGATTCTTCTTCTCATGATGCCTGAGAAAATGGCCAGAAGATAGAGGAGTAATTGAACTATTCTTAAGTACATAGAGGTTTATTTTATTTTATTTTATTTTATTTTATTTTATTTTATTTTATTTTATTTTATTGTTTAAAGTATTACAAATAGTAATATACATGTCTCCTTCTCCCTCCCTTTTATCTTCCCCCAACTTCCCCTACCTCCTGCCACATGCATCCCAGAATCTTGCGTTCATTGGTTATGCTAATATGCATGTATATAAGTCCTTCAGTTGGCCTCTTACCTCCTCCCTCTCAACCCTACCCAACCTTCCCAATGTAGTTTGACAGTCTGTTTGATGCTTCTTTGCCTCCATATCTATTTTTTTGTTCATCAGTTTATAATGTTATTTGTATTCCACAAATGAGTGAGACCATGTGGCATTTTCTTTCACTGACTGGCTTATCTCACTTAGCATAATGCTCTCCAGGTCCATTCATGCTGCTGCAAAGGGTAAGAGTTCCTTCTTTTTTACAGCAACATAGTATTCCATTATGTAGATGTACCACAGCTTTCTAATCTGCTCATTCATCTGCTGATGGGCATTTAGGTTGTTTCCAAATCTTAGCTATTGTAAAATGTGCTGCTATGAACATAGGGTTGCATATATCCTTTATGATTGGTGTTTCTAATCTATGGGATATATTCCTAGAAGTGGTATTACTGGGTCAAATGACATTTCCATTTTTAATTTTTTCAAGACCCACCATACTGTTTTCCACAGTGGCTGAACCAGTCTGCATTCCCACCAGCGGTGAAGGAGGGTTCCTTTTTCTCTGCATTCTCTCCAGCACTTGTCATTTGTTTGTTGATGATAGCCATTCTGACAGGTGTGAGATGGTACCTCATTGTTGTTTTGATTTGCATCTTTCCAATAATTAGTGACTTTGAGCATGATTTCAAGTTTCTTGGCTTTCTGACTTGAAAAAGTGTCTATTTAGGTTCTTTACCAATTTTTTTTTATTGGATTGTTTACCTTCTTTTTATAAACTTGTTCTCTGTAAATTTTGGAGATTAAACCCTTATTGGAAATAACATTGGCAAATATGTTCTCCCATGCAATGGGCTTTCTTATTGTTTTGTTGATTGTTTCTTTTGCTGTGTAGAAGCTTTTTATTTTAATGTAGTCCCATTTGTTTATTTTCTCTATAGTTTCCATTGCCCTAGGGGATGTATCAGTAAAGATATTACTAGGACAAATGTTTGCTATCTTTGTGCCTATGGCTTCTCCCAAGATTTTTATGGATTCCCACCTTAGTTTAAGTGCTTTATTCATTTTGAGTTTATTTTTATTTATTGTGTAAGTTGATGTTCTAGTTTCATTTTTTTGCAAGTATATGTCCAATTGTCCCAACACCATTTATTGAAGAGACTGTATTGATTCCATTGTATGCTCTTGCCTCCTTTGTCAAATATTAATTGAGTATAATGGCTTGTGTCAATTTCTGGGTTCTCTTTCTGTTCCAGTGGTCTATATATCTATTCTTGTGCCAGTACCAGGCAGATTTGAGAACAATGGCTTTGTAGTATAGTTCAATAAATGATATTGTGATCCCTCCAACTTCTTCATTCTGAGAATTGCTGCAGCTATTTGGGGTCTATTTTTATTCCAGATGAATTTTTGGAGAGTTTGTTCTAGGTCTTTGAAGTATGCCATTGGTATTTTAATGGGAATTGAATTGAATTTATAGGTTGATTTGGATAGTATGGACATTTTAATTATGTTGATTCTACCAATCTATGAACATGGTATATTCTTCCATTTGTTCATGTCTTCTTCTATCTCTCTTTTCAGCATCCTGAAATTTTCTGAGTATAGGTCCTTTATCTTCTTGGTTAAATTTATTCCTAAGTATCTTATTTTTTTGGATGCAATGGTAAATGGGATTGCTTTTTTAGTTTCCATTTCAATCACATAGAGATCTTACTGAGTCTTCTGTCTGGAGGACATAACTGATGAGAAGTTCAAACTAGAGTATGGAAAAAATGCCAAATACTAAAATAAGTTAGTGAGTAACTTGCGAAACTTTCATGCAGGAAGATTTGTACAATTAGCAGATGTTTCTTCTATATCATGCTTGCCAGGGTACTCACATGTTCAACAAGGCTGTAAAAATAGATTTGGAAGGAATAACTTTATTTTGGAGAATACTCTACCAAGAGGAACCTCATTACCTCTTGGCTTGGTGCTCCAGAAAGTCGAATCCAGCTGACAAAATAAAGTTTACTGAGACACCCAACTAAAGACTGTAAATGCTCTCAACTCAGCATGATTTCCAAATGCAATCTTCTGATCTGGGAAAGAGAACTTAACTGTTCATTAATGAAGTGCAGGTGGACGTGAGCAATGGAAATCTAAGAGAAAAGTTGCCCCCATGTGGAAAGAAAAGCCTAAAACCGAACAGGAAGACTAATTGTAGGAAATTGCATTCATTAGCTCAAGAAATGCCTGTTGTGCTCAGTCTGCCTGTGCCAAGCAGTGTGCTGCCTGCAGTGAAGTCTACCATAGTTGCTAACCCTGTTCTTGCTCCCAAGGTTTATGCCAGGTGGGAAAAAAGAGGAAAAGAACACAAAGAAGAAGAAATAGAAAAAAATTGCATCAGAAAGAGAAAATACAGAAGCGGAGGAAAAGTGAGGCTGAGGATAAAAAAGAGAAGGCAAGTAAAGCGGGCCAAGAAGAGTTGTTTGCATCTCCTACCCTACTTCAAGCTCATATTAGGCCCTACTCACACACACTATTATAATAAATCCTTAAACAGTGTCTCTCATTCTTCTTTTGACATATGTTCACTGAGTTTTATTATAGTGGAGGTCATCTAAAA
This sequence comes from Vespertilio murinus, assembly GCA_963924515.1. Taxonomy (NCBI): domain Eukaryota; kingdom Metazoa; phylum Chordata; class Mammalia; order Chiroptera; family Vespertilionidae; genus Vespertilio; species Vespertilio murinus. The sequence goes on along the minus strand of OZ004711.1, from coordinate 17,586,675 downwards.
AGCAGAGCCTACAATGAGAATTAAGGTGTTAATACTTAATTTGTGAGCTGCAAGGTCAGGAGGCAATGTAGGTACAAAACAGTGGGAGTAAAGCAACGATTCAATGCTATGTGTTTGTTATTGTGCTGGCTAACCATTTCACATTCAATCACAAACATATATAGCAGATTCATTTATTTGGAGATCAGAGTTCCTGGAAGGGTTGCAAGAATATACTGGCATAACAGAAAGGTACACTGGGAAGAGCCTCGCCCCCTCCTAAATCATGTTTCCCATTGGTTAAGTTCCACTCATCAAGTAACTATCTTTAAGACTGCAATATCCAACTCCTCAGCTGCCCAAGAAACCTAGAGATCCCATGGACCACAATGTGGTGTTACAACCACAACCCTGCTAGCCATTCTCAACTTGTGGGTTATGACCCACTGTAGAGCCTAATACCATCAGAAACACAGATATTTACATTATGATTCATAACAGAAGCAAAATTACAGTTATGGAGTAGCAATGGAAATAATTTTGTGGATGGGGATCACCACAACATGAGGAACTGTATTAAAGGGCCATGGCATTAGAAAGGTTGAGAACCACTGGCCTAGCGTATGCTAGAAAATGTTCTCTGTGTTGGAGCTCAGAGTGTTGCACAGGGATGGAAAGGCAGCAGTTCAATCCCACCATCTCAGGATCTGATCATCAGCAGGCCTAAGACCACAGAATGCTACCCCTCTGCACCCTAAATCCATAGCCCTTACCTTCACCCACCCATATTCATGTTAAATTTATTCCTCTAGGCTACCCCCAAAACAAAAAGAATTCAATTAAACGTTCTCTCATTTGAGGAGTTTCCCAATTTGACTTCCATAAGATAGTGCACTTTTCCATTTATGGGTTGGGCACTGGTACTTAAAAATATATAAAAGAAGGACCCCAAGAATGGTCTGCAAGGACTTTACTGCCTAATGGGTTACAAAGATAAGAATATCAATTGCTAGAAGTCAGGCAAAAAGTGATGTGTTGTTACAGGAGCTTGGACTTGGTGCAATAGTATTAGGAAAGCTCTAATATTACCTGGTAAAACCATTGCAAAAACATCTAAACACATCTTGCTCTTGACAATTCTGCTCTTCCTTGATGACAAACACTTTAGTTTCAGTAATGCACAGAATTAAGTTATCAATTCAGCCTGTTAATTTTGAAGAAATATAAAATATGTTGCACAAATATGAACACATTTTCTTCTGCGTTAGGAGATTATATTAATCAGGACTCACATGCTATCAAAAAGCATTGTTCCATAAGCATTTTCCCCCCAGGAGTAACCATGACTCAATGTTAGATTTCCTCCTGTAACATCCTACTTCTATAATATTTTCCAGGGCCATTCTCTCCTGCTCTCTTTTTAATCATGTGAATTACACCTTGAGCTAAATAAATTAAGAAAATTTTAATGTCAAGAACAGCCTGATAATTTAATGAATGCTTAATGTAGGAGCTCTTCAATATTTTTGCTAAGCACAGTAATTCAATAAACACTTGCTATAGCGCACTAAGGATCAGTTTGTTACACTTGATTAAAAAGTCACTAAACTGAGATACAAATGCAATAAATAGAACCAATAAAAAACAATCTTAATTTAGACTCCTAGTGACCTAATAGCTTCTAAGTGTTTAGTGTGCTTTCTCTAAACTTTTCTCAGTTTTCCAACTTTGGGACTTTTGGAGAGAATGTCTGAAATATATATATATCCCACAATAATTGAGTACATTTCCAAGGTAGAAAGTTTACAGGCTAGTGGGCTAGTGGCCTTCTGTTCCATGGTCTCAACTGAACTGCCATCAAATACCTTAGTGTTAATTAGCAAAAATTATTTCATTAGATTACCTCTGCTTCTCTCTTAGCAGTAAGCAAGAGAAAATGCTTCAACCCCCTTTAAACAGTCTTATTCTTCCTGTGAGGTTTAACACTAAGAAAAGTTCTAAGTGCATTGTTTTCCTGACACTTTTTTTCTCACACCCAAATGAGCTTATTGACTTTAAAACCAATTTCTTAAGACTGGAATGGATATTTGTAGGCCCTCAAATGATGGTGAAATTCTCCTTTAATTGCCCCTTAAGAAATTTGTTCATCTGTTCATAATGTAAAATACTTTAGTTCATATCTAAAAACTTCTTAGATAATCAGATAAGTTTGCAAATAGGACATGACCACTCATGAGAATTTTCTTAGCATACTGAATTTTCTACATTTTTAGATACAGCTAAGAATATGAGTTTTCTTCACTTGAAAGCCTACAGTGGTTACCCACTGTCTCAAAAATAGTCTTAATTCCAGGGGAGCCCAATGGCCTAGTTTTCAGGAGCCATTGTCACTTCCTATCATCTGTCCTTTCCTTTCTCCATTTTTCTGGCCACCCCTAAATATAAACCTTAGTTCTTTTCCAAATTTCCCTCCTGCCCCACTTAAAACATGTTTTCCTATTAATCCTGAAAACTCTCATTAAGCATCACCTTCTTTATCAAGATTACCTTTCGGCATTATTATAACATGGTATATATACACATATACACACACACACACACACACACACACACACAAATACACACACACAGGGTGAGGCAAAAGTAAGTCTACAGTTGTGAGTGGCAAAACATAGAGTTTATTCTTGTATTATTATTTACTACTAGAGGCCTAGTGCACAAATTCGTGCACAGGTGGGATCCAGCCAGCCTGGCCTCAATGGGGGTGGATTGGAGCCTGGCCTGCTGGGAGGAAGAGATGCCAGGAGGTTGTCCAGGTGGCCTGCCTTGAACAGGGCCCAATCAGGGCCAGACCAGCTTGGGGGAGTGGCAGAGGACAACTGACTGGTGGGCCCCAACCTCAATTGGTGTGGTGGGGCCCATTGGGGTCAGAGCTGGCTGGGGAGAGCGTCCATGGTCCAATCGGAGTGGTGGGGGCTGATCAGAGGTGGGGCCAGCCATAGTGAGGTACTTGGGCAGTGGGCCAGCCCCACTCCCAAAGAGGTGGGAGCCATTAGGGAGCCAGTGGACTGTGGGAGGGGCCAAGGGTAGTTGGCTGGCTGGCCTTGCCTCTAATAGGAGTGAGGAGGTAGATCAGGAGTAGAGCTGACTGGGGGTGAGGCTGTGGGCTGTTTGGGGTTGTATGGGTATATTGGGGGTAGGGCCACAGGGAAGGAGAGGTCGCAGCCTGTTGGTGGGTGGTCCTGCCCCTGATTTGGGTGTGGGCACAGATCTGGGTTGGGGCTAAGCAGAAGGAGGGACTACAGGAGGTTGGAGGGCTGGCCCTGACCCCTATTGAGGTGGTGGGGGCCCACAGGGGGCAGGGCAAGCCAAGGGGAGGGACTGAGGGCTGATCAGGGTGGAGCAGGCCAATCAGGGGTGGAGCTGGTCTGGGGGAAGGGCCATGGGGGGATTGGCCTGCTGCCCTACTCCCTATCAGGGTGGGAAAGGTTGATTAGGGGCAGGGCTGGCTGCATGGAGGACACAAGGGAGGTTGGCTGGCGGCCCCACTCCCCCATTGTGCAGGTTCATTGACTACAGTGGGCATCATAGCAACCAGTCATTCTGGTTATTATGGCATTCCAGTCGCTTGCATATATATATATATATATATATATATATATATATATATATATAGAGAGAGAGAGAGAGAGAGAGAGAGAGAGAGAGAGGAGAGAGATTATATTATTTTCCATATGAACAACTGTAAACCTACTTTACCCCACCTTGAATGCACACACACACACACACACACACACACACACACACATATAATTAGAGGCCTGATGTATGAAATATATGCAAGGGCCTTGTCTCCAGGCCCTAGGTCCCAGCCCCCACCTGCTGCCACTGTGGTCAGGGGTTTCTTTCACCTCTGCTGTGGCCCTGGCCCACTGCAGCTTTATCTGGAAAGAAGGATGTCTGGAAGGACACCTGATCTAATGTGCATATTACACTTTTATTATAGGACAGTGGTTCCCAAACTTGGCTAGATAAATGAATAATTTAGGGATCTATTAAAATTTCCAAAGCCCCACGCCACACCCCAGACCAATTACTAGTGCATCACAATCTCTAGGGTAGAACAAAGGCTTTAGTAGTTGTCAAAGCTCCATTGATTCCAAGGTAAAGACAAGTTTGGGAACCACTGTCCTATATAATAAAAGGTTGATATGCAAATAGACTAAACAGTGGAACAACCAGAACAACCGAACTACTGGTCGCTATGACATGTGCTGACCACCAGTGGGTATGTGCGAAACATGATGGGCATTGGCTGTGGCGGGATGGTGAAGCAGGTAAGCGGGGGTGCCAGATCAAGGTGGGGTGCCATTCACTGTCACTGAGGCAAGCCTCTGATGGTTACTGAAAATTCTTTTCTCCCGCATCACAGTCCCACCTGGATCGCCCCAAGGGCTTCTTCATATCCCCCTGCTCCTGGGAGTCAATCAGGGCAGATGTTGCTGGCTCTGCTTGCACTTGCTGCTGGCGCCAGCCCCAATCACTCCTCTCCATCAGCATGTGGAAGCAGGGTTGGCAGGAACAGGGCCAGGCAGACAGGGGACCAAGGGCTGTTGCAGGAGGGGTCAGGCCATCTCAGAGGATGGGCCACCTCTGTGTCTCCTGCAGTCTTGCAACCCACAGTTCCTTTCAAGGTGCATGAATTCATGCATTGGGCCCCTAGTTATAGATTATTACATTATTCAGACACAATATCCTAAATGTTTGTTCAATTGTCATTCTAATTAAGAGACTGTAAATTAATTATGTGTAACTTGATAATAATACCCTAAAACATAGCTGTACATAAAGTATTTTAAAAGTATGAATGTGTCATTGTCATCCATCATTAACTGATATTGTCAGTATATTTAAAAGCAATTTAATGAGCTAGAAGACTTGAAAAACACTTATGTGGTTTATCAAAGTTCCATGTAAGTCATAATTAAAACCCAGAACCAAAACACATTCAGCATTCATACAATAGTTAGACAAAAATATATAAAGTCTTCCCATAATACTCAGAATTGCAGGCCATTTCCATATCTGATTATTCTCTCCCTTAATATCAAATCTGAGCCTAGCATAAAAAGACTTAGTACTCTCAGGAACTACTGAGTCTTACCAGAGTACAGGGGTAAACTAATGTATTCAACAATTCAAAGCTAAAGTGTGCTCCATTTTCAAAATAGCTTTGTCCACTTAATGTCAAGTAATAAATCTGAAAATTGAAAACAATCAAACAGGTATTGTTCTGCTTAACTGCAACCACACCAATACCTTTTCCCAATTTTTATCTAGTTTTTGTAGAGTTTTTGGTTTCATTTTTTTTCTCTCCTAATGAATGCATTCTATCTCTATGCTCTTTCACTCCATATTTGTTGATATTCTAGGCCCTAGGCCACATTGCCATAAATAGATTAAATCTGTCTCAGTCTTTAATATGTTTTAGAGGTGTGTTCCTTGTTTCAATATTTTACCTTCTGAGAAATCATCCTTGAATGCAGGCTAGGTGGCTTTAATTTCATTTGAGAAAAGGGCAAAAAGAAAGTGGTCTCACAAAATATAAGCTTTTTTTAAGATAAACATCACTCTTATTAATACTTCTCTTATAAAATAAAAACACAGTTCTCCCTACAACAATAAGTGGTAAATAAAATCATAAATAACCCTCTATATCTGTATCCCCAATTCTATTGGTCTGGCTGCTATCACTGGTAATACTTCTCATATTGATTGTTCCAGCACTATTTTGACTGCAGCTAAAACATCACATGAACACTGAACAATTGAACCAGGTAAATAGGCCTTAGCTATTCTTATACTATTCCTACACACACCAGGAATTGAGGTCAAATGGAGACTGGGGCATCAGCAAGAATAAGTTGCCACAGAACACAATTCAGTCTCAGCGTCCAGCCTCAGCAAGAGACTTGGCAGCCTTAAGGAGGGAATTAGCATTCTTCCCCAATCCCCTTTCTAGCATTTATAAATTCTATTTCATGAGAGACCCACAAAAATGAATCTTGTGTTTTTTAACTCCCCCTCATCAACCCTCAGGATTGTAGAGTGTTCTAAGATCAGGTTCTTAGAAAGCAGTACACCTAAAGCACAATGAATGGCAGGATTTTGTGGGGGTAAAAGTCAAGCAATTCCCATTGCAGAAACTGAAAAATCCTGGAGTGTAAGGAGAAATCAACCTTGTGGGAAAGTCAGCTGTGACTGAGAAAATCGATGCTATTAAAATTCTTTCTCAAAAATCTAACATAATAATAATCATAAAGAAGATGTTCACAAAAACTGAAATGCAAAATCGTCATCAATTTTGGCCTTCTTTCTGCATTAGCTGAAAAGGTTAGAAATATTTAAATTATGTCACTTTAATTGGGCAAAAACACTCCATTGGTCACATACAATGATATTTCAATTATTCTCTGTGTTTAACTTGAGCCAAGAAAGAAAATCTCATGTTGCCAGCTTTGTCAAGGCATATCTATAAATGATAACAGTAGGACATGAAAGAATTTATAAGAAAGGAAAGTGATAGCTGAACAATCTTTCTGGTTCACTTCCATACAAGAGCAAAATAAAAACCTTTGTTAATGTCTACAAAGACAAGTAGTAAGCTATACCATGCCTTTATTGCAATTATGACTATGTTGTATCTTCCAATGCAGCAATAGTTTGACTCTCTCTATTCAATTTTGCACACCAGTACATGGTCTTGGTATACATCAATGTGTTTACATCTTGTCCCCATATCTAAGACCCCTCCAACCCTTTACCCCTCTGAGAACTGGGATACAAGGTTTAGGGATTTCTACGTACTTTCTTGTTTCCATGTGAACCAACATACTAATCTCAAAGTGCAATTTGGTCTTAGATTTTTTTTCTCTTCTTTATGTGCTTGAAGCATATTGTAGCAGGGTTTAATAGGATGCCATATATATTATATATTATATATATATATATACTATTTAATAACCTGCCTCTCTTAAACTGCCTAGCTTGCATGTCATGTTTAGCTCTATAACACCATTCATCCACCTCTTACTAATTACAACCTTCCTACCCAAGATGTTTCCATTAAGAATGTTGGAAAGATTAGCCCAAACCAGTTTGGCTCCGTGGATAGAGTGTCGGCCTGCGGACTGAAAGGTCCCAGGTTCGATTCAGGTCACGGGCATGTACCTTGGTTCCGGGTACATCCCCAGTGGGGGTTGTGCAAGGGGCAGCTTATTGATGTTTCTCTCTCATCCATGTTTCTAACTCTCTATCCCTCTCTCTTCCTCTCTGTAAAATATCAATAAAATATATTTTAAATAAAGAATGTTGGAAAGATTAAAGTTGAAGAAATTTTAGAAATAAGTTATCTATAATTAAAACTATTTTCACTAAAGAAACTTTAGGAAGATGAAGCTGTCAAAAGAAAATTAAAAGTTAAAGCTAAAAGTAGATAGGTCATAAATCTTCATTTATGTGTTGACCCTGAATACCCTAGAACTTGAGACAATAGTAGAAGGGGGGAAGAAGAAGGTGAAACAGAAAGGTCACCAAGGTCTTAAAGAAAAAGCCGGAACTTTTTATCTATCTTCAGTTCTTCCAAGTCCAGAGGAGTAAGCATAGTCATGTTTTGTCCTGGACCAGAACGTTGTGTAAATTGTCAATTTGAAAATTTTACGATCAGTTTTATAAATCTTTATTAAAATTTATCTATCCCTTTTAAAATAGCCTGGGCCCTGTAAATATGGAAGTAACTTCAATTGTGGAAACAAATGCAAAGGAGTTTATAAAGATTCCTCTGTGAGTTATAAAGTGCATCACCCAAAGGCTATGGTCACAGAGCCCTTGGAACAATAAAAGGCCATGCAAAAAAGACACCTGGTAGGAAAATCTTTAAGGGATAAAAAGGATGCATTTCATAGCAAGAAAGCTCAGATCTTATCTCTCTAACTAAATTCCCCATGAGAGAACATATGTGCACACCCAAGAAAACATCCCACCTTGACCACCTCCGCAGAGGGCACCACTGTGGTTGGAATATGGCACACCTTCTTCTAGAGTAGAAGCATCTTGTCTACTCTTGGCTTTTCATCCAAGTAACTAAATAAGTATGGGCCAGTTTTTCAGTCTCTATACTTATCACTGTCTCAAACTCTGAAACAAATGGACTAGTGCTGAGGTTGCATCTGCCCAGGAGAAAGCCTACCATGGAAGAAATTGCTCCTTCTGCTTCTTTTCATAACATTTAAAATTGTCAATTTGGCAATACATTGACATTGACCTTAACATTTAAAAGTAATACATCTGCAGAAATCCCCACATTCACAAATTCACACACACACACACACACACACACACACACACACACACACAGGCACAAAAACCACTCTTGAGAAAAAAAGGCAAAACTAATACTCATTCATTACTAACGGACTCACTCCAGCCTCTCAGAGTGTAGTATTCGTTTGTGCTACAGCTGTTAGATGTATTTTCTCATTTCACTTTCACAAAGATCCTTTGAGGCTGGTGGTTTTGTTACTGCCGTTGTTTTTAACTATTCCAAATTACTGCAAGTGGCAGAATTTAGGAATGATTTGCAAATAGTCAACAAAACAAATATTAAATGTGTGGATGCTTAGGGTCCACAGTATCCAGAAGAATCTGAGGATAGAGGGCTGGAATTGATTTCCCTCTGGCAGTGGCACCTTCTGTCCCTGGAACTGGCTGCCTACCTTCCTTGGCCCTCTGTGCGGTGGACGCCGGTGTGCTCTGGGCACAGTACACGGCCCGGGTCTGGATCCCACCTCCACACACGGGTCCCGTCACAGGCCAGTGGGGGTCCTGCTGCTCGAGGAGGAGAGAGACTTGGCATTCTTTCCACTCAGAGGTCCTCCAGGAATACCTGTTCGGTTTGGTTTGTTTAAAAGAAGAAGAAGAAGTAAGGAAAATATAAAACTCTAAAGAAAACTTAAGTCATGACACCAAGTGTGCACAATCATCTCTCTTTCTAGGGCCAAATCATTGCCTGGGTAAGGAAGTCCACTGGTGTGGAACACTAAATCCCTTTTATGTCCTAGAGAAAAATCATCGTAACCGGGTGAGGTGAAGGAAGGGAATACGGATAAACACTACAATTCCCCCAGCCTTGAAGCTGGAAGAGGAAAGAATGTAAAGGAGGAATTGCAAACCAAGTGAGCTTCATTCATAGCAGCTGCGCTTGTAATGGGGCCTCATTTCACAAAACTCTGGATAACTCCGTGTGAAAGTTGGCCTTTCTTCTTTTAATTAATAGGATACTGTTTGAATGTGTGAAGTTGGGAATATATTAATTTTAATGAACTGAAATGAACTCCAACTTTTTAACTTTCTTGGTAAAGGAAAGTATTTCTACCTGTTTGACCCCACTGGGAGAAAGATGCACATATTAAAAATGAATTAATGAAGTTCTCCTTTTTTAATTGATGAGTACATTTTTACGCATGTGTTGACATGCTGTTATTTAAACTGACTTAGCAATATATCCCCGTGGCATATAACTGATTAAGATACACACTAAGAGAAACACATACATACATGAACACACACTCAAATAAGGAATGAAAACACAATGGACTCTGTATACAACTGGCAGAAAATAAAACAACCATAACAACACCACACTCATACCTGAAGAATAATTTCAGATAGAATTTCCTTTTGCAGGTTACTACAGCATTCCTTAAGCCCACAGTATTAATATAATTCTATGGCATTCACATAAATACCAATGGACTCCTTAACTTCTGGAACAATAAATGAAACCTAAGAACATTTTCATATCTGCTACCCCTTATCAGATTTCAGGGAAAAAACTCTCAGCTCTGTGATTGTTTATTTTTTTTAATTATTTTTTTATTAAGGTATTATCTGTGTACATAGCTTATCATTGCCCCCCCCCATAGATGCCCTCCCTCCCCAGAGTTTTGTGTCCATTGGTTATTCTTATATGCAAGCATACCAGTCCTTTGGCTGATCTCTTATCTCCCCCAGATCTCCCTACCCTCCCCCCCCCGCTGTCATTTGACAGACTGCCTGTTGTTTTACTGTCACTATATCTATCTTTCTGTTCATTCGTTTATAATGTTCTTTAATATCCATAAATGAGTGAGGTCATGTAGTGTTTCTCTTTCATTGACTGGCTTATTTCACTCAGCATGATGCTCTCCAATTCCATCCAGGTTACTGCAAATGATGAGAATTCCTTCCTTTTTATGGCAGCATAGTATTCCATGGTGTAGATGTACCATAGTTTTCTGATCCATTCATCTGCTGACGGGCACCTAGGCTGTTTCCAAGTCCTAGCTATTGTAAATTGTGCTGCTATGAACATATTTGTGATTGTTTAAAAGAAAACAAGTAGTAATGAAATAAGCAAGTGTCACCTAGACTCAGGCATATTGGAAAGAGTAAAATTGAAATCAAGCAACAGATATTGAAATCAGGAGATCAATCTCTAAGAAAACCTAATGGTGACCAAACCCCTCATAATAGATGTCATCATTCTAAAAGATTTGAAAGCCCTGGACAGTTTTTCTCAGTGGTTAGAGGATTGGCCTGCAGACCAAAGGGTTAAAGGTTTGATTCCCAATCTAGGTCACGTACCTTGGCTGAGGGTTTGATCTCTGGCCCAGGTTAGGGCATGTGTGGGAAGCAACCAATGTTTCTCTCACATCAATGATTCTCTCTGTCTCTCCCCTTCTTCTCTCCCACTCACTCTGAAAATCTATGGGAAAAAATACCCTTGGGTGAGGATTAAAAAATAATAAAAAAATAGAAGACTTGAAAGTGAGATTCTTTAGTCTTGTGAAAAGCCCACTAAAGAAAAAAGATTTGTATAAACCTTTGCAGTTTGTTGTAACACAACTGTTGTCCCTCTGCTTTGCTACCTCACTTTCATATGATTTTCAAGGCTTGGAAATGAGTGGGCTGGGCAAGAGTTTGGAGTACAGAATTTAGTTCCTGCTTATGCCGGTGAATATAGACAATACCTTCCTAATTCCTGGGCGTGAGAGACTGGGAGAAGTTTGGTTCTCCCCAAAGTAGTCGTTCTCCAGGGTTGAAGCTCCTAGTCCTTTCCAACTCACCTAGAGTTGCCTCCTGACTCATATTCTCTATGGCTACTCAAGCCAAGGCTAGTTCCTCCTGCCTTTGAGTCTTAGGGCACAAGTGGCTCTGTATTCCAGGCCAAGACACAATGATTCAGGGGTCTGCTGCAGTGGGTGGTAACGAAGTCCTCATATCAAACCCTCTTCCTACCAAAGTTCCCTGGAAGAGCTCTCTGGCTATTAAGGAGGGGATGAGCTGACTCCTAGGACAGTAAATAAGAGTCAAAAAGATGGTAGCATGGTGTAGGTGACCAGCATGCCTCAGAGTCCAACTGACCTGGGCCTTGCCACTCAGGTGACTTTGGCCCAATTCTGTTTTCTCATCTGTAAAATAGGGGTAATGACACAAATGTTGAACCTGGCATGTAATAAATATTCAATAAGTGATTCCCTTTCTTCTTATGTCCTTCTACATGTGTCTTTTGCCCACCCACTGCCACAGGAAACACACACACACATATACACACACAGTTAACATTTTATGTGTGAGGATTTCGTTGATTTTATCACCAGTCCTAATATTAGGAACTCAGAAATGTCATTGTGCAACTTCCAGCAACTAAAGTTCAGCCAACAGCATACTAGTGAAAGAAACAACGTGAGGAAGTATAGCAAGTCACAGTCATCTGTTGGCTTGTTTGAGAGGAATGGCCATGCGGTAGCAATTGCCTTTTCAAGTCATTTCCCATGACCCTATAAGAATCAGCAATGAAGGAACTTTGGAAATCATTCTAGAGAAAAATGAAAAGGAAAGTTTAATGACTTTATTTTTATATAAGGCAACAAAAACCCTGTTGGTAGCTCATTAAGCAAAGACACATCCATTCCATTCACTCACAAATGACAAATTCTCTAAAGAAAGATAAGACATTTCTCACTGTGGCTCTGAGATTGCTTACCACTTCAGAGAAAATACCAGCCCAGCAAGTGGCAGAGGAGGAAGCATGCCAGTAAAGGACTTCTTCATTCCTTTGTAAAATGACGATCTTTTCATAGTCTTTTCTCATCCTTTTATCTTTATTTTTTCAAAAGCACTACCTACATTTAGTCACAAATCACCCAGCGGTCATGCAAACCGGTCATCCTGAACTCCACCGACCCAGGAAAGTGTCTCCAGGATCTGACAGAATGAGACATAAAAGGAGTTCACTCGCTCCAGGTTACTGGCTTTCTCCTTTAGAAGCCCTTGCAGTGTTAGTCCTGCAGCCTCTGAACAACCTGGCTTCCGGCCCTCTGGGACACTCTCTTGAATGGCTACTAGTAAGTCTGAGTCAGAGACCAGGTCCTTTCCACTCTCTCTCCCAACTCGGATGCCTTTCAACAGCTCATTTGTCCTTCTGCTCAGGAGGGAAATCTGGTGATTCTCAAAGGCCAGAGCCCTACCTCCTCTGAATGAGCGATACTTTGAAATCGATTGTGGAAATGCCTCAAGTAGAGTAGAGGGCCATGACATGAATGAAATTAGATCATCCTCCCAGTTCCTTACCAATATGATTGTGTAGGAGCCATTTGCTCATGTGGAAGGGCTCAGCTGAGCAGGATCCATGAGCCATTAACTTACTTGGGCTACTAAGGTATCAAAACAGATCCCCCCAGTTAACAACCAGTAATGTCTGCGTGCTTACTCTGTGGCAGATCGGCCACTAACAAATTTAGGTGCATTACTTCATTTAATTCTCCTAACAACCTTATCAGGAAAATATTACTTCCCCTTTTAGAAGTGAGTGAATTGACACAAAAGCGCAGTAATTCTTCCAAGATCACATAATTAAATAAGGGGGAGAGCAGGGCACAAAGTCAGATTTGTCTGATTCTAAAGCACATCTGCTTAATGAAATGACAATCTGGGAGATTAAAATAGTGAATGGCAAACCAATGAAAGCTAATCAGAGGATACAGGAAGCAAATTCAGCTATCAGCCTAAGTCACTATGGGGACAATCAAATGTTAGTCTGGGTCTGAGAAAGTGCTTTCTAGAATAAAGCAAAAACAAAACAAACACACAAACAAAAGAAAAGCATACAATAAATCTTCTGTTGGTAAAAACTAACCAATGATATTTTGCATTAGAAATACAAATGCAACTTGAGAATATTTTGTAGCCAAGCATTTTTTAAAAATATATATTTTATTGATTTTTTTTTTACAGAGAGGGAGGGAGAGAGATTGAGAGCTAGAAACATCAATGAGAGAGAAACATTGATCAGCTGCCTCCTGCACCCCCCCACTAGGGTGCCCAAATCAGAGTAGGCACCCTTGACCGGAATCGAACCTGGGATCCTTCAGTCTGCAGGCCAACACTCTATCCACAGAGCCAAATCGGTTTCGGCTGTAGCCAAGCATTTTATAATTAGAGCACTGTGGTGACATAGGGTCAGATTTCAGTACATTCAAGAAATAATTACAAGTTAATGAAAGAAACAAAATATAATCCAAATTAAAGAATCTATAAATACAAAAGTTGAAATCCCCACTAAAAATTATAGCAGACAACTTTTTTTTAATGCCCTCCCAAGGTCCTGCAGCCAAATCCCCCACATGTCTCACTGTTGATTCTGAATTTTAGGAAAACTTGCCATCATCTAGTCACCGAAAAGAACTCCATTGCCCCTCAAACCTCTGCAAAGGGAAAAGCTGATAACTCAAATACTGAATACCCAGGGAAAACAATTCATAAAAGGACATTGTTGTTAACATAAATTTATGTATGACAAACTGAAGGCAGGAAGGATGTTAAAGTCAGGACTCCCTAGAAAAAAGAAACAGACCTGTCCAAAAAATAAGTGAATCACTTAATCATGAGTACATTTGTCCTTTTCTTTCAATAACTAATTCTTGACCTCTAACTATGTGCCACACACAATTTCAGAAGATAGAAGCACATCGTAGTGAGCAAGACATTGACCTTGGAAAGTTTATCTTCTCCAGAAGCAGACAGAGAAATGCATCAAGACACAACATAGCCTCGGCTAATGCAGGGGAAAGAGACGAAGATTGCTATTTCAGTGTTGTGCCCAAAGAAGTCCTCAGAAGTCTGAATAAAATGATGGAGTGAGTACAAGAGTAAGTAGGCAAGCGATTTTCTAGACAGAGAGAACAAAGATCCCAGGGAGAGAGGGTGTTGGGCATTTCTAGGAAAGTACAGAAACCAGTGTGATTGGGACAGGTGAGTTTAAATGGGAAGGTCATAGGAAATGGGGTGTGGTCAAGAGTCAGGGTACAGAGAGCCTTGTCAGCCATTCCAACGACACTAGGAAATTGTTGTAAAGTTTTGAGGAAAACAGTAATATGATGATTACTGTTAAAGCAATTGCAACTTTAAAGGACCACCCTAACTACTGAGTGAACAGACTATGAGGAGGTGGGAGGGAGGGAACAAGTTTAGAAACCTTTGCTGGTCCAGAACAAAGACAGTGGCTCCCACTGGGACAGTCATAGTCAATGTGGTGAGAAGTGATCAGTCTCTGGACATACTGTGAAGGTGGACACAACCTTCTAATGACTTGGATGTGGATGGGAGAGAAAGAGAGCAGCAAACGATGCTCCCAAATTGATTTTACTCTGAGTATTAGCAGCACCATTTCTTGGCATTAAATGATTAGATGAGACCGCCCAGGAATAGGGACAATAACCCGATCATCAGGGAAACGATGTAATATAATCCTGAAATTCAGTGTTTCTTCATTTAAGTCCTAGAATCTGCATTCTGAATCATTTTTAATACCTAAAATGCATCACCCAGTTTCATCATATGTCCCCTAAACAATGGTCAATAAATTTATGTCACATTATATATTATTAATATTAAGTATGTTACCATTCTAATGAGTTCTATACAGCTTGAACAAAGAAACCAAGACTAAGCCTCAGGAATAAAATGTCTAACAGTGGAAGTATGTATTTTCATCAAGAAATTCTGGTTTAGAGAAGTTTGCTCAATGCCCTGAAGTTCAATCAGCTAGCTTATCTTCCTTAGGGTTTTGTTGGCTAAGCCAAGGAATTCCGTGATCAAACTATCCTCCAAATGAACGTGGGGAGAGGAGAAAGGGTAAGAAATTAATTAATTGCTGTGAAATAATGAGCAGTGATGTCCTAAATTAGCAAAGCCAAAATTAGAAAAGCAGGCACATTTAGCAACTATTTTTAAAACACTCCCATCCTATTAATGTAAACTCAGGTGATTCTGATAGCAATAGGAAGGCAGGGCCCTCAGAATTTTCAGCAACTTCTGCCCTTTAGAATGCAGGCTTTGTCACTTTCACAAGGCGTAGAGTTGCTTAAAAAGAGTAGATTTATTTTCTCCTGCTAAAGGTTTGGACTCCAAGCATAGTAACATGAGGTAGAATCTTAAGTAATTTAATGAAGACAGATTGAAAGAATAATTGCATTAGTTAATGGTCATGTTTTGACTAAGTATGTTTTGCAAACACACTTGGATTTAAAACACTGGTGCAAGATATTTAAATTGAACGTGTGCATGTTAAAAATTAGTTACTGCAGCATGATTAATTTATGATAATGTCTGTTGTTCTTTTAAAGTTGTAAATGCATTTAGAAAGAATTAACTTGTCATTTTTTTTGCTGAACAGACAACCAAATAAAGGGAACCGATCAAGGTTTCTACATTTTATGCTCTAGTAATTTTTTATTGAATAGAGTGGAACTATTGATTATGGAAAGCTACTCTGAAGTACAAAGCTCTTTGCTCTTCAGCAGACGGCTTTGCTAGCCAACCTCCACACATGTATTATTAATGGAGTTCTATCGCTATGCACAGCACTTGGCAGTGTGTTACTTATCTTACACAAACAGGGGAACAAATCTTCCATCCGGGAGGACTTAAAGTGGCACAGAGGGGACTCATGAAACTATAGCATCAGCAACAGGTAGACTCAGTAGAAAGCATTTCCTTCTGTTGAAACACTTTATACCTTTGAAACAGTTGTTTATTTTCTAAAACAGACTCCCCTGAAGGTTCCAGTCCATGGCCCCTTTACCCTCAACTGCTGCAGAAAAGCTGCACTTTTTATGTACTGGGTGTTGGGTGCTGTGGAAAATGGAAGGAGATGGAGAAGATATGTTCAGTGATATACCGTATTTGCCGGCGTATAAGACGATTTTTTGGCCCTGAAAAATACGTATTTGCTGGCGTATAAGACGACCCCCTAACATTTCCACTAAAAATACAGAGTTTGTTATAAACTCGCTGTATAAGACTACCCCCCACTTGGAGGCATATTTTTCAGGGCCAAAAAGTCGTCTTATATGCCAGCAAATACGGTACGTGCTGTTCTGCTCTGGAAGACAAGCTTTCCAAAATTTAGATCTGAACTGATTCCTCACCCTTTCGGAGCTACTCTTATCACCAATGACAACATAAATGTCTCTCAGCTGGCAAGGCAGACATATTGTTAGCAAAAACAAGGAGGCCACTGGGGACCACCTCAAGCTTGGTGTTTCCCTCTCTTCCCTGAATAGGTGTCTACATTTGACCTCTTGGTGGTGCCAACTTCAGCTGTTAGTTATAAGAAATGGCTTTGGATCCTCCATATACACATATATAGTAAGTATAAGAATGAAATAAAGTATCCTGTGTACCATATTGTTTGAGAACTGTCCTACATTTGAATATTCATTCATTCATTCATTCATTCATCCACCCATTGTTTATTGAGCATTTACTATGAGTCAGATACTTTTATAGATGCTATCCATTCTACATAAAGGAAAAAGATAGATAAAAATGATTTGTGGAAGCATCACTAACTATTAAAAATTTTAGAGTATATGGTTACCATGTTCTAGATGTTTTAGTTTTTTAAAAAACATACTACATTAGATTTTTTTATAAAAATATATATTTTTCATTGTTGATAGCATTACAGGTATCTCCTATTTCCCTCCTTTACTTCCTCCTCCAAGCCCATACCACCACCACCTCCAGGTCTTCACTACCCTATGGCCCGTGTCCATGAGCTATGCATAGAAGTATATAAGTTATTTGGTTTATTTCTTATGGTCCCCCCAGCCCCACATCGAGGTACATCAGACTGGTCCTTGTCTCCATGCTTTGGGTCTTATTTTGTTAGTCAATTCATTTTGTTCATTAGCTTCCACAAATAAGTGAGATCATATGTTGTTTGTTTTTCTTAATACATTTGATCCTTAAGATGAATATAAACTAAGTGATCACAAAAGTAAAGTTTTCAGTTTCCCAAACTGCACAGTTTCAGGCTGAAGCAGGTGGTGAACAGACATTTCTTCATGACCTGTCACCCCCAGCACTAACTTTGTTCCAATGGATGAAGGAGGCCAATAATTGAGCCAGCTTTTAAATGTCCCTCCCCCTTTCTCTTGGCTCTCTCCCTGGCTTCAATATCCATCTATAAGATCTGGAGAATAGATGATTTTATCTAGAACATCTGAAATTGGTGTCAAGTTCTTAGAGAACTTAAGGAGACAGCGGCTTGTTTTACAAGGGAGTTAAAGTACCTGCAGGAGACTCAGAACTCTTAATATGAGTCTGCAGAGATTAACTTTTCATGAAGAATCTCTAAATTATCCATAATAAGAATAAACTCATCCATACCAGAGACAAGGAGGGGTGGGTTATAAGAGTTTATCTATTCAGTGCAAGACTCAACTACTGACGCAATGTTTTACATACTGGCTCTTCTGGGTAGTAATACCACACACTCTGTATAACACTGTCAGCCGTGCAGCTTCTGCCTTGAGCTCTTTTAAGAGTTTCATTCTACATTGGTCACCATCACCTTTTACTAGTGCTATCTTGTATTCTATTTCAAACTCTACATGACCAGTTCTGAGACAGAATAGTCAGTTCTGCATTAAATCTGCTTCCTTCTTGTTAGGAAGGTCATCTGAGCTTCCATTCCCAAAAAGGATGTCTGAAGTTGATGTTTTGCAATATTCTGGTGTGACACCATGTCTTCAGCCAGAATAGGCTCTACTCAAATACATGGGATCTGCAGTCAGAGCTCTTTCAGCTTCAGGTCATGGCTAAGATCTCTGACATTAAATATTTTAAATATTATATTCCCTGGGTCTTCTGACTTTCCTATACTATCTAGTAAACAGGGCCATCTGACCATTTATGGTCTTAGAATGCTTTTCACCTTCCTCTTGGTTGTATCAGGATTGAATAATTTAGATGTCAAGCAGCACATAGGAGCCAAGGTTCTTTGTCTTTCAGTATTTTGAAATAATAAAGAATAACATAATTGCTAAGGTCTTAAAGGTCAATGATAGGAGATAAACACACCAAGAAAAAAAGGTGGCAAGTGACATGCAAATGTATTCCCTCTCTTATTTCTATCCCTACCCTTTAATATACAATTTGAGTGCTTAGTGTTATGTTGGGGGTGGAGCAAAATATTATAAGTAGACTGTAGTGATGGAGGAGAGGGTATCTAGGCTACATATGTCTTGGTCAACTATAGCAAACCCTTGAAATAAGCTTAAGACTATACACAAAGCTAACTCCCTGATAGTTCTAAAATCTCCCAAGTTAGCACAACATATTACTAGTCCCCTGGTAGGCAAACTGTGGCTCACCAGCCACATGCAGCTCTTTGGCCCCTTGAGTGTATCTCTTCCACAAAATACCATGACCTGGGCGAGTCTATTTTGAAGAAGTAGCATTAGAAGAAGTTTAAATTTAAAAAAAAATTGGCTCTCAAAAGAAATTTCAATCGTTGTACTGTTGATATTTGCCTTTGTTGACTAATGAGTTTGCCTACCACTGCATTAGTCTATTTCCTTTCAAGTTGGTTGCCCTAAGGCAACTTCCAATGTTTCCCTTTTATGGAATGAGGCCTTAGGGACTGGCATTCAGTGTTTTGAGTTAAAAAGATGTTCTATGAATCACTAAGTAGCACCAATGCTATGCAACTGAAAAATACTCACATAAAGAAACTAGGACCCTTTCCAGCACTGCCTTTTTCTAGAAAAAATATTCTTCCCCAAATTAACTAAATGGCAGATTTCCTTACTTCCTTCAAGCTACCCTGCACCCAAATGCTGCCTGTTCAAATGAGGCTTCTCTAATGACCCTATTTATTTATTTTTAAATATATTTTATTGATTTTTTTTACAGAGAAGAAGAGATAGGGATAGAGAGTTAGAAACATCATTGAGAGAGAAACATCAATCAGCTGCCTCCAGCACGCCTCCTACTGGGGATGTGCCTGCAACCAAGGTACATGCCCTTGATCAGAATTGAACTTGGGACCTACCTTTCAGTCCACAGGCTGACTCTCTACCCACTGAGCCAAACCGATTAGGGCTCTAATGACCCTGTTTAATTCTGTACCCTGAGTTGACCCCCATCACAGTATCTCAGAAGCCTCAATCTTTATCTGACTCTAATATCTTACTTTTTCCACAGTTTATACAAACATAGTTTATTTAATGTATTATATTTACTTGGTGTACCTTTACTAAAATTTAAGTCCCATAATGAAGAGGGAACTATATTATATTTTCTAATGTATCCCCAAAATTAACCATAGTGTTTGACACATAGAAAGAGTACATTGTGCATTTACTGAATGAATGAACATGTGTCTTACAGCAAAGACAGTAGAAGGGTAAAAGCCAAACCACATTCTAAGAGAGTTTTAAGGAACACTATGAAAAGTCATAGAAATGTACATTTACCTGCTGGAGAGAAATTTGGTGAATGAATCATATGCTTGATGCAAATGAATTGGTCATGAATTCTGGGAAAGGAAAAATGGGCATTTTTGTTCCCTGATAGATTGTTGCTTCCATTTCCTTTGTTCACAATGTATTTTAATCACCAATGTCAAAACAGAAACAAGTTTGTAGACAGCTTTTATTCTTTATCGTGGTACAGGCCACAGTTAAGATTGTAGACAAATAAGAATGTCAGCCAATGTTAATTTTGTTGCTGTTATGTATGCCTTGTCCTTTCTACCACTAAGTGAATCTTTAATTAACACATCACTCTCCCTAGAAATACTGATTGGTATTCAGTGAATTTTCAAAGATTCCTATTTCCTGCAAATTCACTATTTGAAAAGGTTTTTTAAAAAATGTCAAACTCACCCTGGCCAGGTAGCTCAGTTGGTGACTATCATCTGATACATCAGGGATATGGATTCAATACCCAATCAGGGAATGTACAAGAATCAACAAATGAATGCAAAATTAAATGGAACAACAAACTCATATTTCTCTCTCTTTCTAAATAATTAATTAATTAACTTCTAAAATTTTAAAATAAATAAAAAATGTCAAGTTCAGTAACATCATCAAGGAGCAGAACTAGGAGGCCAGGTTCATCACTAATATTATGTTTCAGCCTCTATTTTCAGATTCTCAGGTACAATAAAATGAAGATCAACAGAGAAATTCATATTGGGTATATCTTCAATAATTGCCATTCCAATTTTGGTAGATAAATGATACATATGAATACATGTATAAGTTTATATACACCCATATCTTGGTGTGTCTTTTTAAAAAAATATATTTTATGGATTTTACACAGAGATGAATTGAGAGGGATAGAGAGTTAGAAACATCGGTGAGAGAGATACATCGACCAGCTGCCTCTTGCACACTCCCCACTGGGGATGTGCCCGCAACCAAGGTACGTGCCCTTGACTGGAATCGAATCTGGGACCTTTCAGTCCACAAGCCCACACTCTATCCACTGAGCCAAACCGGTTTTGGCTCTTGGTGTGTCTTAACAGTGAATATTATGAAATTGTCATTTAATGGAAAGAACACTAACTTCAGAGTTAAATGGCCCTCAACTTGAATCTGAACAATACAAATGTATATACATTTCACTCTCAAAGTTTGCCTTTGAATTATAAACTGTGTTATTCTAAAAGATCTTTACCAAATCTCTGACTTTGCAAGTCTCAATAAATGTAGTAACTAACAAATGTAGATGAAAGTCAACTTTCTTTGCAGCATTAGGAAGGCACCACACTGCTTTCCAAGAGAATTTTAATAGTTATCAACAAAGGATAAAAAGTGGAGTAATGTCTATAAATTTTTTAAAAAATGTTTAAAATACCTGTAAGACATTTCTTTCATGAAAAGAATGAAGAAAAAAAGTCATCAATATCAAGGCCAACATTAAAACCAATTCTATTCCTAGAAGTTCACCATTGGGAACCTTTCTAAATTTTGACTCATAGGGGAAAAAAAAGATTTCCAAATTTTCCAGAATTAATTACCAGAGTATGCCTTATATGGAAAGAGAGATTTTCCTTCTGAAGGAAATTAGAATACCAGCGAATAGCAATAATAAAGATGACCATTCACACTGGGACTGGGACTAACATTTTACACATCTGGTATGTAGATTTTTAACCTTCAACACAGGTAGCATAATTAAACATTTCATATATATATGAGAGGAAGGGAAAAGGAGAGAGAAACATCAGTGATGTGAGAGAGAATCGTTGATCACCTGCCCACTGCACACCTGCTACTGGGGATCAAGCCCACAATCCAGGCATGCACCATAACAGAATTTAAACCATAACCTCCTGGTTCATGGATTGAAGCTCAACCAATGAGCAACACCAGTCAGGCTAGGCATATTTTATTGAAGACTTAAATGTATTAGAAAAAAGTACAGTTTGTCCAAGGACACACAGTTCATAAGTGATGGTGATGCCATTTTAATCCAGGTCTATCCAACTTCAAGGACAGAGATCTCACATTTTATGTTGTTTCCAATATCATGTTTTGCCCCAAAATTAGTTATTTAAAAAACAGAACATATACTCAACAAAAAATGAGGGGAAATTCTGTGAGATAATATCTTAATATGTAAAGAATTATGAAATACACCTATTGTCTCTGCTTTTGAGGTAAAAATAATCAGAATCTAAGGGGTCATTGTAAAGACAGAAAAAAAGGCCTCTCCTTTTCTTTGCTGTGGCCTTTCCACAATTTATGAGAAGCACTTGGTAATTAAATTCCAAGATTATTGGCTCCTCTGTGCAAACTGTACAAAAAAATTAAGACTGCTCTCAAGGTTGCATTCTTGGCTCCCCCTCCCCTCTGCTGTTTTAAAAACTCCAGGATAATTTGCACCAAAGAGTCCAGTTAATAGAAAGTTCCCTTCACCCTCCCCTTCAGACAAGCCTCTTTTGAACTCTTCATAACATTTTGTCTAAGCACATTATACAGGCTTGAGAAGAAGTTGATAAAGAGACCGCCCTAGAACATTTGCAAACTGAAACTTTTCAACACAACACCCCCGCCCCCCATCTGATCAACTTCAATACAATTACTCTCCCTACCTTATCACCTAGCAATAACAACTGGTTGCTCTTTAAAAGTATAAGCCACTCTTTCTTCCCTGCCCTGTATTTAGTATCAATACACCAGCCATTTCCTCCTTGAAAAATAAAATAAATTTCCTCTCTGCATCTGTTCTCTCAGTTGTTAATTCTTTCATTGCCCATGTCACTGTCCCAACCCTAACAGTCATCATAGTAAAAACATGAGCCATCAGTATGTAAAGAGTATTCTGAATCTACATTTATATCAATGGGAAGGCATAGAAAGTGAGTAGCTAAGAATATGACAAGAGAAACTCGCCCCCCTATTTACCCTTACCACCCAAAACACACATCATTTCAGGTTTAAGAAATAGCCAGGTCCATCAAAACACCTATTGAGTTTGTAACTCTCTACCCTTCCTATATCAACAGGTGATTTATTTCTACAAGAAGCTATTTGTCTTGCCTCGTTTCATTTTTTTGCTGGGAAAATGATTCTCATATCTTAGAAACTATAGGAAAGGTATATCTCAAATATCTGCAGATTTAGCAGATATATTTCAAGGCAGCTGTCCAATAGGAGTTACCATAAATCCATCCCAAACCTACTCTGAGCAACTAGCCATGAATGATTTCTGTGATTATCAGACTGGGCCCATCATGAGCCAGCAACACAAAGGAAAGCACACTGGAGGTCTTGCCCAAGGGCTATGCAGCCAGAAAAAATATAACATCTTAATATAAGATGTTAAAATATAGCTACTAATCAATGGTAACCTTATGTCCAACATCCTCTGGCTCCTGGGAGCTCTGCAATAGAATGCCACTGGATGGCAGTTAGGTCTGGAGAACTGAATAACAGAAGGGGTACTCCCACCCAAATTTTATAACATCAAGGATTATTTGATCTCTCTGAGCAGTGATGTCCTCACTTGCAAAATTAAGATACTATGAATGGTGTCTTAGGTTGTTCAAAATGTTAGGTATATTGTGTCAGGTAATGATAACTAGCATGTTGAGCATCTATTATGTGCCAGGTGATGAATGAAGTATTACTAGCAGAGACATAGACACTAGAATTTGGACACTTGCTGAAATTCACATAGTTAGAGAGTCACAGCATAAAATGGATTGGAACCTAGAGAATCAATACCAAAGCCCATGCTCTTAACCTACTGTGCTACAGTAGCATGGAACTCTGCAGTGAGTAAAGACTCAACACGGGTGAGTCATGGATACTGTTGTTATTGTAACATCCCTAAATCACATAACATGAGGTTTTAATTGAACCCTGAATACTCACACCACAGGACACACAGTACCTGGGACACGGCGGCAAACTTTCTCCTTCGACAATGCAGGCCTGCTTCTCCAGAAGTTCAGGGCACTCCTTTCCGCCTCCAATAGCAATGTGCTGCACATCCCGGCGCCTGCTCCTGAATCCCGGCGAGAGGCTCCCTGAATGACACGTCTTGGAGCAGGAACCCCAGGAGGACCACTCGGTGGTCTCACAGTCTTTTGGCATGATGCAGGACTGGACAGTCAAAGGGAAGGAGTCTTTCATGCAAAGGCTAAAGGGACATAAGCAGAAACCAGTCAGCCACCAATTAAACAGATGCAACCAACACTATGAAGTGTCTGCAATTAAAAGAAAAAATTGAGCTGAAACCAGTTTGGCTCAGTGGATAGAGCGTCAGCCTGCGGACTGAAGGGTCCTGGGTTCGATTCTGGTCAAGGGCATGTGCATTGGTTGTGGGCACATCCCTGGTGGAGGGTGTGCAGGAGGCAGGTGGTGGATGATTCTCTCTCATGGACATTTCTAGCTCTCTATCTCTCTCCCTTCCTCTCTCTGAAAATTCAATAAAATATATTAGAAAGAAAGAAAGAAAGAGAGAGAGAGAGAGAGAGAGAGAGAGAGAGAGAAAGAGAGAAAGAAAGAGAGAAAGAAAGAAAGGAAGAAAGAAAGAAAGAAAGAAAGAAAGAAAGAAAGAAAGAAAGAAAGAAAGAAAGAAAGAAATATAGAAAAAATTGAAATGTGGTTTATGTGTTCAAATTTGAAGATCTAGATAATGTTAGAGGCACCATGATAAAATATGGAAGGATGTGCATTTTAAAAATGCACCCTCTCTTTCATTTGAAACTGTGAACTTATTTCACTCTAGCAAGACACATATGTAGGTGAGTATATCTTATATTTCTAATGCAATGTTACACCTAGGACCATGGTCGGCAAATTGCGGTTTGTGAGCCACATGCGGCTCTTTTGTCCCTTGAGTGTGGCTCTTCCACAAAATACCATGGCCTAGGAGAGTCTATTTTAAAGAAGTGGCATTAGAAGAAGTTTAAGTTTTAAAAAAAATTGTCTCTCAAAAGAAATTTCAATCATTATAATGTTGATATTTGTCTCTGTTGACTAATGAGTTTGCTGACCATGACCTTGATAGTGTTTCCCAAACTTCTGACATATGTGTACCCCTTCTATAATTTTCGTAATGCTGAGTACCCCTCGTACAAAAAAAAGATGTATTTTAATAACAATCAAAATATTTTTATTTTTTATTTTTTTGGTACATACACAAAATAATAATAAACAAAAATAAAATTATTCATAATAAAATATAAATAGCTAAGCACGGTGCAGTGCATATCCCCACCAAACTCCGGTGCAACGTGTACCATCACCAAACTCTTCCCGTACCCCTGGGGGTACGTGTGCCACATTTTGGGAAACACTGACCTGGGAGATAGCCTATAATTACCATTTATTGACTGGTACCCAGGTGGCACATACTGCTGCACTCCACAGGCATTTCCACCACTTCATGAGCTCACATACTTTTTAATATGTTTTTATTGATTTCAGAGAGGAAGGGAGAAGGAGAGAGTTAGAAACATCAATAATGAGAGAGAATCATTGATCAGCTGCCTTCTTCATGCCCCTATTGAGAATCAAGCCTGCAATTCAGGCATATGCTCTTGACCAGAATTGAACCTAGGACCCCTACAGTCTGCAGGTTTGGCTCAGTGGATAAAGCATCAACCTGTGGATAAAGTGGATAAAGCTCAAGTGTTGAGCTCACATATTATTATGGCTATGTATAGATGAAAAGTTCTTGGCATAGGAAAGCTAAAACATTGGTCTAAGGTCAAACAAAGGTAAGTGTAAGCTTTAGAGTATACAAGTATCCTAGTATTTATATTTTAAAATACTAGGTTATTAAAAAAACAAAACAACAAATATGATATGTTTCCTTAGACTTTTAGGCTCTGAGTAGCAATTTCCTCATCTATAAAATTTGAGTGCTATCAAATACTAGAAATCTAATTGAGAAACAGATAAAGAAATAAAATAATGTGATAATGTGATTAATTCAATATAAAAGTATGTACCCCTCGTGAAGAGGACAAACACTCATGAGGCAATGTTGGGCCACCTGAGAAGGCATGGGTGGAGGTGGAGGGGGTGGGTTCTAAGAGAGGACATCTGAGCTGTATTTTGAAAGATTAGTAGGAATTTCTCAGGAACAGAAAGAAGACTAAGTTAAGAAAAGTGAAAATTAAAGACTTGATATAACACTTTGTGGGGATAGAAACCAGTGGTATGGCATAGCTGTTTTATAAGAACTGTTACATTTTCACTTAAAATGGGCCACAGTGGGAGTATTTATACTACAAATACCAGCAAATGCTACAAATCAAACCCCTGACACCTGCACCTGGAAGACTGGTACTTAAACATTTACAGGCATGCCACTGGAGGAAAGTAAAAGCCAACTTGTCAATTGTCGTAAATTTTCTAAATTATGAAGCATCAAGTGCAAAGAGGAAAATAAATAAATATTAGGTATTTAGGTTCTTCAAAAGTATGTCTGGAAAGGCTTCTTATCAAGGGCTAAGAAATTTGTATTTAAATGAACATTAAATAATTTTTACATGAAGGAAAACAGACTCACATAGCAATGTGATATTTCAAATATTGATTGGCATACATTCCTTTTACTTTCTTGGTGTTAGCTTTTCCTTTATTCAGTCAAAGGGATCATTTAATTCTGGAAGGGACAGGGAAGGATAATTTTGATAGGAATACAAAATCAAAAAAGGACTTATGGTATCTTATGGAATGGCTAGAGGCCCAGTGCATGAGCAGAGAAAAGAGGGGAGTCCCTCAGACCAGAAGTGGGACATCCTTAGAGCTGTTGTGGAAGCGGGAGAGGCTTCTGCCACCTCCACTGCACTCTGCTGCCCTCACGCTGTGAGCAGGGATTCTGGGTGAGCACTCTGACCACCTGGAGCAGCTCCTCCATTGAGCATCTGCCCACTGGTGGTCAGTACGTGACATAGGACCAGTTGTGCTGCCATTTGGTCTATTTGCATATTAGCCTTTTATTATATAGAATGGGTTAGAGACAGAGTTTGGTAATGGTTCCTCAGAATGTATACATAAAAAGGAGAGACGTGTTGAAATTATTCTAAGTTTCTGATTTGGGAAAATGTGTAGATAAAGGAGCCACCAGAGAAATGGATTATAGAAGGTGGTGTGAAGGGGGAAAATAACACATGTGAATATTTTGATGAACAAATCATAGTGAGGCTTCTATATTGATATCTTACATGAAGTCATGGGGAGTTAGTGTGTCTTTCAAAAGTCACAATAATATAAGAGAATCCTTTGGTGCATTATTATTTTAAAATTTACTTAAATCATATTTTCCCTTCCAAATGAAAAAGGCAATGTATACTTCATTACCACTACTCATTCCAATGGGACCTTCTGGAGGCTTAGTATCACCTGGGAAGAACCTCCCTTGAAACTATCTCACCTAACACAGAATGTACCCACTGCACAAAGTGCAGGTAGGGAGAGAAGGACACTTTTCAGAAATTGCTAATGACTGAGATTCGCCATCCCCAAGTCCTAACTCCAGTATTCAGATGTGCCTGTACATGAAGATGAAGTGTGTAAAGAAGGAATTAAGTGAAAATGAGGCCACTAGAGTGGGCCCTCATCTAATATGACTGGTGTCCTTATTCAAAGACATGAGTACACAGACACACAGAGAGGGAAGACTATGGAAAGACAGAGAGAAGACAACCTTCTACAAACCATGGATAGAGGCCCA
The DNA here is from genome assembly GCA_963924515.1 of Vespertilio murinus. NCBI lineage: Eukaryota > Metazoa > Chordata > Mammalia > Chiroptera > Vespertilionidae > Vespertilio > Vespertilio murinus. Next base: position 17,559,096 of record OZ004711.1, on the reverse strand, counting down.
GAATAAACCAACCCTGATGGCACCTGATTTTGGACTTCCCAGCCTCAGAAGTGTGAGGAAAGCAATGGCTCTGGTTTAAGTACCTAGTCTGTGGTAATTTGTTCAGGTGGCACTAGGAACTGATATAGAAACTTAAAGCTTTTCGATTTGCATATGTTTTTAGAAAGAATTTCAGTTTCCAAGGTGGATTTTCTTCTTCCTTTTATAAAGAAGGTCTCACAGTATGCAATTCTCTGTCTACAACTGAAGTGGTGGCTTGTTTCTTCCCGTTTACCAACCTTCATTCTCTGTTGCTCATCTTCCCTGAACCAGCCCATGCTGTTAGGCCAGTGGAGTGAATAGCAGGATTCCAATAGCACAAGCACTTGAATGGAGTTGCTGGGCTTATTCAAGTGTTCTTGTGTTTTGGCAAAGACCTTCTAATTATTGGAATTAGAAATGGGATAGGTTCTGTTGATTAGATAGTTGCTTGTTTTAGTGTTATTTTTCACTAAACAGCCTCCTTAGTTTAAAAAAAAGTAATCATAAAAGGTATCACACAGGACCCTGGTCTAATTTGATCCATGAGATTCCATTTTACTAGAATATTGAATCAGAATTAAATTGTGAGTCAGATATATCTGGGTCCTGAATTTTTAATCACATTATCATGACCTTAGTTTCTTGACTGCTTGGTTTCTTGACTGCAGGGAGAAACAGAATAATAAAACTTGATGTGCTCACACCACAGAGCTTTGGTGATCCTTAGGGTAAGCAGAATCACCTTGTAATACACCAGGGTGGGTAATGTCCAGCCCACAGCTGTATGAGGCCCAAGAGATCATTTGGTCTGGCCATGCCAAGGCATTAGGGGTTAGTTAATTAAATGTTTGACCAAATGCAGCAGGCTAAAATTTAAGTTGATAATTTAGAATGGTCTGCAAATGATGTTATAAATACCCAAATGGACCTTGGCAAGAAAAAGGTTCCCCACCCCTGTAACTAAAGGCCCTACCAAAGATTGTCTGGAGCCAGAAATGGGATGGAACCTTTCAGAGAAGATGGTGTAGCTTTTTAATGAAACAGACATATACTGTTGATTTGTCTTTTCAGGAGAAGCTACAGTAATTGTACCTACTTGACATTTACAGAGTTTATTGTCATTTATAAGTTACTTTGGAAGTATTCAATTGTAAAGGAAATTATGAAACTAAAAATCACTCTAGTAATCCTTACTTCCTCTGGAAATGTAAGAAAAACTGTTTACTTACAAAATAAAGACAGGAACTGTTAAAATAAAAAAAAATCACCATAAAAGTATTCTCATTTCACTAACACTTCAATTACTACTTTAAAATAATATTAAATAGCCAAAACTGGTTTGGCTCAGTGGAAAGAGTGTCAGCCTGTGAACTGAAAGGTCCCAGGTTCGATTCTGATCAAGGGCATGTACCTTGGTTGCAGGCACCTCCCCAGTAGGAGGTGTGCAGGAGGCAGCTGATGTTTCTAACTCTCTATCTCTCTCCCTTACTCTCTGTAAAAAATCAATAAAAATACTTAAAAAATAAAATAAAATATCTTGAACATTCAGAAAAGAAGAGTAATATAACAAATAATCCTATTCTTTATTCAAAAAAGAACAACATCTCATTCAGATTTTATTAAATAAATAATTACAAATTTAGGTGACATTTACTGTGTCCTTTGCAATCTCAATTCCATCTATTTCCCCAGATATAGCCACTGTCCTGAAATTTATTTGTATCATTCTCTACCATGTTTTTATACTTATAACTAAATATGTATATGCTCATAAATAGCATGGAGCATTCATTGTTTCACATGTTTTAAAAAACCTTTGCTTAAATGTTGTTTTATTGTACATATTACTCTGGAAATTGTTTCCCTCCTTTAATATGACTTCTAAATCTATTTATATAAAACCCTAATATACAAATATACAAGTCCAAGCCCCTGTGTGTTTTGCTAAAATCTCTATGTTTAGTGTTTTAGACCTGACCTTGTAGAAGCATGTGCTTTCTCAAGGATACTTACCCTACTGATAGAATTTAATAGTTAACTTTAGTTCAAGCTGTTATTACAGAAAAAGCCTAAGGAGACAGGTGATAGAGGCTGTTTGCTCCCAAAGCAAAACAGCCCCTTAGCCTTCTCTTTCACAGAAACATGTGTCAGAGTAATCATCCATCTGTTGCTTCGGTTGTGCTGGTCAGTCCCAGCAAAGTGGTGTCCCATATGATGAGCTAGGAACACAATGAAACGTGGTGGAACCCTCAAAAACAAAGAGTAAGAAAATTAAAACAGTTAACTGGGCAGTAAGCCATTGGAGCCTGCTTGGGATTTTCAAGTTTGAGGGAATTGTTTCTCACCTATGGAATTCACTATCTCTATTATGCTTTTTAAGAATGTATTTTTTTCCATTGGAAAAATAAGCCTATTTCTGAAAGGAAAACAAAAATCTTTCCTGTATTTGCTTAGGAAGCAATGGTTTTATGTATATTATTAAAATGATTATGTTATGCTAATCAGGAAGTTGATTACTTTACATAAACAGATTACTTAATAATGTTTAATAATAATATAATAATATAAAATATTTGACTACCTTCCCAGGGTTTGAATTTTTTAAGTTTTGCTTTCTTTCCTTATGAAGGAAATTTTATTTTAAAGTATATGGGAAGTCCTGTCAAATAAGGAAGTAATAATTATATTCTATTTATATGTGCATTTTAAATATATTCTAATATGCTTTCATTTATAACTGCTATAAGTTATAATATTGTAGAATATTGTGTTTTGCAGACAGGACAAGATTCCATGCCAGTTGCATTATAATCAAATCAATAACCATATCATTTTAAATTTCTTCTCATTTGGAGACAGTTACTGTTTTATTGTAATGCATTTAAAAATAAGTTACATTTTCTGGGGGATCCATAGAAAGGACTTCTATTTATTTTAAGCTACATGTCTCTGAGAACAAATGTTCGGATAATCCCCCTTGAATTAGATAAAAATTATTAGAACTCTATAGAATGTCTAGATTGATAGAAATACTAGCAAGAAAAATCAGGATTTAAAGAATTTAATTATAGGACTAAATGAACTAAAAAGAATTGTAGTTTGGGTAATTATTGTTCTCATAGCAATGTGTTTGTTTACATGAATCTAATACGAATCTGAATTCTTCATAACAGGGCATTAAGTCAGTTTTGTGGTTTTATTAACCAAAACATTGCTGAAATGTCATGTCTGACAAGAGAGACATGCCAGGACTCTGGATGTCACCACAAAGCTCTAAGGAATAAAGATTGACTTTGAAGCCGATAAGCCCTGGATAAAGAGCCATGTGTCTTGCTTGGTCATGTGGTTCGTGGCAGTCTTTCCAGGTAAGTGAGGAGGGCTGCTTTCCTAAGAGATGGCATGGAAGGGCCCTCCAAACACCCGGTGGCTCAGACTTGTTTGGAAAAGTCAAGGCAGGGGCTGGGGCCTTCAGCAAGTTCTCCCTGACCCCTGACCTTTCGGAGAACCCTCCTCACAGACTTTCCAACCAAGCCCGTGCTTCCCCACAGAGCTGGACCATCAATATTCACGTATTAAATATTGTGAAAATTCTTTTTTCCTACATGTTCAAAGCTTGGTATTATTAAATGTAGTTTTCCAAGTTGTTGGAAAAAATGCATTTTCTTTTCTAGATTATCACTGCAATTTATATTCTTCTCACATCTTTAGTAACTACCCAATTTTTCTATTCTATTAAGTAGACTTTTCGTACTGTTTTCTCAGTATGGTTGGCTGAATAATGGCCCATGACAGATGTCCACACTCTCATCTCAAGAAACTGTGAGTGCATTACCTTACATGCCAAAAGAAACTTTGCAGTGTGATTGTTAAATATTTTGAAAGAAAGAGATTGTCCTAGATTATGCAGGTGGGCCCAATGTAATTAGAAGGGTCCCCATATGAAGAAGGCAAAAGGCCAGAGACAGAGAGGGACATGTGAAGACAGAATCACAGCTTGGAATAATGCAAGGCCATGAGCCAAAGAATGTGGGCAGCCTCTAGAGAGTAGAAAATGCAAAGAATCTCTTGAAAAACATGCACAGAATAATGTCCCCATTTCAAGATTTCTTAAATTTTAGGCTTCTGACCTCCAGAACTGTAAGACAATACAATTTGTATTAAGCCTCTTTGTTTTTTGGTCATGTGTTACAAAATCAGTTGGAAATGAATATACCCATTTTTCTATTGATCTGACATTTTTCACAATGAACTTAAGAAGTACACTTACAAACATATGTAGACAATAACAACAAATAAATATATAGACACCTGTATTCTATATAGTAACCTGTTCCTTCTTCTATATTTTTACTAAATTTTGTTTTTAATTTTGTTTATAGTCTCTTTTTGTGGGACGCGATTTTTTAGTTTGTTGTTCAGTCTTCCCTCATCTATGCCACATTTGAGATTTTTCCTTTATCTCAATGTTATACAGTTATGCTCCCATATTTTATCTGCTAGAAAAAAACTTTATATTTTACAATTTCATATTTAGGTTATCGATTAATTTATATATTAAATTAATTTCATATATGGTGCTTTACAAGACCTCCAATTTTCAAAACATCAACATTGTATATGTTCAGCCTTTGTATTTAACCTATATAATTCTGATATTTTTTCTCTATGTTCAGAGTTTTTTGTCTTCCAAAGTGATTTCTTCAAAATTATCTTTGAACTTCGTATTAATTCTTAACACACATTGCAATAAAATATTTAATGTATCAAATTACTTTCTTATTCCCTACTTATTTCTTTTTAATATCATCCTCCTTTTTTCCCATGAATGAAATATCTCCCTTCATATCTTTGACAATATAAATTACAACTTTCTGTTTTTACTTTAATGATCCTTTGCTCTTACAGGTTTCAACGAGGTACCGCAAACACAGATTTGAAGCGCTTTGACTATATGGTGGGTCTCTTCAAATAGTAAACATTGCTAGTGATTGATGATATAGAACGCAGACCATTTTATTTGGGACTCGCACCATTAGTTTCAGAATGGGAATCCTTCTATCTCTGGCGTTGCCCTTATAGACATAGCTGTCGTCTTTATGAAAGCTGACTAGAGAAAGAGAGCTGTCAGGATACTCGCACAAACCTGCATTTTCACAGAATGATGTTTCACACTTGTACTACAGTCTGTAGGTAAAGGAATAAGTTTTAGGGACACTGAACATGTCTTTCCTCATACTTACTTATCACCTATAATTCTTAAGCCTTCCAAGAATCTTGTATTAGTTAGAATAGAATAAGCTATACTGTGGAGACAAATAAACCCTGAAATCTCAATGGTTTAACAGACTAAGAGTTTGTTTCCCCTTCATACAGAGTTTGACACAGATAATTCAGCTCTCCTAGAAGGCACTCCTCTACCCAAAGACGTAAGGATCCACTTTGTACCTGGATTACAGATTTACCATCTAGATTGTGTGCCTTCCAGGTTCACCTTGGAAAAGGAATGTTGGGTAGGAAGATGGCCCAACGTGATGTATGGCTTTAGCCTTATTTACAATACCCACACTTCATTGGTCAGATCTCAGTCAAGTATTCCCAACAGAACTGCAAAGAAGACAGCGAAGCCTGGCCAGGGTGGCTCATAGTTGAGTGTTGATCCATGAAGCAGGAGGTCATGGTTGGATTCCTGGTCAGGGCACAGGCCAGGGATGCAGGCTAGATTCCCAGTGTAGGGGGAGGGGTGTTAGTGCAGGAAGCAGATGATTGATGTTTCTCTCTCTCTATTCTTCTCTCTATACTAGTATACCTCTCACCACCTCTCTCTAATATATATACATATATATATATATATATATATATATATATATATATATATATTTCTATAAAATTATAAATAAGACATAAAATATCTTTCTATGTGCAACAGAAGAGACAAAGTGTTAAAAGCACAGGTTGTGTGTGTTATAGCTATGCCACATAAACTGATTTGCTTCTTAAAGATCTTCCAACTGAAGGGAAGCTTTTGCTTTCCCCTCTAAGAAAATTACCACTCATCCATCTGCTTCCAGCTCCCAGAATCTGTTGATTTTTCTTTTTAGCTTTTATAGCCTTTCCAATTACTTTTGTCCTTCAGGGTTCATGCCTTTTTATTCCTTTATTTACGTGGGGTTTCAGAGTATAGCAGTAATAAATAGCTATGTTCATGTTTCCCTATTTGATCAGAAACTTGAAAAGTTATTTGACCAAAAAAATCCTTGCTGAAGTCACATAATGACCAATTTATACATCAACAAATCCCTAAAGAGGTTAATCTGCCTTATACATGGAAAAATACTAGTACAATTAATTAAAAATGCATGTGTAAAGTACTGAATTGTGGAAATATAATTTCTACTAATCTTATTCTAATTTATGGAATATTTGTTTATAGAATTTAATATTTCCAAGGATTGCAACAATTACCTAGAGGTATCTCGGCAGACTTTCTTAGAATGCAATAATTACTGACTTATTAGGTCTGAAGGCATAGCTGATAAGAAGTCACCAGATTCTCAAGAGTTCCTACATTTTAACTGTTGATAAATTTATTGTTTTGCAGCCCACCTAAGTGTGGGTGTGTAGGGAAGGGGCAGGGGAACTCAATAACAATGTAATCTAAAGGAAGGAACCATCTGTGGAGATAAGTATCCAATGATGATCATATATAGGAAAGCACAAGCCATTCTTACCCTTTCTCCTAGTGAACTTGCTGTTCTCATCATGAAGTACTCATTGCACTATGACCTCCTTGAATGACATACCCCTTGGTTTCTCTCTTACTTTTTTGTTTCTGCTTAATATGCAAATGTGAGTGTGAGACCTGCAATATTTTTGCATATACTAACTTAAAATGAATATAAGTACAGTTTCCTGAAATGTTTCTATTGAAATTCATTACTTAAAAATAAAAAATAAAAGCCCTGACCAGTTTGGCTCAGTGGATAGAGCATCGGCCTGTGGACTGAAGGTTCCCAAGTTTGATTATGGTCAAGGGCATGTGCTGTAGTTACAGGCACATCCCCAGTTGGGGGTATGCAGGAGGCAGCTGAATGGATGTTTCTCTCTCATTGATGTTTCTAACTCTCTATCCCTATCCCTTCCTCTCTGTAAAAAAAAAATCAATAAAATATATATTTTTTAAAATAAAAATAAAAAACAATTGAATACTTCCAACATATTCTTTACAGAAAAAAAGCTATTCTTTAGAAGCAAAAGTACAATTAACTAAGAAAATACATTAGAAATCTTTGAAAGCAGTTATCCTAATTATTAACATAAACACTACTATCCCTTTGGTAGCAGCTCATACAAATTATAGCACAGTAACAAGAGAAAAGTTGCTTCAGGAAATTGCAAATTCTAATTTAAAGAATGACTCCAAGATGTCATCATGAAAATAGCATCAGGGAATAAAATGTGAATGGAGAAATGAAGAGGAATGACCAGAACTGAGAGAGGCTTTACGAGAATAGATTTGGGAACTCAGGTAAATTATATGCTATTTATCTTAATGATTTTTATTACAAATGGATAACATTTTTCTGCCACCATTCAAACGAATAAGAATAGCTTTTAAAAAATAGAAATAATAATCTGAAGAAGAAAAACACCAAGATAGATATGAAATACCTGGATGCTTTAGAAACTAGACTAAAAAGTGAGCTGCTGCTGAAACTGGTTTGGTTCAGTGGATAGAGAGTTGGTCTGCAGGGTCTCAGGTTCGATTCCAGTCAAGGGCATGTGCATTGGTTGCAGGCACATCCCGGATGGGAGGTGTGCAGGAGGCAGCTGGTGGATGTTTCTCTCTCATCGATGTTTCTAGCTCTCTATTTCTCTCCTTTTCTCTCTGTGAAAAATAAATAAAATATATTAATAAAAAAATGAGCTGCCTGCTATGAGATAAGATTCATCAAGTAAAATAATTTGAATAAACAGTTTGTTTTTAACATTGTCTGGAAGACAACTTTTAAATGCAAGAAACAATTTAAAATGACTAGAAAAACATTAAGAATTACTAAGAAATTTAGCTGGACAATTATGAGTTTTATTTTCCCTACAATCTCCTTGATTGGCCAAATAACCTGAGGTAACTTAAGTCTTGCTTGACAAAAGTAATTTTTATTTTAGGTTAGAATTTATAGCAATGGAGGGGCACTGCTTGAACTATATAAAATTTTCTTGTATAATTCTTAATAACATGAATCTGAGCCACTAAAATACTTCTTAATTTCTTATTTTGAGTTATACTATTTAAACTTTTAACAGTTAATAAACCTAAAATCATGTTAAAACTAAAATAGCAATATGAAATCATATTTTAAATATGCTTTTCAGTTGCTTCTGTGGGCTAGAGATTATTCTATAGATATGAGACAAGCACATGTATACTGAAATATTAAATTCTTGAGAAGGAATTTTCTTAAAGTGATGCTATGCCAAAATAAAATGCTTTTGGTATTGTATTCATTTCTTGTTACTACATAAACAGTTTCAATAGAAATATAAAATGATGTGCAAGTCTCAGAATACAATGTATTTTAATCTTCTAATTTCTTGGGGTACAAAGAATGATATGCAGTTATATGTTTTAATATATGTGTTTAAATGGTTGGAGGTAATACAAATAAACAAAGAAACAATAGTATTTGAGCTCTACCAATGATGTTTCTTTGATAGAGTAAAAATTTATTATCCTACTTTCAGAGAAAATCATTATACTGGCCTGAAAATTTAGGTATGTTTCAGTTGTACCAAATGATCACAGTTCTTAAAACAGTGTCCATGACAAAAGTTCCTCTATATTTAATGATATGAAAGTAAAACCCATAAAATTCATCTGAATTTTATTCACGTAGACAACAAATTAAACCACTTTCTTACTCAGGTAAATGGACTGATTGCCTAGTCTTCAGATTAAATTTCATAATTCAGATCTACTTTTATTTAAAGAAAAGAAACAAAGTAGAAAAAACTGAATATAGAAGCCTACTTCATTTTGCTAAGTAAGGTATTATAAAATTCAATAATAGCATAACTGATATCTGAGAATGCATAATGAACAGGCTGTAGGACAGCTATTTTAAAATGTAATAATAGAATCTCAGAGACATTTCTGTCAAAATAAAAGAGAAAAATAGGACATGCAATGAGAACTAGAAACAAAGGATGTTTAAATCCAATAGGCAAATCAATGATTAGGGAGCAGAGTGGCCCCAAAAATATTAAGACTGCCTACCACATTGCAAATATAGCTGTGCACAGAAAATTGCTTCAAGTGATTATCAAAAGTAACAGTAATCAATGGGAACGCCAATAAAGGGCCTTCATTAGAGGCTCTGTGGTGTCCTAGATGACAATGTGACTGTCCAGGAAGGCAGAGGCAGGAGCTTTCATTGCCGAGTAAACACCGGGCGCTCCGGTTATAAATGACCGGTGACCAGCCATTGCCATAAGCAGACAAAATGCCACTTGTCCCTGCAGCCTCACAGACTCCCTCAAAAGGAAAGTGATCTAAAGGTAGATATAAGGACAGCATAAAAGGGAATCTATTCTTTTGGACAATTTTTAATGATTACAGGAAACAAAGTTCATAGAAGCCAATGGACACGCAAACATAGCAATGGTTTCCAGAATGAATTGGATCCACTCCCCCACACACATGTGCGCACACATACACACACAGTGTCCTTTTCAGAGATGGATTTAGCCTTTTTAAAATAATCTTGGTTGACTGTGCCCAGACAGTGCACAGTTCATCAGGCTGGATGGAAAGAGACAACTGTGTCAACAATGCTGCCAGACAGACATCAAGCACAATTGTTTTTGTCTATTGCAGTGGAAGGCAGCGAAACAGAAATGTCCCCTCTGAACGCCTGGTAATCTAATCATTTCATGATACTATGTTAGTCATTTCATAATGCTTTCATGACTATTTAACATGACTGGTATGGATTTCATGACATAATGTAAGAAAAAATATATATACATATAGTTGTCTTGGTTCAGTATCCTACCTAGAACTCAGAACATGGAGATTTGTGGTTTCCATTTCAGCTTAGAAGGGGTCACTACAGTCCTCAAAACAACAAAAAGACCAAACAAACTGAAAATCAACATCTTCTTTTTAGATCCCTCAGAAAATTCAATCACAGGGTAGATGGGTGCCCTCAAAATCTGAGAGACAAGCAGGTGAATGCAGAGGATCACAAAAGCCTGGAGGAGCCCGAGGAGAAGAAATGTTAAGAGATCTCTAGCCTGTGTGGCCCAGTTGGTTGAGTGTCTTCCCATGAAGCAAAGGGTCACAGATTTGTTTCTGGTGAGGGCACATTGCTGGGCTGCAGATTTGATCCCCAGGAGGGGGGACACATGAAGCAGTTGATCCCCAGCCACCCATCTCTCTCTCTCTCTCTCTCTCTCTCTCTCTCTCTCTCTCTCTCTCTCTCTCTCCTACCTTCCTGTCTCTAATGTCAATAAAAACATTTAAAAAAATAAATATTAAGAGAAGTTCTTTGGAAAAGAAGAAAATAATACATATAAGTCAGAAACTTAGATTCACATAAATAGAGAAGGCCTGATGGAGGAGAAATAAAGAAGTTAAAATAAAATATTTTATTTTTAATCATAATTGATCTAATAGTTAATAATTTCTTTAAAATCCTAATAACAATGTGTTCAATGATTCAAATGTAGGTAAGTGAAACTAATAACAGCAATGTTATAAGGGATGAGAAAAGGGACTAGGAATACTCTGCCATTGGGTACTTGCAGTATGTATAAAGTGGTATCGTGTTATCTGAAAGTGGACTAAATTAGTGGTAAATTTACAATGTAAATTCTAAGGCAACTACCAAAAATCGTTTAATTGATTTGTTAAAAGAGGCGACAAAATGACATAATATAAAATGTTCAATTGAAAACAAAAAGATGAAAATCAGAAGAAGTCAATAAGTGAAACAAAGAACAAAAGCAATGAATGGAAAACTACAATCAATGTGGTAGCTGTTAATCCAATTATATCAATAACCATTTTAAGCACCAATGACACAAATATATAAATTAAGGGACTGAGATTGTCAAAGTGAATAAACCAGCAAGATCAAACTTTATATCATCTACAAGAAACTCACACTTAATATAAAGAAACACAGATAGATTAAAAAGTAAAGAGGTGGACAATGGGGAGGGAGAAGAGACATATGTGATACTTACAACAACAACGAATCTAAAAATATTAATAAATACACACAAAAATAAAGAGATAGAAAAATATATACCATGATAACAGTAATCAAAAGAAAGATGGAGTAATTATATTAAATCCAGACAAAGCAGAATTTACAGCAAGGGACATTATCTGGCATAAAAATTGGCATTCCATAAACAGTAAATGGTCAATACTCCCAAACAACATAGCAATCCTGGAATATGTATATGCTTAACAACAGATAATAGCGCAAAGAAGAATAGATGATTCTACTATTATAGTTGAAGAGTTCAACACTCCTCTATTAGAACTGGACAGATCCAACAGGAAGACAATCAGAAGGACATAGTTGAACTAAACTGCACTATAAATCATCTGAATATAATAAACATTCATAGGCTTACACAAAACATTCAGCAAGACAGACCACATTTTGAGTTATAAAACACACCTGAACAAATCTAAAGTACAAAAGTCATACAAAGTATGCTCTCAGAGCACAACCGAATTAAACTACAAAGAAATAATAGAAAAATGGCTGAAGAACCATGGTGTTTAAACAACATGGGCAGGACCAAAAAAAAAAAAAAAATCAAGAGAAATTAAACAATATTTTGAACTAAACCAAAATTAAAATTAGTAGTATGCAATAAAAGCAGTGCTAACAGTAAAATTTGTGGCATTAAATTTGCATATTAAAAAAGAATAAAGATCTAAAGTTAATAACCTAAACTTCTAATTTAATAAACTATAAGAACAGAAAATTAAATCCAAAGTAAGTATAATTAAATAATAAAAACTAGAGCTGAAATCTATATAATTAGAAACAGAAAATAAATAGAAAAAAATAACTAAAATCAAAAGTTGGTTCTTTGAAAAATTCAATAAAATTGATAAATCTCTGGGTAAGTTAACCAAGATAATAAAGAGAAAGAGAAGATACAAAGTCCTAATATCAGTAATGAAAGAGGGGTTATCACTAATGATCCCATGGACATTAAAAGTATACTATTGGGATATTATAAACATTCAAAATCATAAGTCTATGACCACAAATTTGATAACTTAGGTGAATGAATGAATTCCTTAAACAATACACTCAGCTAAAACTCAAACAAGGAGAAATTTATAATCTGAATAGATCTATATAAACTTTTAAATATTTTTATTGTTATTGTTTGTTATTGATTTTTAGAGAGAAAGAGAAAATAATGATCAGCTGCCTCCTGCACGACCCCTACTAGGGATCAAGCCAGAATCCCAGGCAGGTACTTTGAACAGGTGACCTTTTCATGCATGGGAAAATCCTTAACAGCTGAGCCACACAAGCCAGGGCAGATCTGCCTTGGCAGATCAATATTTACTAAAATAATTGAATCAATAATTAATAACCTGTCAAAACATAAAACAACAAGACCAGATGGGTTCACTGTCAAATTCCATCAAACATTCAAGAAAAAAAATGTAGCAATAGCAATTCTCTATAATTTATTTTGGAAAAACAAAGCAGAGGACATATGTCCCAATTCATTCTATGAGACCAGCATTACTCTAATACCAATACTGAAGAAAGCCATTTCAAGAAAGGCATTTAAGCCTTATTTCTGACATGAACATGTATGTAAAAAGGGTCAACAAAATATTAGCAAATAATATTCAACAATATATTAAAATATAATACACCTCAAGCGAGTATGATTTATTTCAAGTGGGCAAAGCATCTTCAACATTCAAAAATCAATAATGTAATCAAGAATATTAATAGTCCACCCAGCATGACTCAACATCAACCTATGAACCAGGAGGTCACGGTTTGATTCTTGTTCAAGGTACATGCCTAGGCTGCAGGCTCAATCCTGAGTGTGGGGCATGCAGAAGGCAGCCAATCAATGATATCCATGTTTCTATCTCTCTCTCCCTCTCCCTTCCTCTCTAAAATAAAAAAATATATATTATTTAAAAACCTTAATAAGCCGAAACCGGTTTGGCTCAGTGGATAGAGCGTCGGTCTGCAGACTGGAAGGTCCCAGGTTCGAATCCGGTCAAGGGCATGTAGATTGGTTGTGGGCACATCCCCGGTGGGGGGTGTGCAGGAAGCAGCTGGTCGATGTTTCTCTCTCATCGACGTTTCTAGCTCTCTATCCCTCTCCCTTCCTCTCTCTAAAAAAATCAATAAAATATATATATTAAAAAAAAAACCTTAATAAAAACCTTAATAAATCCTAATATATGGAGAAAAAAATCATTTGACAAAGTCTAAGACCTGTGCGTGATAAACATCCTCAGCAAACTAGTAATAGTGGGTGACTTCTTCAAATGGATAAAGGACATCTATAAAAACCCTACAGCTGCCGAATCCGGTTTGGCTCAGTGGATAGAGCGTCAGCCTGTGGACTGAAAGGTCCCAGGTTCGATTCCGGTCAGGTGCATGTACCTTGGTTGCGGGCACATTCACAGTAGGGGGTGTGCAAGAGGCAGATGATCGATGATCCTCTCTCATTGATGCTTCTCTCTATCCCTCTCTCTTCCTCTCTGTAAAAAGATAAATAAAATATATATATTTTTTAAAACACAAATTCTTCAGTTCACATCATATTTAATGGTGGGAAACCAGATGTTTTCCTGCTATTTTCAGGAACAAGGCAAGGATGTTCCTTATCACTCCTATTTTAGATCTTAATGGAAGTCCTAGATAATGCAATAAAACAGAAATAGGAAATAAAAGATATACAGATAGAAAAGAAATATTTGCAAATGATATATAAACACATATTATATTTATATTATATTTATAATATAAATATAACAATTTATATTAGCTCCAAAAATATGTGAAATACTTATGTGTCAATCTAATAAAATATATAAAGGTCTATATGAGAAAAAGTACAAAATTCTGATGAAAGAAATCAAAGAAAATTTGAATAAATGAAGAGATACCCATGTAAATAAATAGGAAGATTAACTATTATCAAGATGTTAGTTATTTCTGAACTGATCTATACAAGAAAATTATGAACAAATGTGTGCTTATGGACCGAATGCTTCTAAAATTTATATGAAAAGACAAAAGATCTGGAAGATTCAATCGACACAATGTTAAAAAATAATTTAGAGGACTGACACTACCCAACTTCAGGGTTTACAATAAATCTTTAGTATTAAAAACAGTGTGTTATTAGCAAGGAATATGTAAATGGGTCAATGCAATAAAGATAGCTCAGAAATAAATACACACAAATAGAGTTAACTGATCTTTGACAAAGGAACAAGGCCTTGCAGTGGAGAAAGGATACTCTTTTGGATAAATGGTGCTAGAACAACCCAAAAAAAGTAAACCAAGACATAGACTTTACACCTTTCACAAAAATTCACTCAAAATAGTAAGATGCAAAACTATAAAACTTGGAGAAGATAACATTAGAAAATATATAGTTGGGCTTGGGTTTGGTGGTTTTTATTTATTTATATTTTAGATTTAACACAAAGAATGATCCATAACAGAAAAAGTGATAAATTGGACTTCATTAAGGTAACACACACACACACACACACACACACACACACACACACACAAACTTCTTTGTGAAAGACATTGTGAAGTGAATAAGAAGAGAGTCCAATGCTATGACATTCTGGGGAAAGGCAAATTGACATTATTGGTTAGCATGGGTTCAAGCAGAAGAAGCATTAGATCAGCAGATTGATTACAGATTTTTATGGAAGTGAAACTATTTTCCTCTGATATAACAATGATGAATACACGTCATTATACATTGATACAAACCCGTAGAACTCTAATGTTCTGGGCTATAGTAATGCATCAATATTGGCTCATCCATTGTAACAGATATACTACACCAATGCAAGTTATGAGTGTGAAACAGTGTAGGTTGGGAAGGGGAGTGATAAGAAGGCATATGAGAACTCTGTATTTTCCACTCATATTGTCTGTAAATATAAAACTGAAGCTGCTCTAAAAATAAAGTCTATTAATATTTTTAAAGAACTTGGTAAAAACAAGCAAAGTAAAAATGAAAATATTCTATGTAATAATCTGATGTGCAATATTAAGAAAACAATGTTATTACAGAACTCCACATACATATTCAAATAATAATCACTCAAATCATCTACTTAATCTTTTGGGCTTCACAGAAGGAGGCAAAAAGAGGCAGAAAATCACTCTTCAATAGAGTTACAAATTGTATATAGCATAAATCAGAATGAAGCACCCAAGATAAAATATGCTCATTTTTGAAGTCAAATTTAAAAAATTCATCACATTTCTTTGTTCTTGAATAGCAGAGGTAGTCTTCTGAATCTCTCCCAGCCAGCTGTGGATCCACAGAAAACAGGAACTGGTGATAATGATTAATTTTAAAGATGACTGTTTCATTGTTTGGTAATTTAAATACTATTGAAAAGAATCTTAATTTGGAAGAAACTTGGCAATATACCAGTGTTTTCATTTAAGACTTCATGGGGGAAGAATAAACAAGTATTATTTTCAACATAGTTCTCTAGGTTTAATGTCATGATGTTTTACAATACAATTTAAAATAAAACAATTACAAATAATCTTGAAACCTAAACAATGGTTTTTAAGTTTTAGTTCATACCCTGTAGAGGTTGTAATTCTAATTATTTGCTGTTCAAGTTAATATTTTTATCATATCAACACCAGAGAAAGCAGTCTTAGGTTAACATATCAATATTAGTTCTACTGTAAAAAAAATCTACATCTCAAATATTTAAAAATTCATTCTTAATCATGAAAACAAAACTAAAGCAAGAATAAAAGAAGTTTAAGAAACAAAAATTATTAAAAATGATCATTTAAATAACATATCACCAATTTGAGTGAACTTGAATATTTATAACATCTTTTATCACTGTAGTAATAAAAGACTTTTGTTTTAATTGGTTGATATTTGGTAAAGTGTGGAAATATATGACACCTAATATAGTTTCACTACCAATTATGCAAGAATTCAGAGCTTTGCCTGGTCTCCACACTGGTATTTTTAGAATTAAAATGGAAGACTTCTCAAATAAAACTTGTAAGAGCCCAAATCCCAAAACTTCTTACAATTTTCCTATTGTAGAAAATCAGAAAGAAACCTAATAAAATTATCCTGTACAATATTCAGGTGAGTCAAAACCATAAACACTGAAGGCCTCCTACCTTATCATGGCATTTTTTCCATCACTCCTTGTACACCAAACCTGCCGGGTTTGATAGCCTATTTCTATGTCCCAGGGCTTGGCATGGTGATGTGGCTTGTAACTTGGATATCTCAAGGTAACTTGCTCCTTTGAGTCAGAGCTGAAATCCAGAGCAGTTCTTCCGGTTAGGTTAATGTCCTTGAGCTGAGGCAGTCTACATTTACTCCACGGGCCAACTTTAAGGCTGAAAGTGTATTCCTCTTCCCCAAGAGGACAGGAAATGGGCGCTTCACAGATCCTTGTCTCTGTCAGATTGGGGCAGTGAGAACCTCCATAGAGAGGGGGAGCGATGGCCACTCGAGTTCTGTGCTGCAGTCGCTTCCCGCACCCCTTGCTACACTTGGACCATGGTGAGAACTCAGACACAACACAATCCCGGGGGCAAGGAATGAGGCAAGCTTGTTCTGTGGGGGGCTGAGGGGCAAAGTGTTCACATATCTCACTTGGAACCATGGTTCTGTTCAACTTCTGAACACAGTGCACAGTCCGGTGCTGCAGCCCATGCTGGGCCGTCACGCACTCTGAGGTCCGAGGCTTGGCCTGGCCCAGGACGGGGGGCACCAGCACACAGTGGTGCCAGTCAGAGACCTCCCACTGGAAGAGGTCGCTGTGCCAGTCACAGACTCGGAAGCAGCTTCTCTCCTTTGGAGGCCTGTGGTTCTCATCACAGCTAGACGGGTGACTGGTCCAACCTTCAAAGTGGAAGCACCACAGTGCACGCGTCTGGACTCCCCCGGGCCCACAGTCTCCTGTACACCTTCCCCAGGGGCCTACAGGCAGAAAAACAAGGTGTCAGTTACTCAGAGCTCCCTGCCACCCACCATCCACACAAAAGCAGGACAGTCTGCATACTTTCCGTAGAGCTGATGTGAAATTGCAAATTTTGGTGGACAATACAATTTAGTGGTTAAGAGTGTGATTCTCCATCAGTTGGCCTTTATGTAATCCCCATTTATTTCCTCTCTTACTAGCAATATAAACTTGGACAAATTACTTCAAATTTCTAAACCTTGTCTGGCTGGAGAGGCTCAGTTAGTTGAGTGTCTTATGCACTGAAAGGTTGCTGGTTCAATTCCGAGTCAGGGCCCATACCTGAGGTGCAGGCTCGATCACCAGTCTGAGCATCATGTACAGAAGGCAATTGAATATTTCTCTCTCACATTGATGTTTTTCTCTCTCTCATAATCCCTATCTATCTATCCATCTATATTTCCCTTGCTGTCTCTAAGCATGTCCTTGGTTGAGGATTAAAAAAAAAAAAACTTATGGAAAACAGTATGGAGTTTCCTTAAAAAATTAAATATGGGACTGCCATTTGATCAAGTGATTCCACTTGTAGAAATGTATACCAAGAAATCTGAAGCACCAATCAGAAAGAATGTATGCACCCTTATATTCAAAGCAACACAATTTGCAATAGCTAAGATCTGGAGACATTCCAAGTGCCCATCAGAGATGAGTGGATAAAAAAAACTGTGATATTTTCACAATAGAATACTATGCAGCTCTAAAAAAGGAATAACTCTTACCATTTGCAACGGCATGGAGGGACCCAGAGAATATTGTGTTAAGTGAAATAAGCCAGTCAGAGAAAGACAAGTATCACATGATCTCATTCACATGTGGAATATAATGAACAATATGAACTGGTGAACAAATTAGATCCAGAGACATAGAAGCATAGAACAGACTGTCAAACCTCAGAGGGGACATGGGAGAGGGTGGGTAGGTGGGAAGAGATCAACCAAGAACTTGTAGTATGAATATATGCATAATCCATGGACACAGACAAAAGGGTGATGAAGGCCTGGGACTGCGGGAGTAGGGGGAGTGGGGAGAAAACAGGATAGAAGAGGTCAATGAGAAAAAAAAGGGGGGGGCATATGTAATACTTTCAACAAAATAAATAAATGTCTAAGCCTTCGTTTCCTTAACTACATAGGAAGAAGATAATTAAAAACACTGACTTATAGAGCTGTTCTGAAGATCAATTATATAATGTGGTACTAAGTAGATAATACTTAAAAAAAGATTGGAATCACTTTAATTATTATGTTCCAGAGTTATATATCTAATTCATTATTAATACTTTCCAGTTGGGCAGTGCATCATCTAAAAGAAAAGCCTTAAATCCAAGCTTTAATAAAGTAGGATTTATCATGTTTTCAATCCTTTGGCTCACATCCTAAATAGCTCAGAAGAGAAATATGTTATTAAAAAATAACCTGCCAAATTATCCTAAATATATTTTCATTTTCTAAATAGTTGCCCTCAATTGCGGTGTTTGCTTGCAGAATAAATTGCATAAAAAATAAAAAAAAATATGATCGAGGGGATAAAAGTAAGGTCATAAAGGAATAATCAGTGCTGATTTGCCTTTGGAAACACTGCTCCTACAGTCCTTGAAATACATCCCTTTTGATTTCTGATAGGCACTGAGTCCAGGTAAAGCCTCCCACATCGCCTTGTCATATGCCAAATCTTTAAATTAATGAATTAGTGCTTGTGGGAAAGAGTCCAAGAAATGAGCAGATGAAAAACCTGCCACTTTGATGTTTCTTACTTTTTTTTGGTGACATACCAGCTGGCTTGTCCTCGGGGCCAATTGTCTGTCTTTTCACAAGGACTCCAAGTGACCCCATTTTGTGTCAATGGGAAAAAAAATAAGAGATTCATCCCTTTCACTTTACTTAAATATGTACTATGAACCTGGAAAATGTGTTTCAGCTGAATCAGGTAACTTTTGCCCCCATACTAGGGTTGTGATCATCATAAAAGCAAGTCACACCCTGAAAAGTGTTTTAATTTATACAAGTGAGAGGAAGAAGGTATAGTCTTTCCCAAAATAGGATACAACACCCAAAATGCCACTTAATTACTTTACGGAATATATTTCATGCACATCTATTGCATGTCTAGAAATAATGCATGTGTGCACAATCACATGCACTTAGCTCACAGCTTTGTACTTTGTATATTGAGATATTCGCCGTTACATAAAAGGTATTTTCAGGCTTAATATGCCCAGCTGTTCTGGAGTAGTTTTCAATTTAATATGCCATCCCCTGCCTATCATGTCAGACAAAACATGCAAATGTTTTATTATTACCAAGAAAGCAACATTTCCACAGATATTCATTAAAGGAACATTTCAAAAAGACATATGATTGCAGCCAACTTTTAAAATCCAAAATCAGCATTGAGTGATAGAAAAGTTATTTGGATAAAGGTAAAGGAAACATTTTGTAAAGCATTGGATTTTAAAATAATGGTTGCCAGTTTATCTCTATTTGCTTAGGTATCAAATGCACACTTTTCCAGTTAGGATGTGTGTGTGTGTGTGTGTGTGTGTGTGTGTGTGTGTGTGTGTGTGAATTTAAGACTAGAAAAGTTAAATCATTCCAAGCTAATGTTGAAAAAGTTAATATTAAAGTTAATTCACCCAGAACATTTTACAAATTGATCCCTATTCTTACATTTAAAGCATTTAATTACATTAAATTAACACATTTCTTAGTAGTAACTGTTGTTTTCTTACAAGTTTTCTGCCGACTTCTAAAATTCTGAAGGTAGCTATTTTTGTTGTTGTTATTTGAAATCATTAACATTTTAAACATTGTAAATTACTATTCTCTCCTTAGCTTTCAAATCCTCCATCTATACAGAATTTTCCAAACAGGAATATTTTTTCTAGATCAATGGAAGACAAAAGATATCTATCTATCCTATATACTAAAGATATAATATGCAAATTGACCCTCACTCCATCAGGCTATCACAAGATGGCTGCGCCCATAGTGGAGGCAGGCTTCCTGTAATGGGTCATAATGAGCAATTAGCAGGGACTTGAGACTGCGTGGCACTGGGCCAGTGTGGGGCACCTGAGGCTGTGCTCCTTGCCTGGTGGGGTTTGATGGGGGACCTCAGGCCTTGCCCTCCGCCCCAGTGTCATGCTGGGGGACCTCAGGCCGGGCTAGGGAACCTGAGGGTATACCAGGGGACTTGAGGCTCCCCCGCTCCCCTGACCCAGTGAGCCTTGACAGGGGTGGGACCGGCTGGGTCTAGATCTTGCCCAAGGGGGTGGGGATGGCCAGATCTGAGTCTCACATGATTTCTAGGTGCATGCAAGTGGGTGACTCTGGGTTCTTGACTCTGGGTTCTGCAGCATGCCCCCACACACTGACAGGAGGGATATTTTCATATACATTTTACTTATTTTCTTTCATCTCTGACACTTCTATTATAGAGAAAGGGCAAATAGCAATATTAAAATATTTCCTCTAATTTCATTTTAATGTGCACAAATTTTGTCCACCGGGCCACTAGTTCTATATAATAAAAGGGTAATATGCAAACTGACTAAATGGCAGAATGACTGGTTGCTATTATGCACACTGATCACCAGAGGGCAGATGCTCAATGCAGGAGCTGGCCCAGATGGTGGTTGTGCTCCCACAAGCAAATCGCAGCTCAGCCACAAGCCAGGCTGATGCCTGGTGAGCTCAGAGGCTACCTCTGCAGCAGTGCTAAGAATGTCTGACTGCAGCCTCCACTTAGACATCCCCTGAGGGCTCCCGGGCTCCCAGACTGCAAAATGGCACAGAGCACAGACTGGGTTGAGGAACACCCCCGCCCCAGTGCATGAATATTGTGCACCAGGCCTCTAGTTAACCAATAATTACTGCCATTTATTGAAGGCTAGCAATGGTGGGCTGCACTTGGCTGGCGCCAAGGGACTATTAAATATTTAGGAATTTTACCAGGTGGCTATTAAATCATTCTTAGTTGAAAATTGGTTGTGGTGGGAGGATTTATATCACAGTACAAATCAAGGCAAATCAAGGCCTTGTGTGTTTTTCTAAACAGCCAGTTTACATCACTCCATAGTGATTTGCCAAGTACCTTCCTGTTCCTTAATTGATCCTATGAGCTGGAGCACCTTTTATCCTTTGGTGAAAATGAACATCAGACAACTTACAAAGCACATCCAAGGGTACACAGCCAGAACGTGGTACCAGAATGGACTCCAGGCCTATGGCCTCTTAGCCTGGGCTCTTGCCCTGCATTTGAAAGAAGCCCTTTCTAGGTGTGTGTTGGTATGTGTGACCCTAAATCACAAGGCAGATTTGTTTGTAGCTTAGTTGTGGTCTCTTCTATTTGCGAGTTAATATTCTTTTGAGTATGAGTAGAACAAGTAATCAAAATGGTATATGAGCAGGGGTTTCCACTCCTAGCCCTGGAAAGTTAGGAGAGCCGTTTCTGCACAGTAAGATGCATGGGTGTTTATAAACACTAGTCAGGACATTCGGGAGGCACAGCTGAGAAAGAACAGTTCCTTCTTAGGTTGAAACAACTAAAAACCAAGTAAATAACAAGCAAATATAAAGTAAATTGTGTTTTCTTGGAATAAGTGAAAAATAAGTTGCAAGCAAGATGTATGCAATGGAGAGCAAGACCTCTCAGCAATTGACCTATAACAATTTTCATTTTTCAGGCAAGGAGAGAAAATACGTTCTGTTATTTACTCAGTTATGTCTGACTATGAATGATAAGCAAACACAATAGTGAAAATCACACATCCCAGAGAAATTCTGCCATTTCAAAAAGCATCCATGCTAAAGTGAAACATGACCTGCAGATTGAGAAATCGTATGTCCCTTTTCACGTTCAGAAATAAAAGAGCATATTTAAATTTTGAGCAGTTGCATAAAAAATATCACCTTTAAATTTGTTGTACATATAAAATATGATTATATTCAGAATATACAGCTAAAGAAAAATATTTTTAAAAACACCTGTTTTTAGACATCAATCATTTTATATTTCTTACCTGAGAACGGGTCTCAAGTAATACAAATAAAACAAAATTTAGGATAATTAAAGTTTAAATCACAAGTTTAACTACAGACATAATATGGCTCTAAATTAAAATGCATACTGTGTTGCAGAAAACATTTCAATGCTATAATGGGAATAGCGATTCTGTACTTTTTTACCTGGACCAACATTACATAAAAACATCATCCACCAGCACCTTACTACTGTTTCTATGGAATAAACACAGTTACCCTGGAAGAAATTGCTAAGTATTTTAAGTCATGTCAGTTTCAATTAACAGGTTAAAATTCTGGTGTGAAGCATAAATTGTTTGGACTGGAAGGGTAGCATTAATGAACTCTCAGGTCACATTCACAATTTATTCTCTCTCTCTCTCTCTCTCTCTCTCTCTCTCTCTCTCTCTCTCTGTGTGTGTGTGTGTGTGTGTGTGTGTGTGTGTGTGTGTGTTTATAGAAAGTGCAAATATATAAATAGTCTAGTGCAATATTCCTCCAGAAGCAGAAAAGTGCTGGCAACTTTCTTCTCTTGATTAAGTTATCCTAACTGAATTAGTTTAGGATGAATGTATCACTCAATATAAATCATCACATTTAAGACCACCTGCTGGTTGTCTGAATTTCAGGTTTGGTATTCACTGTGATGATTGAAGAAAAGAAAAAAAAAAGGAAAAAGAAGAATTCTAGAGGCCAGAGAGAATTAGCACACTCCTCACAGTCTTTGCACAGCTCTTGCTCTGTTTGAGGAAGCAACCCTGATTTCATACCATGCATTCAATAGGAAATGATTTTTTTTTATTATTCATTTTTTAAACCACAGCTTTTATTATTCCGACATTGCTTTATTTTTAACTGGAGCAAAAGGGGGTGAGGGGTGACATAAATGCCAATGCAGAGCTTTAGCATCTTAAACAAATTTGTTTGCAGATCATTGCTACATCAAAGCGCTCATAAACCTCAGAATTACAAAAGGCAAGATCAAACAACAGTGGCTTAACTGTAAGATGCCTCACCTTCAAGAAAAAGCTTGAGATTTATGTAGTGACTTTTCAAAAAGCTTTCATATCAACCATTATATAATTAATGTAATATCTCCCTTTCCATAGTGGACAATTATCTAAGAAATTGCATTATCTAAGAAATCATATTTCTAAAATACATCAAAGAACTCAAGGAATTAAAAAAAAGTGTCACCTGAGTATTCATTTGTTAAAATAACCTCTATTAATTAATCACTACTTGAAAGGTAGTGTATTATTCTCTAGGGGTATAAAAATGAATGAGGCATTGAATATTTCTCAAAACCTGTGCATTGCATGTCATGCCCATTTGCTCATGAAAAGGACATGGGGCCCCTCCGTCAACCCTATATATACAGGACTGACAGCCGTTTTTATTTTATATCATTTTGAATTGATTTTAGAGAGGGAGAGAGAAATAGAAACATCAACGGTAAGAGAGAATCATTGATCAGGCCACCTTCCTGCATGCCCCCATTGGGGATCCAGTCAGCAACCTGGACATGTGCCCTGACCAGGAATCAAACCCTGACCTCCTGGCTCATAGGCCAACACAACCACTGAGCCACACCAGCAGGGAAGGACTGACAGTCTTTTTTTTATTTTTTTAATATATTTTATTGGTTTTTTACAGAGAGGAAGGGCGAGGGATAGAGAGTTAGAAACATCAATGAGAGAGAAACATCGATCAGCCACCTCCTTCACACCTCCCACTGGGGATGTGCCCACAACCAAGGTACCTGCCCTTGAGGGGAACCAAACCTGGGGCCAGTCCACAGGCTGATGCTCTACCCACTGAGCCAAACCAGTTTTGGCAGGACTGGCAGTCTTAATGCTTGGGCTTTCTAAAGCTCATTGGATCTAAAGCAGTAAACCTGAAGTTGGGAGCGAGCACTGGAGGCAGATATGCTCACAGAAGCCCCAACGAGATAATAGTTTCCAAGACAACATTTCCAAATCTATCATTATAATTAATAGCCTTCCTAATACTAGCCACCCAATAATTTCTAAAACTCACAGAGGACACCTGTTCATTAATAACAGCCATTAGTGAGAGTCATGCATCAGATATCAATAGAAATACAATGGAGAAAACATTTTTAAATAAGAGGGCATTTCAGCCCTAATGCATTTTATCTAAAAACCCCACTGCACTTTTTACAGGAACCCACGATTCCGTTATTAATATTAAAACTATTTCCAAATCAGGCGTTTTTGATCTCAAGGATGTGCGTGCTAAAACATTCCAATGAACCTCTTCAGAAAATTTTAACAGCAACAGTTAAAAGCTCCCAAATATAACTTCCTTTTCATAGGTATAAAGATATGCTTTTGAAGACAGTTCATGATTCCATGTGAGGACACCACAGAGTGTTTGGACTGAATACTTAAACTCCAACGTAAGCATGGGCACTTTTACTCATATCCAGGCTCTTTCTGTGAGCTTGTGTTTTTGCTGGACACCTAACAGCTCTTTCTGAGTCCATTTCATCTTGGTGGACAGATGTCTCTTAATGAAAAGCAAAGTGCCCCTGTTACTTACCACTTATGGCTACAAATTATTAGTTGCCAGTGACAAGTAATCCACTGAAAGTAGTTGAACAGCAAAGCAGATTGGAAACATATCTGAACGACTCATCAGTTAATGCCAACACCGCAGACAGAAAATTACCCTTTAAAGATTGTTTATCAATATTTTTGGTTCCTGTTCCACTTTCTTAAAATTCTGAAGCCCAGAAGAGACTCTCAAACCTCATAAATGTCACTGCATTCAGCACAAAGTGAATCTTTTCTGATCACTAAACCCTTTAGCCTGCTTACTGCGTAGCAGTGTTTCCCAAAGTGTGTTACACTTATCCCCATGAGTACGGGAAGAGTTTGGTGGGGGTACGCGTTGCACCAGAGTTTGGTGGGATATGCACTGCACCGTGCTTAGCTGCGCCTAATTCTACATTCTCATAAGTCAAGTCAAGACAGTCTTGTGAGGCATGAGATGGTCCGGTGTGCAAATAAATGTTATTTATAATATAACTTTTATTTATATTTTATTATGAATAATTTTATTTTTTGTTTATTATTATTTTGTGTATGTACCAAAAAATAAAAAATAAATACATTTTGATTGTTATTAAAATACATCATTTTTTTTGACAAGAGGTACTCAGCATTATGAAAATTATAGGAGGGGTGCACATATGTCAAAAGTTTGGGAAACACTGGCCTAGAATGTGGGAATGGAAAGGGAATTATTTAGCCCACAGTGTTTGTAGGAGGCAATAAAGCCCAGGCAAATTCAATTATGTGCCCAAGGTCACACAGTCATTTTGAGCCAGAAATGGGACTGACAATTCCATCCCAGACACCCGATCCAGTGCTGTTTACCCTACAGCACGCTGGCTTCCTTTATGAAGCTTGAAGATTACAAGGAAAGAATAGGGCCCCCTAAATGGTTGTAATCCAAGGTGTGGGGAAAGGAAGGAAGGAGAAACAACAAAAAGATGGAAATTTCATAAAAACACAAAACACACACGCAACAAACTGCCTGTTAATGTTGAGTTTTTGGGGTCCCCTGGGTGGGCACCGGAAACAGCTCCTCTAAGATTCCCCTCACTGTGTATGTGATCGGCATCCCTCCTGCCTGTGCAAGCTTGAGGACAAGGCTGAGCTCCGGTTCAAGAACGTCCAGGACATCTAGGAGGTTAGCACATAGAAGAAGCCTCGGGCACTAATTAGGAATTGTGTCCCTAGAATAACTACAGAAATATTAGTAACACCTGTCTTTCTTTTCTTTAATTTTTTTGAATACCTATTCCAAGCGCATGCATACTTATTGCTACTGGTTGGCTCTGCTAGATGAGACCATCAAAGCATGAAGTCAAAGAACTGGCAGGGAAACTGGATTTGCCTCCACAATTTTATTGACTCCAAACTGTTTCCACATCAATTGCAGTTTAAGTGCTATTATGTAAAAAATTCTGACCCCAGGATATGTTTACTGAGAGAGAGAGAGAGAGAGAGAGAGAGAGAGAGAGAGAGAGAGAGAGAGACATCAATTGTTTCCCTCCCATTCACACCCCAACTGGGGATGGAACCTACAACATTTTGCTGTATGGGAGGTGCTCCAACCAACCAAGCCACCTGGCCAGAGCATGAGTATTTTTAACAGCAATGTCTCTTGAGCAGATGAAGCTTTGCAAAGCCAGCAGGTAAATATTTGAAAGGGGTTCCCTCCTGAGTACAGCTGGTGTGAGGCCCCAGAGCTGCCCCTGCTCGCCAGCCTAAAGCTCCCAGTCCCGGCTCAATGGCGGGCTCGGCGGTGGCCCGGCAACTCCTGTGGCTCTAATGCCTGTTCAGGGATATTTATGGGGTGTTCTCATCCCATTAGTGTGTCTCCATTCAACCAGGACTTGACTTCAGCTAAGCCTCCTAGCTCCCCTGAAGGAATCCTTTACTCGGCATTGTCTATGGGCCAGTGCAGTGGTCGGCAAACTCATTTGTCAACAGAGCCAAATATCAACAGTACAATGACTGAAATTTATTTTAAGAGCCAAATTTTTAAAATTAAACTTCTTCTAATGCCACTTCTTCAAAATAGATTCGCCCAGCTAAAACCGGTTTGGCTCAGTGGTAGAGCTTCATCTGAGGACTGAAGGGTCCCGGGTTTGATTCCGGTCAAGAGCATGTACATTGGTTGTGGGCACATCCCCAGTAGAGGGTGTGCAAGAGGTGGCTGGTGGGTGTTTCTCTCTCATCGACATTTCTAGCTCTCTATCTCTCTCCCTTCCTCTCTGTAAAAATATCAATTAAAATATATATTAAAAAAATAGACTTGCCCAGGCTGTGGTATTTTGTGGAAGAGCCACACTCAAGGGGCCAAACTGAGAGCAGTTTGCTGACCAGGGTCTATGGGCTAGTGAAAGCAATGAAGAGAAAGTGAGACACAGAGGAAGGCCGAGTGCCTCACCATGCTCTCCTGAAGGGCCTCCTCCCTGAGCTCCTTGACCACCGGGCAGAGAACACGCTCAGGCCACCCAGAAGTCTTTCTTTTTCCCACCCAGCAAACTAGAACAGGCATTCAGGAGGCTGAGTTTTTAAACTCTGTCCCTGCCCCCAACAGAGGTTAAAGTGCTAAATCCACCTGGAATAACCAATGCACGCTGGGCGTGGTCATGGAGGCCTCCTGTAGGTCCATGGCAGGTTCATTCAATGCGGGGACCATGACATCGGCTTTACAATACACGGATGGCACCCAGGTTGTTCGCCACGAACGCCACTCAGGAATTATTGTTTCTAGGATAAAAATGGCCCTAGAACATTCTTGAGATAATATTTTTTTTCTTAGTAACATCAATTTTTTACTGGTTACATGAGTATATCTACTTCTCAACACATCTTTCTTTTTAGGAGCAGATATTCATAATAGACAGTGAGAGAGAACAAAACATAAGCTGCATTTCAATGGACAGAACATCCAGTCCATCTAATTTCTTTTTCAAAGGAGTGATGATTCCTGTGTTAAAGCAGTAATGTTATGACTATTTGAGACATTGTTCTTATGTTCTGAAAAATAATTTCCCAATTATTGCTTTTAAAAAAGATATGAGAATCAGCAGTGCCGTGGCTGAATCACAATGTTATTTTCTATGTAGAAACAACTAGCAATGTTAGCAATGTTTATTTATCCAATACTAGAGGCCAGTGCATGAAATTTGTGCTTGTGGTATGGGGAGGGAGGACTCAGCCAGGCTTGCACCTTTGGGCAGTCCAGGACCACTGGCTCCTAACCACTCACCTGCCTGCCAGCCTGTCTGATTGTCCCTAACAATCTGTTTGCCTGCCTGATTGCCCCTAACAACTCTGCCTGCCTGCCTGCCTGACTGATTGCCCTTAACTACTCACCTGCCTGCCTATCACCCCTAACCACCCTGCATGCCTGCCTGATCACCCCTAACTGCCTCAGCCCCCTTTGCTGGGGCTTTGTCTGGAATGACATCAAGGAGGTCATTTGGCTGTCTGGTCTAATTAGCATATTATACTTTTATTATTATAGATAGTCTAAAAAGCATCCTAAAGACACTATTTTAAATATAAAATCCAAACAACCCCGCTCCCCCATCAGCTTTACCTCCCAAACATGATCCAATCTGTCCAGGCTAAACAGCCCCACCACCACCACCCTTATCCAAACCACCACCTTTTCTTGTAGGAATGCAAGGAGTAGCCACTTGTCTGGCCTTCCAGCAACTACTGTCCCACTCCACTCCAGCCATGACATCAATTCCTTCTCCATATAGCAGGTTAATTATAATATCCCCAACAGCAGTGGGATAGAAACTATGCTCAGCACTGAAACAACTGTGTCACCCAGCCCACAAAACGGCCTTGCAATCTTAGGGAGAACTACCAGACTCCTCCATTTTCTTAGATATTTTCAGGAAAATTGACACAGGGTCTAACAAGAGCGTGAATGTGGTTCCTTTAGCATGTGTTGACATGATTACAGTTTCAGACACCCAGTAAAACCCCTAAGAAGGGAAGGGCTGGCTGGTGTGCATGGAGGCTGCTAACTCGAACTACCCCTCTCCCCAGGAGGAAGCACCAGAAGCAGAGGGAGATGAGCAGCAACGAGAACTGCCCGAATGTAGGCTCCCAGCTAGAACCCTGAGGATCCTACCCTGAGGAAATGTCTCCACACTCAGAGCTAATCAGGCTTTGGGTGGCACTGATTTCTGAAGGGTGGCATTTGAGTCAGAAACCCAGTACCCACCTACATTTGGGGTTGGGGGAATGGGAGAAATGTTTTCAAGAAGTATGTCTTTCTTACGGAAACACAGATTTATTCAGGGAGGGTGATGTGAGGACATTTTTGAAAACGCACACAGCCCACCAAGTGTCTGGTTTCTGTGTTACCATAAGTCTAGTCTATTAACAAGGTTCTTCTGGATGTTTCTTAGGGAGAAACCCTCTCCCCCAGTCACATACCTTCTAGCTCACAATGCAAAGCTTCCCCTCTGGCACTTCTGTCTGCAGCAGAACAGATAAGGACATAAAGGGGAGAGAGGACAGGAAGAAGAGAGAGACAATGCACCCTGCTTCCCCAGAAGGGAAGCGGCAGCCCGGGTGGTCAGAGCATAGGAGGCCAAGGCCACACAGCCCCTCAGAGAGATCCAAGGGCACGGCACAGTAGAAAGCAGCACAAGGGACCAAGAATGGCACAGAGTCCCAGAGTCACCAGCCAGCCTGCCAGGAACAAGGGTCCCCTAAGTGGTGGCCAATGTGTTCTGATGGCTTAAGGAGGACTTTCAGAGAGAGAAATGAGGAACCCTGATGGTAAAGGACTCCCAATAAATAATCAAACTGAGTTAAAGATGAATAAAAAAATTGTATTGCTAATGCGCCTATTTTTTTTTTAAGCTGAGATGGGTATTGGCAACAATAATTGTCACTAGATATCATGATTAAAAGGAATCAGAGAAGTTAATAATAAATAACTCATCAGCCCAAGGGCTGACAGCTCCACGGGACATTCAAGCTCTTCGTTCAATAGTGCGCTGAAAAAAAAAAATCCATCCTCATTACCCTTTTCTAGCTGGGTGAGCATGTGGCAGGGGCCTGCGGCCTGTGTCAACCCCCTTTAGCCTCCCCGGGTCCTCCCCACCCCCTCCCACTCCTCTGAATTACTGGAATTTCACAAAGTGCTTTGTGGGAATTCCACTTCTAATGAAATGGAATCGAAGAAATGTCATTTGAGTTATGAGGGTAGTTTACATTTGCATAATGAACATAATAATTATTATAAGGTAGCATTAATCACTTGATAGACCTAATGCTAGTATACAAATGATTTTAAAAATATACTAAATTTTTACCAGCTTCCGGGGACAAAGAAGCATGGTGCTGTCCCCCACCCCCCCACCCCCACCCCCCGGCCTTTCCTGGTGTAATCAGCACCGGACTGGGACTGAAGACACTATGGCGACCTGTGGGAACTGCCCAAATGTTTCCTGGGGAAATGGCAGCATCCTCAGAGATCAGGAGACAGGGAGGGACCCTGTTATTATGTAAATTTGGGAACTATAAACAGTTAACATTTAAGTTATCTTATTTATGAGACTTCTCAAGGTTTTTAATATACATTGTGAATCCCTAAGAATTTGCCCCTAGTATGCAAAAGTTCATAAACTTCTTTCTCCAAGTCACTCTTTTACTAGAGGAAAAACAGAAAGGAAATATCTTGCATGTGTAATGCTATTCTCTTATTAGATGAGGTGGTTGGGCATACGTTTAAATCTTCATTATTATAAATAACATAAAGTGAAACTATTTTCTAATTTTAATTTTAGGATCTACATCATAAATTGAGGCTACAATGCAACTTCCGATCCAAAGCCTGCACATTCCTTCCTGGATGCACTAGCACACAGAGCAAGGAACACCTCACAAAACATTTCAGGTCTGCCGCCAGTGCACGAAGAACAAGATTATATAAAATGCCGCAGAGACCCACATGTATGTTGAGTATTAGCCCAGCACTTCAAAGACAGAAGACAGGAGATCAAAGTGCACTGTGACAAAGCTGAATGCTGGAAATGTATGACCCAATTCAGAGTAATCATTACACACGTCACTAATTCAAAGCCCAATTTACAGCCCTCTCATCTTAGATGTTCTATATCTTTTCAAATATAGCTTGTGCCATGCTGGGTTTTACTTCAGGATATGACAAGATGTACTTCCCTGTCCACACATTAGTGAATTATAATTTTGTAATCATCAATTCAGATTTAAAACACTGCTTTATCCACACTGTATGCCATGTTGAAACAGTACAATATTCTGCAATAATCTATATATATGAAAGCCTAAAACAATGGAATGACCAGAACAGAACTGGAATGACTGGTTGCTATGATGCGCACTGACCACCAGAGGGCAGACACTTAATGCAGGAGCTGCCCCAAGCTTGCAGGCCCAATCACTGATGGGGCCTGCCAGCTAACCTCCCGGGCCCTCCCCCTGGCTAGCAAGTTCTGATTGCCCTATCTGGGCAGGACTCCTGACTGGAATGGGGAGCCAGCAGTGGGTGGCAGTAGACACAGAAATGAGGGAAGGAGGGGGGGGGCAGGATGGTGGGAAACCACATGGTGGTGGCATGCGGGTGGCAAGGGAAGGATGAGGGGTGAGGCCGGGAGGCAGGGAATCTGATGGGCCCTGATCTGATTGCCAGCCAGGTCTAGGGATCCCACCTACCCATGATTTCATGTACCAGGCCTCTAGTACACAATAAACAGGAAAAGAAAAAATAAATATATGTATATATGTGTGTGTGTGTGTGTGTGTGTGTGTGTGTGTGTGTGTATTTATTTATTTATTTATTTATCTGTAGAAAGGTAGAGATAATTATATTAACCATATGTATGTGTTATGGGAAATAAGTACTATATATAATATTAATATTATATTTCTTATACATTATATATTTTATGTAATTTATACATTTAGTATTGAGTATATGTAAATGTATATAATGTGATAACAATATATTACATTATACTCTCATTTATAAGTGAGTATGTGTGTATATACCAGATGACTCCATTACCATCTTAATCTATTCTGTTAGTGCAGCTCAATACCCATATCTAATATACTTTCCCTCTATGACAGAAACTCCTGCTTATCGGCATCTCCCATCCTAGTCCATCCTCAGTTCCCTCAGGGAGACTTCCTTCTACACTGGGCGACTTAGTTAAAATACTGTGCTTCTGAATACAAAAGTCAGTGTGATGATATCTAGCAGGTAAGGAAGTTCAATCCTTTAGTTCTTTCTCCACACAGAGACCCCAGAGATAAAACAAAGTATTTCTGAATCACCTGCAAAATGATTAATTTATATTCATTGTCATCTTAGAGTGAACTATCCTGCTATATTCCTGTCCTACAAAAATCAATATTTAATTCATTGGTCTGGATATGGAAATTTAATGTGGACCATAACATTCTACTCCCTGGGTACTAACCGACTGTAACATGCTATTACAACTCTTTATCCCCCTTATGATTTCAGAGAATTAGTCTGGGCACATTCTAATTCCTACCTTGATGAAACACATTATCCGAAGCCTATACCACTTTGAAATACAGTAGTCCCCTATCATCAGCAGGGAATATGTTCCAAGACACCTGTGGATGCCTGCAACTGCAGATTGTAGCAAACCCTGTTTTTTCCTACACATAAGCACCTATAATAAAGTTTAAATTACAAATTAATCACACTAATACACTAACAACAATAACTAATTATAAAATAGAACAATTATAACACTATAATTAAAGTTATGTGAATGTGGTCCACCCCCTCTCTCTTCCCGTCTGTGTGCATATATCTGAGATATACTGTACTCACCTTTTTACTCAAAAAATAATAATAATAATCTTACAGCTACCATTTGGCCTATCTGAATTGCCAGCATCACTCCTCTTGCACCTTGGGGCCATCATTAAGTAAAATGAGGGTTACTTGAATACTAGCTCTGTGGTACCACAACAGTCCAGCTGATAACCACATGGCTACTAAGTGACTAGAAGCCTGGGAGCATATACAGTGTAGAGATGCTGGTCCCAGGCAGGACGGAGACAGATTTGTGAGATGTCATCATGCTACTCAGACTGGTGTATAATTTAAAACTTATGAATTGTTGCTTTCTGGAATTTTCCACCTCATCTTTTCAGACCATGATTGATTGTGGGTAAGTGCAACCAAGAAACACAAAACCATGAATAAGTGGGGGCTACTATAATTGAAGCCTACACTTCCTAATCTACATTAAGATTTAGTTAAGGTTTTCTTTTACTTTGTTCATGATACAGCCTCACCATGAGTCCCTGTCCTTTACTTATTTTCCAGTTGATCACATAAACCATGGGATATGTTGGGCAACACATGTACTGGGTCCCATAAGAAAAAAGGTACTGCTACCTCTTTGACTACTCACAGGAAGAGATGAATCTAAACTAGCTTTCATACTCAGTCTTGGGGGAGGGTGACCTCACAGCTCCTGTCTGTCTTTCTATTAGAACACATTTGAAAGCAATGTCTCACTGAAGAGTCCCCTTTAGGGGCTAACACCACTATTCCTCTTTGACCTGCTGCTTCTTATGATAATTCCCATAAGTAATGGAGGCAGAGCATAGCTTACAGTGCTGCCAAACCTTTTGCTGTACTATGGGGGTGATTATAGATATGAACATTGTGTCAGGCTGGGTCTAGAAGCCTGGTCTTAACTGAGAGTAAGGAGGAACAGTGGGACAACAGCAGCTAGCTACAACTCCTTCTCTGAGCACGTGGGCATGTAAATAGACAGATACACATACAGTGGTCAGAGTTCTACTCATGTGTCTGACAAAGTGGCCTTAAATGCTATGTTCATTTATTCTTCCCAATAGCTAAAGCAATGAGTCAATGACAGTAGCTACTTTAAACTAGAAGAAAGTG
This sequence comes from Vespertilio murinus, assembly GCA_963924515.1. Lineage (NCBI taxonomy): Eukaryota > Metazoa > Chordata > Mammalia > Chiroptera > Vespertilionidae > Vespertilio > Vespertilio murinus. The sequence continues at coordinate 17,525,256 of OZ004711.1, read as the reverse complement.
GGTGTGTAGGAAGCCCTGTGAAGCTACATGGGCTTTAGTCCAAATCTTGATTTTTCTCTTATACCCCCTGTCACCATGGGCAGCACTTTTCCACTTGATCCTCAGTAATTGCAAGCTAGAGACTTGTGAAAGCAGATGGTTTGTGTAAAGCTCTTGAAACAGTGCTTACAGCAGGCACACAGAGAGCAGCAGGTCCATGTGGGAGGTGTTGTCAGTTACCAGGCTCTTGATCTACACAAGTGTTGATCTCAAGATCAGCATTTGACATTTGGGGCAGGGCTGTGCTGTGCATTATATTATGTTTAAAAACATCTTTGAACTCCACCCATTAAATGGCAGTAGCACCCCTCCACACACAGTGTGGCAATCAAAAATGTCTCCAAACACTGTCAAGTGCCCCTTGGGAAAATTCTTACACTGATGTACACTATATCATTGAATCCTACCAAAAGTCCTGAGACTTGTCCACACTATGAAGAAGCCACATTATCTGTCCAAAATCCTAGAAGCGATGAGGGGAGACCAAGGCAGAGAGCCTAGAACAGGGGTGGGCAAACTTTTTGAATCGAGGGCCACAATGGGTTCTTAAACTGTACCGGAGGGCCGAAACAAAAGCAACCTGACCATGCTGGCACTCTCATCTTGGGCTGCTGGTGAAGGAGGGAGGGGAGAGCAAGAGAACCCTCCGCTCTTTCGGTTCCATGGGCCGGATAGAACAGCTGAACAGGCCAGATCCGGCCTGCGGGCCATAATTTGCCCACGGCTGGCCTAGAGTACTAAACTCTGTCCCTGTGTTCCACATTTATAAAATGTGTATTTTAAAGAATCTACACTAATAAAAGAGAAAGATGCAAATTGACCCCACCAGCCAATCAAGAGTGAGTATGCAAATTAACCAAACTAAGATGGCAGGCTAATTTGAGTATTCAGGTACCAAGCAGCCAGAGGTGGGGTGGGGTGGGATGCTTCCATTGTGCCCCAACAGCTCCAGGCCTCTGAGAAGCATGGGAAGGTGGAAAGGCAGCTCTGGGCCAGAGCTAAGGCTGTGCCATCAGCCAGGGGAAGGAAGGCCCATTCTTGCACAAATCTTTGTGCATTGGGTCTCTAGTAATAATAGAAGGGCCATGATATCTAGAAGGGCTATGAAGGGCATTGTGAGTTGAGCTTTGGGCTGCCCAAAATAATATTTGTATGATTGTGTTTTACCTTTTATCCATTTTTTGTTTGTATCTTGATTTTACAGAGAGAAAGGTATAGGGAGAGTGAGTGAAACTTTGATGCAAGAGAGAAGCATTGATTGAATGCCTCCCACATGAACCCTTACCAGGGATCAAGCTCAAAATCTGGGCATGAGCCCTGACTGGGAATCAAACTGGCAACCTTTCAGTGCAAAAGACAATATGCTCAACCAACTGAGTCACACTGACTGGGGTATCCTATTTTTTTAACTTCAAAAAACAAAATTTTCAGGTCAAACCTTTCACTTATATTTTAGTTATAACTTATTAATATTGGCTTTCCATTTCTCATCCTCTGCTTTACAAATAACTTGGACTTTGCCATCAGACAGCCTAGATTTGAACTGTGGCTCCTCCAACTTTTCTACCCTACAGAAAAGCAAACCAAATTTTGTTGGCCTCACAATTGTGTAGACAGCCAACTCTCCAGCACAGCCGGCTGTGCAGAGCAGAGGTACAAGGGACAAAAATTTGCAGTTGTGGAGTGAAAGCCTGCCCTCAACTCTTTTTCTGCAGAGCACAGGCAATATCATTATATTCCCTCCCTTAAATGCACTCTGTCTATTCACAGGCTCCCCACAGAAACACAAAATAATTCAACCTCTGTGCAATATTGGGTGTAAGTCCAACATAACCCAACTTCCCCATCTAGTCTAAACTAAGAGACTGTGGAAGTGGGCCCAGCAATGGTGTTTGTTACCTGACAAGGGCAGTTGGTGGCTCTTTTCCAAGGAAAGGAGTATATGAGGGGGGAGGGGGCAATAAAACCTGCTGACCAGCACAGACAGGTCATTCCTTTGATCAGGTCGGTTTGAACGTATCAGTCTAGCTTTCCACCCTTCACTACAGTAATTTTGCATGAGAAGGTTTTAAGAAGGTGCATTAAAATCTCATAGAAAAAAAAAGTTGAATATTTCTATCACTTTTTACTCCCAGAACTTTAAAAATCATGAAAAATCTTGAGGAAAAAAGCATTTATAAGGACACAAGCCCCTTAAATTCCACACTGAGTGATAACCATTGTGATCCCAGATACAGAGTGGAATGAAAAACTATGAAACAGGGTTCTATGTTGTATTGAAATTTTACAAAGTTTTTTTTTTTTTTTTTTTTTTTTAAAAGCTGAACTCATTGGTTCTACAAATATAGAGACCAACATATTTTTTTAACATTAAACTAATGGCCTGGTGCACAAAATTTGGAGGGGAGGGGTGTTCCTCAGCCCAGGCCTGTACACTCTCCAATCCAAGGATCAGGCCTAAATTGACAGTTGGACTTCACTCTCAAAATCCAGGACTGCTGGCTCCAGTTGCTCACCTGCCTGCCTGCCTGCCTGCCTGATTGCCCCTAACCACTCTGCCTGCCCACCTGCTTGCCCCCAACTGCCTCCCTTGCTAGCCTGCTCATCCCCAACTGCCCCCCTGCTGGCCTGCTCACCCCCAACTATCCCCCTGCTGACTACTCACTCCAAACTGACCCCTATTGTCCTGATCACCTCCAACTGACTCCCACAGATGGCCTGCTCACTCCCAACTTCCCCCCTTCTGGTCTATTTATCCCCAACAGGTCCTGCCATCCCATCATAGCCTGATCACCCCCTCCCCAACCCACCTGCCACCCCAGCAACACAAGGTCTCAGCCCCTCCTTTTTTTCTTTTCTTTTCTTTTTTTTCTTTTTTTAGTCTCCCTGAGCGAAGGCCAGGGCTGGCTGGAAGCAAGTATCTAGGATTTATGTATCTTCTGTAATTGAAACTTGGTAGGCTTGAGCAGAGGTCAGGCCCAACCAGGGCAGGCAGGAAGTGTGGCTTCCTCCATTGCCGGGGCACCCCAAGCCTCCGGCTTGCTCCAGCTCCGTGGCCAGAAGCCCATTTGGTTGGGTTAATTTGCTTAATTGCTCCTGATTGGCGGGTGGGCATGGCTTGTGGGTGTAGCAGAGAGATGGTTAATTTTCATGTTTCTCTTTTATTAGTTAGACTAGGAGCCCATTTGCAGGAACATACCTGCAAGTGGCCCCCACAGCCTGCTGCCGCCAAGCCTGCTGCCTGCCCCGCCTGGCTCAGACTGTGCTTTCCCTCTGGCAGCCACCTTGCTTTCTGCTTTTCCTCCCTCTTCCTTCTAAGCAGTCTTCAGACTTCACTCTCCTCCCCCCCTCAGCATATGCAAATTAACCACCATCTTTGCATGCTCACTCTGATTGGCTGTGGGCACAGCAAAGATACGGTCAATTAGCATTTTTTCTTTTATTAGTGTAGACAGGATGAATATTTTAACACTTACATAAGAACATTTGTAACATAACCAACACTGATGTCACATTATCCATCATTTCTTGTTTCAAATATCCTCCCTAGCTTCCCTAAAGTTATGCCTAATGTACTCCAAATGTTCTTCTCCATATACTCTTTTAGACATGCAGCTAATACAAACTACCTTATTTATACCACCTTGTCACACCATTGGGAACATGTGAGAAAAAGCAATCTTAAGATGCAACTTGTTAGTGCATAAGGAACTTTAGTCAGATAAATTTATATTCATCTTATTAAGAGGTGAAGAGAGGTTGGGGTAAAAAAAAGCAAAACTGTGATTACCCCCATACCAGGTCAAGACTTGTTGGAAAATAAAAATAAGATCTTCTCTCAAATACGGAGGTGTGAAAAATAAAAAAAGGAGACTCTATATACATGAAAAAATAAACTGGATTCATAAAAGCCTTTCTTTTTTAAATAAAAATACAGTATTCATATTATACAAATACACAGTTCTAAAAATACAAGCTCCACTTTTATGTGGTTCTTCATTAGCCTAACTAAAAGAAGATAGTGTTCATATATACCGTAGTTACATAATTTTGACATATAAGAATAAACTATTCAGAACTAAAATATCCACATAAATAAAATATTCAATTCAGTATTAAATACTATAATTTTATTATAGTACTATCTATAACACATCTATATTTCAATATTAAGTAACTTCAAAAAACAATATCAGAATTACCTCAAAACTATTCAAAACAGATATTTAATATGCCATTTAGAATCCCCTAGGAAATGAATACATACCTTAAATAATATTAACATGGAGAATGAGAAGTTATTCCAAACAATATAGAAAGGGTTAAAAACACTGAGACAGAAACATCATTCCCTCAGAGAACCAGATGTTTCCTGGGAAGCAGAATATTATTATAACTACACTTTCTTCTCAGATAAAGAGGAGAAAAACAGGAGTGATATGAGCACTTTTTTAGGAAGCCATAACAAATGTTCTTCTGAATCAAATGGGAGAGAAGCAGAGAAAAGTTCTGCCCAGCTGCTGTGGAGTCCAGTAGGGATGAGTAATTGCCCCTCTACGCCTGCTGGCTGGTATTACACTATGCAAATATTTAAAGGTTACCTTGTCTCTGTGATAGGGAACCCCTTTTAATGGTTTTCTCCAGTTCTGCTCAGTTCCCCTGGGAGAGGAATGCACTCACCATCCTGATTTAATACCTGCAGAATAATATTTTTCTACAGACACTCTATGGCACTCAGGAGTCTTTGGAAGTAACCCCATTTAAGCAAAAGTCTACTTGTGACAGCTATGCCTTCCTATGCTTTTAAAAATCATATTTAGCCGAAACCGGTTTGGCTCAGTGGTAGAGCGTCGGTCTGCGGACTGAAGGGTCCCGGGTTCGATTCCGGTCAAGGGCATGTACATTAGTTGCAGGCACATCCCCAGTGGGGGATGTGCAAGAGGCAGCAGGTCGATGTTTCTCTCATTGACGTTTCTAGCTCTCTATCTCTCTCCCTTCCTCTCTGTGAAATATCAATAAAATATATTTTTTTTAAATCATATTTAGAAAGTTCTTCCTTCAAAGATATTCATGTGAACAATCACTTGTTGACAACCCTGGCAATGACAACCTATTTCCATCATTTATAGTTAGTTACTCATAAGTTTGATAGTGTAAGTGAGGAGGAGAAATGAATATTCCTTTGAAAAAATGTGAATATTATATTTGCCACGTTGGCAACATAAAACCAAGATGTAACAACATGATTAAGTGTGCTGACATTTCATTAAAAGCTCTGTGGACATTTGTAGATGGCTATTAAGCAGGAACATCAGGAAAAGATTACTCCCCCCCCCCCAAAAAAAAGCATAAGGTAATTCTATCAATCATGTTGAAGTGAGGAGTATATCATGTGAATTAGCAAAAATGACCAAAAAAAATCAGCATTTGTAATAATATCTAAAAATACTTATAACTCCACATGAAGAAAACTTCTGGATCATTTAATAATTTTTTGAAAGCACATCGGAATTTGTGTTAAGTGTTTGCACATTTGAACCTACGAAAGCACATTCAATGCACTTTAGAGCACTGCTGATGCTGTAGGCTGTACATCATCAAACTTCAGCTGCAGCAATTCTAAGGTCAAAGCTATTGCTCTTGGATTTGATACATTGTGTGCATGATTTATGGATTAATTTTATGGAGAATATGTAAGCTATATGTCCCAGAAAGCATTTCATGGTGTTACAGCAGTAAAACATTACAGGTGCGGGGCGCCCTTCATCTAGGCTTAGCAAAGTCCTTTCCTGACATTAGTTCACTTTGTAATACCCCTCAGAGGTAAGAAACGTGCCTGTACTACCTTTATTTATGTTTTGGGGGGTTGTTTTTTTAATATATTTTATTGATATTTTTACAGAGAGGAAGGGAGAGAGATAGAGAGCTAGAAATGTCGATGAGAGAGAAACATCGACCAGCCACCTCTTGCACACCCCCAGTGCCTGCAATCAATGTACATGCCCTTCACCAGAATCGAACCTGGGACCTTTCAGTCCGCAGACCGACGCTCTACCACTGAGCCAAACCGGTTTTGGCTGGGTTTGTTGTTGTTTTTTTGGAACTCTGAAAACACTGGGGATTTTCACAACTCTCTTTAGGCTTAAAATAGTACTAACCACCCACGCATTTATTTCTTTGTTCTACCTGGCATGAGCCTTGTGGGAGCACCTGGGGACAGGCTGGTGTGAAAAAACAGGAGCTCCCTCCCTGTCCTCCCTGTTGGAATTTAATGTGAAATATATGAAATGCTTCCAATTATGGGAAATAAAACAACATGTAACATTTATCTATAAGCTCACCCTAGCAATCTGGAAACATACCGCTCTACAATATTTTCTAGCTGCCAAAAGCTATGCTTCCAAGCTGTGAAAACGCATCACTCACAGGAGTGCTCCTCGTACCATAAATTTACTGAGAATGACTTTGACATATTTCTAATAGACACCGGTCAGCTGGTTTCCAATCAAGTGAACCAAAGGAAAATTTGAAAAGAGAAGGATATAGTTCAGTGGTCAGCAAACTGCTGCTCGTGAGCCACATGCAGCTCTTTGGCTCCTTGAGCATGGCTCTTCCACAAAATACCACGGCCTGGGCAAGTCTATTTTGAAGAAGTGGCATTAGAAGAAGTTTAAGTTTAAAAAATTTGGCTCTCAAAAGAAATTTCAATCATTGTACTATTGATATTTGGCTCTGTTGACTAATGAGTTTGCAGACCACTGATATAGTTAAATGGCTGTGAGAAGTGGGCATCTCCACAGCAAAGATAACATAGAAAGCCCAATGACAAGGTAAGAGGTACTGAGGCCCTAGAAGGCAAACAGTAGAGCTCAAAGTTCATACCAGTCTGAGGCCAATTAGCACCAGGAGCTGAGAGGCCTGAAGCTCATGCTTGCTTGATGAAGTTGTAGTAGGTTGTTTGCAAAAAAAATAGCCCCATGTTTTCAACTCTTCCTGTGTCTATACCCTTTGTAATGGGACTTTTCAGCAATTCCATCACCCTGTGGAGTTTACTTTTCCAGCCCCTGAAACTGGGCTAACATCACGATTCCGTTTACCAAAGGAGTGCAGTGGGAGTGACTGCGCCCTGTGTGCTGCTGCCTGCACACCCCTGCTAGGCCCCGTGAAAAGCGTGGGCTAGCCTGCTGAAGGCGGAGACACCACCCGGAGCAGAAAGGAACCACAGCAGCTTTGACCATCTTACGTCACCCAACACACTGCAGGCCCGCTGACTGCCTAGAAATACAAGAGCTATTCCAGGCCAGACCAGCTCGGTCCAGCCCAGGTCAGTAAAACCCCTCAGATGACCTGTCATGTAGATATGGATACATATACAATAATAAAGTTACTTTGGTTTAGGCCGCTGAATTTTAAAGTGTTTCTTACCAAGGAGTAAGAATCTAATTTAACTACAATTTAGTAAAGACTACCTATTTCATAAGATAAACTTGAATCATTAGAAAAAGTTAAAATCCTGTCCTGTAAGCCTACATTACATTAAGCATAGACACATAGCCATATTTTAGAGGTATTTCTATCTAAAATGGCCATTAAAAAGTACATAGAGTAGATATTCCAAACAAAGGCCATTCAGGGAAAAGAAGGGGTAGTCATACTTCTATCTTATAAAATACATTTCAAGACAAAAGGTAACAAGATACAAAGATGGATATTTTATAATTATAAAGGGATAAATTCATCAAGAAGACATTAACATTTATTACTATATATGCTTCCAACTTGAGAGCAACAAATATATAAAGCAATTACACATAGACCTAAAGGGAGAAACTAGCAAAAAAAATACAATTATAATAGGGAACTTAAATATCCCACTTACAGCAATGGATAAATCATGCTGATAGAAAGTCAATATAGAAATATCAGCCTTAAGTGACACATTAGACAAAATGGACTTAATTGACATGATTCAGCTTTCTATCTCAAAACGACAGAATACATGTTCTTCAGAGATGCACATGGAACATTATGTCAAGGATAGATCATATTTTGGGATACAAAAGTAGTCCCAAAATATAAGAAGATTGAAATCATACCAAGCATTTATTTCTGATCACATGCTGTGAAACTGGAAACCAATTATAAGAAGTCTGGATAAATGATAGATATATGAAGATCAAACAACATACCAATAAACAACTATTGGGTCAAAGAATAAATAAAATAAGAGATCAAAAAAGGCACAAAAAAAGAAAATATGACATACCAAAATTTTAAAGATGCAGCAAAAATGATACTAAAAGAGAAGGTTTTAGCAAAACAGATCTACCTCAACAAATAAGAAAAACCTTGAATAAACAATCTATTATAAAACTACAAGTGCTTTAAACTATAAAGCACTGGGAAAATAGAACAGATGAAGACCAAAGTCAGTAGAAGGTAGAAAATAATAAAAAAATCACAAAGGAAATAAGTAAAATAGAGAATAGACAATAGAAAAATATAATGAAACAAAGAGCTGATTCTTTGAAAAGATAAGCAAAATTGGTAAACCTCTACCTAGATTCAATAAGGAAAAAATAGAGATGACTCAAATAAAGTCAGAAATGAAAAAGAAGTTACAACAGACATCCCAGAAACACAAAGCATTTTAGAAGAACATTAGGAAAGGATATACACCACCTAGAAGGTGGACAACCTGGAAGAAAGTAACAATTCTTAGACACATAATTCTTCCCAGTCTGAATCATGAAGAACTGGAAGACTGAAATATACCAATCGCAGCAAAAATTTTAGAGTAATAAAAATCCCCCCCCCCCAAAAAAAAAGTCTAGGACTGGGAAACTTCATTGCTAAATTTTACCAATCATTCAAAAAAGATGTAATAATTATCCTCTCAACCTCTTCCAAAAAAAATAATAATAATAAAGAACAAATGCTTCCTAACTCATTGTACAAGGTCAGCATTTCCCTGAATTAAAAAAAGTCAAGGAAAACACATACAAAAACTTATAAGCCAATATCTATGATGAATATAGATGCAAAATTCATAAAAATACTAGCAAATAAAATATAACAATATATTTAAAAGATTATACACCATGAGTGGAATTCATTCCAGAGATGCAACGATGGTACAGCATCCACAAACCAATCAGTATGAACACCACATTAACAAAATAAAGATAAGAATCATATGATATCTCAACAGATTCAGAAAAAGCAAATGACAAGACACAACGTCCATTTTTTTTAAGTAAAAATACTCAATAAAATGGGGATGGAAGGAAAGTACTTCAATATAATAAAGGCCACAGATGACAAATCCTCAGTTAACATTATTCTCAAATGGTGAAAACCTGGAAGTTTTTTTCTCTAATATCCAGAACAAGTGAAGAATACCCCTCCTCTCATGCCACTGTTATTCAACAGAGTACAGGAAGTCTTAGCCAGAACAATTAGGCAAGAAAAATAAAAATAAAAGCCACCAAATTGGGAAGGAAGAAATAAAACTGTTACTATTTGCAATTGGTGTGGCTCTATATGGAGAAAACCCTACAGACTCCACCAAAAATAATAAATGAATGCAGCAAAATTACAGGATACAAAATCAATATAAAAATTTGCCAAGTTTCTATATACTAACGATAAACTATCAGAAAGAGAAATAAAGAAAACAGCCTCATTTATAATCACAGCAAAAACAACAAAATACCTGGGAATAAACTTAAAGTAAGTGAAAGATTTATACACTGAAAATAACAAGATATTCTTAAAAGAAATTGAAGAACACACAAAGAAATGGAAAGATAATTTTTGTTCATGGGTTGAAGGAATTAACATTGTTAGAATGTCCATATTATCTAAACACCTACAGATTCAATATAATCCCTATCAAAATCCCAATGGCATTTTTCACAGAACTAGAATAAAAAATCCTCAAATCTGTTTGAAACCACAAAAGACCCCAAGTAGACAAAGCAATCCTAAGAAAAAGAATAACAAAAATATATACCGTATTTGCCGGCGTATAAGACAATTTTTTGGCCCTGAAAAATACGTATTTGCCAGCGTATAAGAGACTGGGCGTATAAGACGACCCCCTAACATTTCCACTAAAAAATACAGAGTTTGTTATATACTCGCAGTATAAGACTACCCCCCACTTGGAGGCATATTTTTCAGGGCCAAAAAGTCGTCTTATACGCCGGCAAATACGGTAAAGGGAAATATCCAAACCTCTGAAAACACACAGTTTGGCTTATTCCCAAGGGTGCCATATAATTTAATTTTGCTAGACATGAAAATCAGAATTATAAAAATGACAAATTGGAGGGTATATTACATGAATTTTTACGCATTATAAATGTATCTATTCGATGGCCCCCATAGGCGTTTAAACTATAAATCCAATTTTGGAAAATTTACCTCTCAAGCAATTTTCCAGATGGAGACAGTTTTGTGCCAAGTTGTGTGAAAAGCTAATTTTACTAAGTGAGTTAATACATTCTAAGGTAGTCAAGAAGAAAAGTGGAAATTGGTGAGCGTTGGCAAGAAACTGCTGAAGATGCCTTTTCCTTGTGGGAGAAATACCTGTGATAGACACTGAATATTATGAAGTAAGTCACCAGCTGGAAACCACTCATTGCCTCAAAGAATAAAAAATAAAAAAAGTATTGCTGGGGAGCTACAGGTGCCTGATACAGTGTCAGAGATGACTCTGAAAGGGCTTCTGTCCTTGAGGAGATGTAATCAGTTTAGTGAGACCAGCAAATCCAAATCAGGGATCGAAGTGCCAACAAAAGATCAGAGGTCAAATATCAACACACAATGGAAGATAATTTTATAACCTCAAATCTTAACATATCAGGTTGCCAGAAACCTAACATTGTCACTACCTTGTTTTCCTGAAAATAAGACACCTTCCGAAAATAAGACCTACTTACAGGTTTCCTTCTGAGTGAAATATAAGGTTCCCCCGAAAATGGGGCCCCCAGGCTCTGCCTCAGAATGAAAATTAATTTACCATAAACTGGTCCCTAGGGCCGCCCCGACTGGCGTCTAGCAACCAGTGACATTACACGGAGTCCTAACGTCACTGCTGTGTGAATGGAGAGAAATCAGGGTGGAAACTTTGTGAAACCTAAACTGCAAGAAGTTGTGACTTGGATGAAGAATTCATCACTGACAGTTGCATTGCAGATGCACTGCGAACAGGCTACCTTGACAAGAAGTACTCATTTAAAGACAGTGCTATTGCTAAACATGAGAGATTTGGTCCACTGATTCTGAAAGAAATGGAGTCACAAGAAATTCACCAGGAAATTCAGGAATTGGATTTTTATGATGATGTTCCAGAAGATGATGACATGATTGTCATTGAATAAATGGGTAAATTCTTGATACTGTAGGATTCACTGTCTGGTTTGTGTTGACAACTACCATACTACCGTACTGTGTACAGGTAATAAATTTCCTTTATTTTCATTTAACAACAAATGTGTACCATATTCTTCTTCATGGAAAAATAAGACATCCCCTGAAAATAAGACCTAGCGCATCTTTGGGAGCAAAAATTAATATAAGACACTGTCTTATTTTCAGGGAATCAAGGTAGTAGTTAGATGTGAAAAGGGAATCTGTAAGGCTGGCCAACCTAAATGGCTCTGAATGGTTGGAGCTATTCACTCATTGTTTAGTTGAGACATTGGTAGTTGAAGCTACTTTAACCTGTTAATCATATGTAAATTCTTGCTGATTTTCTATTGTTGGAATTCCTGCCTAAAGGTTGTTGGTGTATCTCAGAACCTCAATAAAAGGGGTGGCAAAAGGCCAGAGCACTGGATAGTTCTCCCCCTAGAGGTGGACTCCCACCTGGCCCCCCATTTTCCCAAATTAACTCTTTTCCAGTCTCTTTTCATTTGTGTGCGGCCTTTTTCAGAAACTGGACTCTGAACAGGAATCCTGAACCATGCAGGACAGGAAAAGGGATCCCACATCAGGCGCATGCAATGGTTGGTCAGTGCTGTAACTTATGGGTTACAAAATGAGATGTGGCAGCATGGGTAATTTTAAAACAAGTATGTTTACTAAATAAATATATTTTATTCCCCTTTGTGACCACATTAAATGAGGTTCTACCATGAGCTAGGTATTGTGCTAGTTCCTAGGTATATGCTGGTCATCCATTGCCCTCCTGGAGATTACAGAGTAGTTTAATCTTTGTCATATTGCCTCTGAGACATAACGAAATACAAGGACTCCAGTAAAATTAAGAGACTACTGACTACTTTCAATAGAGAATGGGTACAGGTATGTCAATATTTTTGCAACTTTAAATTTCTCTCTAGTTTGCTTTGGTATGTAGATAATGAGGGTTCAATAGCTATAATAATAAAAGCATAATATGCTAATTAGAATGGACATCCTTCTGGGTGAAGCAAGGGCTGCAGGGAAGCCCGGGTCCCGGGTGCCAGAGGGAAGCGGTGCTGGAAGCCAGGGGAAGTAAGACCTACTCTTGCTCAAATTTTGTGCATCAGGCCTCTAGTTATAAATATACCAACGACAACAATTACCACACAGTGATTATTGAGCTCTTACTTTGTGCCAAGTGCTTAAAATATATTATCACTAAATCTTCACAGCACACCAATTATACTCCTTTTGGAAGCTGGGACCTAGCAAGATTAAAGTGTCAGTTCAAGGTCACACACTCCTGAATTGTACAGTACCATCTACACCCACGACTTTCTGACTCACCGCCCAGACTAAACAAGGAAGCTATGCTCTTTTGACTAATATCTGAAAATATTCTGTATAAACTTAATGCAATATTTCATGTCACTACTGATGAAGAGCCCCAAAGCTATTCTCCATGGAACACTTATCCCATGAGATAAACAGGATATCCTGACTAAATAATTTTGAGAATCACAACTTAGTGATATACCCCCTCTCTTATAGTTTAGTAATGCATATTGGCCTATTAAAGGCTCCAAGAAACCCCACAATAAAACATTTTAATACTGACCAACATTTCTAGTTCACATAACACAGGGACACTTAACAAAACATGGATTATAATAAGGACAATCTACAGAGATTATAAATACCAGAAGATTATACTTTTGCCATCAGGGTAGCCAAGGAAGAATAATCCTCCCTCTATTTTTTTCTCTATGGGCTATCTTCAGGAGATATAGACTTTGCCATATTATGAAAAGTATGTTTATATACCTTTGATCATTAAAATAAAATATTAAGTCCCAGTAAATTTTAAAATGTTAAAAATGGAAATAATCGAAATGTATAACAATGAAATAATTTTTATACTTATCCATAAGATGGGATATTATCTAGCCATTAAAACAATGCTTATAAAGAAACTTAAGCGGGCCGAAACCGATTTGGCTCAGTGGTAGAGCGTCGGTCTGCGGACTGAAAGGTCCCAGGTTCGATTCCAGTCAAGGGCATGTACCTTAGTTGCGGGCACATCCTCAGTGGGGGGTGTGCAGGAGGCAGCCGGTCGATGTTTCTCTCTCATCGACATTTCTGGCTCGCTATCTCGCTCCCTTCCTATCTGTAAAATATCAATAAAATATATTTAAAAAAAAAACTTAAACGGGATTCCATTATTATTCTAAGTGACAAAAACAGGGAAATATTTTATATTGCCTCATTATAATTAAATAAAATTTACACAGGAATAGAAATAAACTTAAATATTAACTGATTTTATTTGGTTAATGGGATATAGAAAATGTATATATACATCTGTATATTTTCTATATAAGTTAATATCAAACAAAAACATCAATTCTGTAAGAGCCAAAGTTTTCTTGACCAGACAAGCTCCTATCTATTTTCCAGGTATGACCTTACATATGATTTCCTCTGGGGACAATCTGGGACCCCATAACTCTAGTAGATGCCCTTCTTTTTTAAAATATTTTTTATTGATTTCAGAAAGGGAGAGATAGAAACTTCAATGAGAATCATTGATCAGCTGCCTCCTGCATACTCCCTACTTGAGATCAAGCCAGCCACTCACGTACATATCCTGACCAAGAATTGAACCTTGACCTCCTGATTCATAGTTTAATGCTCAACCACTGAGCCACACCTGCCAGGCTAGTAGATGACCTTCTTGAGAGTGTCCATTGGATGCTGTACTCTTTCCTATTGTGGCACTGATAACCTGGCATTCCATTTTCCCATTCCCTTGTTTATATGCCTCCTATTACTACCCTCTCTGTCTAGCTAATCACTATAATCTCAGTGCCTACTACAGTGATAGGAACAGGATAGGCATTAAATAAAAGTTTATTGAATAACTGGAAGTTTAGGTGTTTTCTCATTTCCTGAGTGTGCTGCATCAAGTGTGGTAAAGATAATGTAATATCATTCTGAAACAACAATGAAATCCCCCCACCCTTAAATGATGTTTTATTAGGGCAACTGATTCTTTTGAAAACTTGTCAATAAATTAAGTTTAATACAAAATGTTATTTCTTCCATTTACAGTGAAAGGACAACAGGACCCTTCCATTAGTTATATGATTTTATCAGCATGACTATCTAAGTACTATAAGGTTACATATGTTCCTATTTAAGGCTCTCAGTTTACTTTATATCCTATCTAATGAAAGAGAAACATGGAAATTGACCATACCTCAGCTATGCCCACAAGCCATGCCTACAAGCCAATCAGGAGTGACTATGCAAATTAACCCAACCAAGATGGGGGTAAATTTGCATACATAGGTATAGAGAAGCCAGGTGATACAGGACATCTGCTATGAGGGGGAGAGCAGGGGGCAAAGGGAGCTATAGGAGAGGCTCTCTGGCCAGAGAAAAGACTGAAGGCTCCAGCCATAGCGAAGGCCTGGGTCCTGTGTGACTGAGGAAAACCAGTGCCGGCAGTCAGGGGAAGGAAGGCCTACTCTTGCACAAATCTTCATGCAATGGTCCTCTATCCAATAAATAATAACACAAAAACAAATTCTGTGTTTCGAGCACTCACAACTGTAAGCCTGCTTTTGCTGCACCCCAAATTGTGAGGCCTGTTTGTTATCTATCCCTAACAATATAGAACACAGTTCCATGATTTGGGTTCTGCTATGAAAATAAGCTGAATATGTGGCCAAGCAGTAAGTGGCCGGAACAGATATCACAGGCTAGAAACATGAGGACCTGCATTACGCAGTTAAGCATATCTGAGAACACTCCTCTACAACACCAACACAGGGGAAAGCTGCAGAAGCACCTGCCTAGCCTATTGCTCCACTTTCTGTGTATTAGCTTATGTCAGGTTATAGTTAGTGCTTTTTCCAACATATTATTAAAAACTAATACGCTCAGGGGAACATTGACTGCTTAGCAAACAGAAACTAAGGGCCTTGCTGAAATGGAGAGACAAATGATAAATTAACATAAATATCAGGAGATGAGAGTAAAAAATGAGGACAAGCACTTATTGGAATTGTAATTTAAGCATATAGACTCAGTTGGAAACAAAAGTAAGATTATAGGTGTTGCTTTCCAGCTCATACATACTGTTTCAGGTGACAGCATAGGCCTGGGGGTGAGAGGCCTGGGTTTCAGGAAGCAAACATATAGCAGTATTAGAGTCATTTCTTTTAACATTGTTTTATTGCAATGTTGCTGAGATGCTGCAGGAACTTCCCTCTAGTTTATATCAATGAGGCTGGGGTAAAGATGTTTTCCTTACATGTTGTGTTATTTCATTTCCCGGAACCTATTAGCAATGTTAACTGAGGTCATAGCGTACAGGAGAATACTGTGGACACACAACATTGATTGGAAGCAAATAGATCAAAATGCTAATAAGTTTTGAGAGTACTTTATTGCCAAAGAAACCATGAGCCTGGCCTTCAATAAGCCTTGCCCTCTCAAATCTTTTGGTCTCCAAAGTTACATGAGCAGGGAGCAAGGTGCAGAAACAAAATGCAAAGCCTATAAGGAAGACATATTCCCAAACCTCACTGCTGATGTGGCCATAGAGGAAAGAAAATGAAAAAGAAAGCCTCTTGGAAAGCAAAGGGATAAAAAACAAAAAACACAAAGAGTAACTAATATGGGAGTTTCCCACAAGCAATCTAGATTCTAACTAGGAAAATTCCTTCACTGGAAAACAGACTCACAGTCGCTGTCTCAAACAATCCATCACTGGTTTGGACTATTGACTTGATGTGTTTTCCAATTTCATATTCAAATTCTCATTCAAACACCCTTTTTTGGGATGGGAATGCATAATTTGTCCCTGGTGTACCATTTTATTTAAGGGTAGGTGAATGACAACTCATCTTTCAATTTAGTCATCAGAACATGAGGAATGATATTTGGACCTGATGAAAAGAATTGGGAATTACTCAGAGATTCTGGAACTTGAAGTGAGCACAGTATCTGAAATGGCACCACAGGCTGTATCAATTGGAGAGGAAATGAGTGTCTAAAGGAGCAGCTGTGGCATATTGTCTAATTTCCAACAAAATCTGTTTCTCTCCTTCCACAGAATATTGTGATTGATGATTAGCATCTCGACAATGATGAACTCTGTTGTCCATTACCTCCACTCCCATGCAAGTAGGTAAGGCCATTTGACTAGTTATCACCAAAAGAATTTGATCATAACTAATATGGGCCAATTGTGGTCCAAAGATTTTAAGAAGCGAGCATGCTTCACACACACTCATTTCCCCCTTTTGTTAACATCAGACTCTAAAGAATAGCAGAGCCACGAGGTGAAAGGCATCTGGGACTCTGAATCCACACATGGAGGAGAGTTGTCTACAAACAGGAATACCTACCTGGTACTATTTCATGAACATAAATCAATTTATGTAGTGGTAGAACCATGATACGATTTGGGGATCCATTTACTACCACCCCTTATCTACCCTAAGTAATCTGAATTCACACATGAGATTGCAAATAGGGAAGTTTTAGGAAGAAAATAAAGCAAGGTGATGGATGGATTCCTGTGTTTCAGTGTGTTGGGTAACTAATTGGTATAGAAATCAGGTCTCTCTCAAGAGATTAAATTGTAGTTTGAAAGAATAGAGTCTGAAAAAAATCTGTGGGACAAGCATTTGAGACAAAAATTAAAACTCTTAAGTTATAAACCAATTTTATGCTTTTATGAAAGAGCAAAATCGCCTGTGTGGAAGAAGCACAGAGGAAAAAGGAGATAGGCAGAGTTGCTGGTTTGTGAGTCTTACTGGCTTGGTGAAAAGACTGGATGGATTTCAAGTTTAACAGGAAATTCCTGGGAAGTTTTAAGTAGTTTGTATTTCTGGCTGCATTGAGAATGACTTAAGCAGGCAAGATGGAAGAATGAGATCAGGCAGTAGGCTACTGTGGACTCTAAGCATGGGACGATGGTGGCTAGAAGGGTAGTGGTGTTGATACTGAGAGGTGGACAGATTGGACTACATCTTGGAACTAGAGCTAAAAGGACTCAACTATGAATGTTGTGGATGAAGAAAAAAGAAAAATCCACAATACTTACATGTTTGGCCTCAAAACCTTAGTGGAGGGTGGTACTATTTGTTGAAAGGTAGAAAATTTGGGGAACATTAGTTGGCTATATGTGGGAGAAAGAGAGAGAGGGGGAGAACTTTTGGCAGAATACCTAACCAGGTTATATATTAAATAGCAACTTTTAATACAGGTATACAAACACATGTTTCTTGTTTCAGGTTATCTCTATTATGAGAGAGGGGTGCTTAATTTTGGAGATTTTAGAGGGACACATAAATATATCACGTACCCCTTCTCCTAAATTTAAAACTTACTAAGACAGAAATATAAGAATCAACTGCAAAAAGATGCAAATCACTTTTATAGATTATGATGCTTATTAAATAATATAAATATACTGAAGGTATATCAAGGAATTGTACACTTGAAACATATATAATTGTATTAATCAATGTTAGATCAACAAATTTAATTTTTAAAATAATATAAATTTAGACCCTCAACTACATAGATTTACAAATACTGAGTCCTGAATAGACACTTCTCCAAAGAAGACATACAGATGGCCAACAAACATGAAAAAACGTCACCAGTCACCAGAGAGAAGCAGAATGGCTATTATCAATAAGACAACAAACAACAGTGCATGGGTGTGGAGAAAAGGCACCCTAGCGTACTATTGGTAAGCATGCAGACTGGTGCAGCCACTGTGTAAAACAGTATGGAGTTTGCTCAAAAATTAAAAATGGACTGTCTATGACTCAGTGAAACCACTTCTGGGAATATAGCCTAAGAATCCCCAAACACCAAATTCAAAAGAATATATGCACCCCCATATTCATAGCAGTGTCATTTACAATACCCCAGGCCTGGAAATAGCCCAAGGAGATGAGTGGATACAAAAGCTGCGGGACATTCACACAGTGGGATGTGTGGCCGTAAAAATTTTACACTTTATGGCAGCATGGATAGACCTGGAGATTATTATGCTAAGTGAAATAAGTCAGTCAAAGAAAGACAAACACTGTACCATGTGATCTCACTTATATTGAACAAAATAAACTGATGAACAAAATAGAACCAGAGACATGGGTACATGGAACGGACTAACAACAGCTGTCAGAGGGTGGAAGTGGAGGAGGCTGAATGAAAGAAGGTGAAGGAATTAGCCAAAGGACATATATGTACAGCCCATGGGCATAGACAGTAATGTAGTGATGGCCAGAAGAAAGGGGGAGGTGCACAAAGTGGGCGGGGGGGAGGTTGATGTATCTGTAATAGTGTCAACCAGTAAAATAAAGTTTAAAAAAAAAAAGGAAAGCAAACGCTAAGTCCTCCCTCCTCCCTATCACAGGCAGCTCCACACAGAAGCATGCCCACACTGGAGCGAGGTCTTCAAAGGCCTAAGGGAGAGCACAGGCCAGTTCATGATTGCTAAGAAATGGGCCTGCCAGGGTTTGGGACACAATGCCTAGATCTCTCTCCCACATCCCATTCAGTTCAGTCCACCCCAGTCTCCTGAAGAGAGTGAGGCAATGGACCAGGAGTCCAGGAATGTTACCTGACAAAGAAATATAAAGAAAAAGAGGAGTTTGTCTCCTAAAACAAATGCCTCAGTGAATGTTAGAGTCATTTGACAGCATCTCTGCAGGACCCTGTGAGGACAAATAAGGGGCTTTTCAGTGGACTGAAGTCATTTCAAAGATGAGTGGACATATTGTCAGTGGCTTCACCTTTGCACTTTCAAACCCAGCTCTAGGAAGCCAGGAATGGATTGAAGCAAAATTGAAGTTTTACCGTATTTCAGATAGTAAAAGAAGGACAAAAAATAGAAGAAAAAAATGCCTTGTCCATTAGTTGGATTTAAAGGGGAATTCAGTTTTCCTATTTTCCAATCTCACATTGTATGGGTGGCTCATGTCCGGGGGGAAAACTTGTCACATTTCCTGCCGCTGCAAACCACCAGCTCCCAATCCATCACTGGCATCCTGTCTCCTCGATCTCCATGATTTACCCTCAGAACCGATGGCTCCATCTGAGCTCGTGGGTCCTGGGGCCTGACATCTTATTCTGTTTTGACTAACCATCTTCCCTAAGGGATTAAATACTAAAACTACTTCAAAAGAGTCCACACGAAGAAAGGAAATGCACCACACAAAATGCTGTTCTTAGCCACCAGGCTAGCTCAAAGCTCCTGATTTCCCTTTAATTTTAGGTTTATTCCGTGGATTTAAA
Source organism: Vespertilio murinus (assembly GCA_963924515.1). NCBI lineage: Eukaryota > Metazoa > Chordata > Mammalia > Chiroptera > Vespertilionidae > Vespertilio > Vespertilio murinus. The sequence continues at coordinate 17,505,480 of OZ004711.1, read as the reverse complement.
AAGCATTGTTCTCAGGTCCTTTCTCCATGCTTCCAGGGCTCTGCCCTGCACCGGAACTACATTTCCCAGATTCCCTTCCTGCTGTGGGTTCACCCACTGCAAGGCCCTGGCACAGATCTGATGGGATAAAGGCAGAGGAAACCCTGGCAGCCACAACACTCCCTCTAGACCAGGGGTGGGCAAACTTTTTGACTCGAGGGCCACAATGGGTTCTTAAACTGGACCAGAAGGCCGGAACAAAAGCAACCTGACCATGCTGGCACTCTCATCTTGGGCTGCTGGTGAAGGAGTGGAGGGGAGAGAGAGCAAGAGAACCCTCCACTCTTTCGGATCCTCGGGGCAGATAGAACAACCGAACCACAGGATCAGGCCCAAGGGCCATAGTTTGCCTACGGCTGCTCTAATGTCTGGATAACCTAAAGTCACTCCCTCCACAGTGCCAACCCCTGCCTGGCAGCTCCCTTTTGCCCCCCACTTCCACCCCCATGGCACTGGCTCCCACCAGATGACTCTGAGAACACCCTCCTCCCATCCACTGTCTCTCCGAATCTGGGGGTGGGAGCATTTTGCAGTGGTTGCTCATTTCTGAGAGGCTCACTATACCCTGTTTAATTTCTCTGCTCTTCCATCCAATAGCCTGTTAAATTCCTTCTATTGACTAGAACCTATCTGACAGAGCCAAGCTGTGTGGACTTTTCTGCTATTTGTATGCTTAAATTAAATTCATTATACCAGGAATAGGCAAACTATAGACCTTGGGCTCACTGCCTGTTTCTGTAAATAAAGTTTTATTGGAACACAGTCATGTTCAATCATTTAAGTATTAGCTATAATTGGTTTTGTGCTACAACAGCAGAGTTGTAGAGTTGCAAACTCCAAAAGGGAACCTTTATGGCCCACAAACGCTAAAATATTTACTAGCTGGCCTTTTACAGAATATGTTTGCTGACTCCTGCAATGAATAAAAAGGCCCTAATCTAGAGGCTCAGCTGAGTCTGTGATCATTATGATCTAGAACAGCTTGTCAAACAGAAGCAGAGTAACCTCCAGATCATTTCAAATTTTCTAATAGCCACATTTGAAAAAATAACAGGTCAAAATATTTTTAAAATACATTTTGTACACACCAATGGATCCTATAATCATTTCAACATGTTACTGATATTAAAAAAAAAAAACCAAACTGTTGAAATATTTTACATTTTTAGTACTAAGTCTTCAAAATCCAGGGTGTACTTTATACCTAAGCACATTATATTTTGGATATAACTAACTCTTCATTACAAATACTTGATTTCTATGCATATTTCATAACATTTGCAGTTGAAAAGGTACAGCCAGACTACATACCTAATGTACAGTCACACTACAACCCTAACCCTAGGAGGAGGAGGTGGCAAATGTACAGTCACACTACACACTACATACCTAAATTCCTACATACCTAGTAGGAAAAGGCAAAAAAACCAACTTAGGAACAATACTAAATGCTGGCAATGACTCATGTTCTGGTAGAAATATGATATGTCACAGCCATTCTGCAAACAATTTGCCAGTTTCTTATAAAACTAAACATATAACTACTATAGGACTTTCACTCTTGGGCATTTATCCAAGTTAAATAAAAACTTATGTTGCCCCAAACCTGATCACAAATGTTTATTGTAGCTTTACTCATAATAGCCCCAAAGTGGAAAAACTACATATGTCCTTGAACTGATCAATGGTTACAAAAACTGGGGCATTCACACCACAGAACATGACAAACTCAAAGGCAGGTAATATGGGCCAAACAAATAAGGCATGCAGCCTGAAGACCTTGAGTTTGATATGCTTGTTGTAGAACATTACTTAGAAATATAAAGGAAAAAAACCTGCCTGTTGGTGTGTCTCATTTTGTTGGGCATAGTCCCATACACGGAGAGGTTGCTGCTTCCATTTCCTGTCAGGGCACATGCCTGGGTTATTGTGAGCTCAATCCCCAGTGGGGGAGAACAGGAAGCAGCCGATTGCTGTCTCCCCCCCCACATCTCTCTCTCTCATCAATAAAAACATATTTTTTTAAAAAAACACCTGCAACCATGTGGAGAAATCTTAATTAAGTGAAGTAACTCAGAATGAAAAAGATGCTTACTATATGATTCCATCTATATAGCATTCTTAGAATGACAAAATTATAGAAATGGAGAAGATTAGTGACTGCCAGGATCAGAGATGAGGGAATGTGAGTGATGTGGGTGTGACTATAAACATAAAAGGACACCAGGAGGGATCCTTGTGGTGATGAAAATGCTCTAAATCTGTCAGTGTCAGTATCCCATAAGTTGTGATCTTATGCTATCATTTTATAAAATGTTATCATTAGAGAAATCAGATAAAGGCTACATGGGATTTCTGTCTGATTTCTTACAACTGCATTTAAATTTGCAAAAGGAAAATTTTAATAAAGGTAGATGCATATAACTAAAGCTTTCCTAATAACTGCAAGTTTTCTAATAACTGAACAAATTGTTTTTAATTTTTAAAAAATCATCAAACTTTGAAAAATTAAAAATTTAATCCTTAGTTGCCCTGGCCACAGTTCAAGCATTCAATAGCCATGTGCAGCTAGGGGTGAAGCATTCACAGCGAGTCTGGACCCTCTTTCAGGGCTAGAATGGCTAAACAACACCCACATCTGAGCCATTAGAAGGGAAAATGGCCACCCAACACTCCCAGAAAGCATACTTCATGCAGAGAAAAAACATTTTCAGTCTAAACCTCTGCAGTTCTGAAAAAGGCAGTAAAACCTTCATGGTATTAAAATTTAACCAATTGTGACAAACTGCTTATAGAGATGCACTGTTCTTTCGACAGTTCGTCAGCCAGCTAACAAGATGTTGTCTCCTGGATAAGATATACACTTCCTCCTTAAACTCCCTTATTTAAAAAGAATGAATAAAATAAATAAGAGGATGTTGTTTTAGATTACAGCTTTCCCCACCGACCCTATATCTTCATGAACAATGGCATTTAGTGTGACGAGTGGTGATGGCAATATTCACAATAGGGAAGCTAGAGCTCTACTCGGAAGGCTCCTCTCTGATGAGCTGACAAATGAAACCGGAAGATGTAATGAAATTGTGGCTCCTCCAGGCACTGGAAGCTGGCCATGCAGAAGAGCCATGGAGGCAGGGGGGAGCTGCTAAATGAGCGCTGGAGAGAAGTGTGCAGGGTGTGACAGTTCTGCTCTCCATGGAGACTACTGTGATTAGGTTCTCCATGAAATAACAGTTGGGGTGGGGTGGCACAGCTTAACATTTGGTGCTACTTACATGTGGTTTCCATGGGAGGGGACTTGTGCAAAGTGGCTCTCTTTGAATGGACAGCCATTGGATGACATTGGGAGAAGCTCAGCAGGAACAATTCTCTAAAGGGATTGCTACGGTTTAGCAGTTCTGGAAAGGAGTTAAGGCCAGCCACTCAGTCTAGCACTCAAGGCCTTCCACCATCTGGAGCCTTGTTCCTGCTGGCTTCATGTGCCTCCCTCCTTCGCTCACGTTGGTCTACCTGCTTCCTTCAGAAAAATGCCTGGTCAAGTTATATCTTTGCCTGCAGTGACACCTGTCTCATCTCCTTTAACTAGTGTCTTAGACCTCATTTAAGGTCCAGGTTAAAGCTCATCTCCTGGGGATCCAACCCAGCCATACACAATCTTGACTTCTGTAGGATTCCCAGAACTAGTAATAACACCTGCCTTTCACTGGGCAACTGTGTGCCCCCAGATCTCTGTCTGACATGTTCCTGTTCCCTAGCTCAATCCTCACAAACCTATTGGACATGAATTATTGCCTCCATTTCACAGACAACTGAAGATGGGTGCTGTTAAGTTTCCAGCCTAAGCTCACATAGTGGGTACCAATCAGAACCACAATTCAAGCTAAATATATCTTTTTGCTGTTATCCTTGTACTCTTCTACTAACTCAGGACACAGCTGTTTAATCAGATCACACTATGGAGCATCTGAGAGATGCTGGGCACTGAGCTAAACTCTAAGGACACAACACTAATTATCATCATTTACATCACAATCATGTAAGTGTATTTGGTAATACATGGACAAAGAATTATAAGCATCACAGAAATACGACACTTACAGTGGGTTTGCACGATGTATGAAAGTTTACCAGGTGGAAAGGGCCTGGTCAAAAGCATGCCATAGGGTGGGAGAGTGCAGGGGGTATAGTGGGGACAGAGGAAATGCATGTGCAAAGGAAAATAATTTTAAGTCCACATTGATGACAATAGTTCAGGAGCGTGCTGGAAACCTAGCCCAGGACAGTGTGTAAGGACATGCCTTGTCACAAATAGGAGTTGGATTTTTAAGCAGCAGATGGTCAGGTCACATGGGCACCTCTTTCATTTATTCACCAAGTATGTACTGAGGACCAAGCATTGTTTTCCAACTGGATACATAAGAGTTGAATGGTGAAGAGAATCAAGTAGCCCAACAATTTCAGGAAAAAAAAATACGGTAACTCCTGGACAGAGGTCTGTGTAAGGTAATATGGAGCACAGAGATGGGGCACTGATTAGAATGGCAAGAGGTGGCAAATGTCAGAAACAGTGCCCTGAGAAGTCGCACTGGGTGTGTGTGGGGGGGGGGGGGGGGTAGCTGGAGGATGAACTGGAGAATATTAGAAGGGGATAAAATGAGAGAATTGAAACTGCAATGAACACATCTTTAAGACTTAAGTGCCTCACAGAAATGATTAAAATATTTATTAACTTACCAGAATGGACATGGAAACAAGGAAGAAGAGAAGAAAGGATAGGGTTGTGACTAAAACCTTTAGCCCATAGTGTTTATGGGATGGAAGGTTTTCGGAAAAGAAAAATCAGTGTTTTTGCAGAGAAAACAAGGCTGCATCCAGTTTTGTACACAATATGATGATTCACAGGGGATTTAAAAGAAAGACAATAATGGAAATGAGACAACAGAATCCCAGATTATAGCATACTTTCGATATTTTTATCAAAGCTACGATACTATTACTTGCCCAAAATGGCAAATAATACTTGCCAAATGTGGTAAATATTATCAACAGAGTACATGTGAGCTTACTAACATAATAAATCCCATTGTGATTGTTTTGTGCTCCAAAGGTGTCTTCCACAATGCAGAGTGAATATCCTGCGGGTTTGGCACATGGACTTATAAACACACAATGAAGTTCCCCGGAAGCTGTATTTGTTTGACGATGGCATCACTCTGAGACAATCAATGTGTGCTTGGGAATCCTTGTGGTTTCCCCAGCTTTTCAATATTTTTAGTATAGCTATGCAAACTTACAGAGTGTAATTTTTTTCCAGTACTTCTATTATGCTCATACGAGGTGTTTTTTTTTTTTTTATTTGCTATCATCTTGAAACCTTATTACCTACCAATAAATCATTGCTTTAAAATCTATAAAATGTTCTTAGGCCTATGTGGGAACATAAAAAGAAGTAAGTATATTTTGTTATCTCGTTTTACAACATTTTCCAAATTTTTAAAAAAAAGTTTTATAAAGTTTAAAATTCTCTTTGTTTTTTAACTTAGTAGTTTTAATTTAATATTTAATCCAATCTAAAATAGAATGTACTTATAATGCATTTTCATTATATTTAGGATAAATTGTTGAGTTTTATTTATATTTTTTTCCTTTTTATTGAATTTATTGGGTTAACACTGCTTAACAAATTATACAGGCTTCAGGAGCACAATCCCACAATATACCATCTGTGCATGGTATTGTGTGTTCACCACCCAAGTCTCCTCCATCACCATCTATCCCTCTTGTACCCTCCTCCACCTCTCCCTCTACCCCTGGCAGTCATCGCCCTGCTGTCTATTGACCAGGAGTATTTTCCCTCTTTTTTAAAAATAGTTTGCTCAATCCCTCCACGCGCCCCCAATTCCCAAGCCCTCCCCCGACAAGAGCTGTCAGCCTGCTCTCTGTCTATGAGCCTGTCTCTATTTTGCTTGTTAGTTCATTTTGTTCATATGAGTGATACCATATGGTACTTGAAATCGTTGGTTTTCAAAAGAGAGAGAATTGAAGACTTGCTTTCTCAGCTCACAGTATGATCAATCTATGTCTAAAGATACCAAAAAAAAAAAAGATTAGAGTTCTTGACTAAAAAAGGGAAGAATCTACTCCAAAGAAAGTTAAAATGTAAATAAAACCAAAAGTGTCTTTTCCTCAGCTCTATAGAAAACAATTCGCCTTATCACATCTTATACAACAGAACCTTTGAGAATATATTTTTAATGGTGCAAGCTGAGGCTCTGCATTGATTTTGGATCCAAATGCTCAAAATCTAAAAAAAAAAGGGGAATTGGATATTACTTTTTGATAAGACTTTCAAAAGTTAAAAATGATTTTGTGCAACTTTCAAACCAGAAATGAAAAGCCAGGGAAGAGTCTCATAGGATGGCGTTAGGTGGGAAAGAGCCCGTGGCAGCTGGGGGGATCTACACTCCAGCTAAAAGGTTGGTTCCACTTGACAATCTGTTTCACACATCAGCGTTTGCCATTTCCAACCCAAATATTGCCCTGACATTGAGCAGTGATACTGGCCCCTAGGAGGACTTGAAGACTCATCACCACACATGTAGTTCCATGTCCTGCCTCCTTTATACACACAAGCAGCTGCTCACACACCAGCCTCCCCACCCCCACCCCCACCCCCTGCCACCGCTCCTCTCCTCAAGGCTGTATTGTCAGTCCTTTTCCTCCTGTTTTCTCAAAGCTTCATGTCTCTCTTCCAATTTCTTCCCCAAATTGGTTCCATGCCTACTAATAATTAAGTTGTTCTTAAAAAGAGAGAAAGAGAGAGAGAGATGAAGAGAGAGAAAGAAAACACAGATACACTTCTTTCAGCTTTAGTTTTGACTCAAGTTAATATTCCATCTTATTTTTTGGTTTTGTTTCTTTTCTGGTTAAGAATAGTGAATACATTCTATGGACCCACAGTCTCTCATCCACAATGCTAATGTGCATTGAGCTGTAAAACAAAACAAGACAAGACAAAACAAAACAAAACAAAAACAACCTTATTTTGTAACTCATTTGAGGGCAAAGCCTGATCTTCTAATTTGGCAGTAAATTCTGATAAAAACTGACACTTGAATGGCTTACGTGTCGCTGAAGAAACATCAAGTATGATTGATTCTTGGCAGGAGGAGGCCATGTAGCAACGTCTGTGAGCACCACGTTACATTTTTAAACAACTGTATTTTGAAAAGTATCTGGCCTCAAGTACTTTGGGTAAAAGATTACACACCTATAGTGTCTTTCATATCAATCTCAATATCTAGGAGCAATCACAAAGGTACTTACACTACACCTTTGATTAATGCAGAGGTTGATATGGATCGGGAGAGGTTTCCGACTTTAGTTTGTCCACAGGACTGCGGTGTAATCCACCCTACAAAACTACATTAAGGTGCATTAGCATGTCTAGACACTCTTCACATACCATTTAATATTCTCAGAGAATGGATTCTGGCCTAAGTATGGAGCATCCTCTTAATGAAATAAACCTTGATAATTCCCATGAGAACCAAACAATAGATACACTGAGAAAATAGCTACCGCCACTCGCCCTGCCTGGAGCCGTGCAGGGCTGTTTTCACAGAAAGGTGTGTGCAGCGGGGATGGCGATGTTTGTCCAGCTTACCAAGTACTTGCCCTTGAGGTCAAAAACTGCAGCTTTCTGAAAGATGTAGGTGGAGAGAGAGGGTGACAGTTGACATTTATCAAACATATCTCCTGAAGCCTATTGGATACTATATTCTTATGTGCCCCAGAACTCTCCTGTTTATTGTGATTGTTTTACTTCAGAAAGTAAAAGTGCCTTTTTATTGTTAGTTGGTTAGGAAAGCTCTCATTGGTCTCCTTTATCTGATTATTCAACCGATATTCAACTGCCAACCTCCAATCAGTCTTGGGAAGGAAACAATAGTGGAGGTGAGGCTGCAGGCTCTGAGGTCAGGCCAGCTGGGCTGAAACCCTCCCTGTGACTCTAAGACTTGGCTGACCCTCGCTGAGCCCTCACAAAAGAGATTAGTACAAAGGGTAATAGTGTAAAGTTTTCATTATTAAGGATCCCTCATAAAGCATTTAGCACCACATCTGATGTACAGAAATGTTAGTAGCAGAATGTGAACATTCAAGGTCTTTTACTCTACAAATTTAATTGTTTTGCTTTACCATTCAATGCTTCATTAGATGAAAGAAACACAAATATTTCCATTTTTCCTCATCTCCTGGGAGATTTTAATGGTTATGCCCTCCCTGCACTCAAATAACAGGAAACTAATTTTTGTGTCACAATAGTCCAGGTTCTATAATGTATAGGTCATCAAAGTCTGCTTTTGAAAGAAAATGAAGTGGTGGCATTTAGAACAGGAAGCAAGGAAAAAAGTGGCTTGCATGAGCTTTGAGGGCGACGGAAGGCTGATCTAGGGGGACCCATCACTTTGAATGGTTCTGAGGTTCTGAAGAGGGCAGTTCACAGATGAGTCAGTGCAGCCCTGGTGGTCATGACCATGAAGATCGGGAAGAAGATGAAGAAGAGGCCAATGCTGAGCAGCCTGGACACAGGGAGTTTCAAAGGGGAACCAGAGAAGGTTGGAGCAGAGCATGAAAGAACTAGACATGGTGTCAATATATGTGGACTTGTGTGATCTGAGTGGGCGACTGATAAATTAATGAGGACTTTACATGGAAATTAATTAGGGAATATAATATAGTCTATTTCTTCCTTACTGGATATAGTATAGGGTATTGTTATGAATTAAATGTCTGTGTCTCCCCAAAATTAATATTCTTCAATATAATGGTATTAATGAGCGGGGCCTTTGGGAGTTTGGGAGGTAAATAGGGTTCAATTAGGTCGTAGGGGTGGGGTCTTCATGATGGGATCAGTGCTCTTAGAAGACAACACCAAAGAGTGCTGGTTTTCTTATTCTCTCTCTCTCTCTCTCTCTCTCTCTCTCTCTCTCTCTCTCTCTCTCCCTGTTTCTCTCCCTGACCCTATTTCCAGCCATTTGAAAGTATAGACAGAAGGCAGCCATCTTCTAGGCAGTATTAGGGCCCTCACCAGTACCCCAACAAACATGTTGGCACCCTGATCTCTGACTTCCCAGCCTCCAGAACCATGAGAAATACCTATTGTTGGAGCCATCCAGACACTGGGAATTTTTTATAGCAGCCTGAGCTGACTAAGGCATTTACAACTCCCCCCACTTTATTGTTGAAAGTATCACAGATATCCCCTTTGTTTCTTCCCACTGACCCCCTCTACACCACATCTGCCCCTCCATGGCCTTCACCACTCTATTGTCTGTGTCTATATATACATATAAGTTCCCTGGTTAACCACTCATCAATCCCCCAACCATGAGATACATCAGTCTGTTTCATACTTCTATGCCTCTGGCTCTATTTTGTTCATCAGTTTATGTTGTTCATTACATTCCACATATGAGTGAGATCATGTGATACTTGTCTTACTCTGACTGGCTTATTTCACTTTCATAATATTCTCCAGGTATATCCATGCTGTTGTAAATGATGAGTTTATTTCTTTTTACTGCTGCGTAGTATTTCATTGTGTAGATATACCACAGCTTTTTTATCCACTCACCTATTGATGGGCACTTGGACTGTTTCCAATTAACTATTGTAAATTGTGCTGCTATGAACATAGTGTTGCATATATTCTTTCTGATTGGTGTTCCTGATTTCTTAGGATGTAGCCCTAGAAGTGGGATCACTGGGTCAAATAGGAGTTCCATTTTAAAGTTTTGAGGAAACTTGATGCTGTTTTTCACAGTGGCTGCACCAGTCTGCAATTACCAGCAGCAGTGTACTAGGATTCCCTTTTCTCCACATCCTCACCAGCACTTGTCATTTGTTGATGATAGCCATTCTGACAGGTGTGAGGTGATGTCTCATTATCATTTTAATTTTCATCTCTCAGTTGATTAGTAGCATTGAGCAGGTTCTCATATTTCTCTTGGACTTCTGTATATCCACTTCAGGTCATTTGCCCATTTTTTTAATTGGGTCATTTGTCTTCCTTTTGTTAAGTTGTATGAGTTCCTTATATATTTTGGAAATTAACCTCTTATCGGATATATCATTGGCAAATATGTTTTCCCATGCAATGGGCTCTCTTGTTATTTTGTTGATGGTTTATTTTTCTGTGCAGAAGCTTTTTTTTATGTAGTCCTATTTATGTTTTGTTTGTTTTTTCTACTTAGTTTTCTTTGCCCTAGGAGATGTATCTGCAAACATCTTGCTATGAGAGATGTTTGAGATTTTGCTACCTATGGCTTCTTCTAAGATTTTTATGATTTAACAACTTACATTTAGGGTTTTTTTTTTTAAATTCATTTTGAGTTTATTCTTGTGTATGGTGTAAGTTGGTGGTCAAGGCATTTACATTTTTATGGACCAAATAAAAGTGCTCTGACAATGCTTGGAAACTCAAAGCTGAGGGAATGCCTTTAAGCAAGCAACTGGTCCATGACTTGACCAGTTGTGGAAAGCAGTAGGGAGCACTGTCAATCTGGCCTACAGGTGAGGAAACCTATTTTAAGCAATGGGCACCGCTGCATGCATGTTCAGCAGCACAGAGGAAAAGGCCAGATCACATCAATGTGCATTCACAAGACCACTCACAGCACATCTAGTCCGCAAAATGATTCTCAGCGACATTAAACTGTGCTGATAGAAACCACAGCCGTGCAAATAGATGCAGAAACATGGGGATGTTGAGTACAGGGCTTGAATTCTGCTTGGCCACGTCCTAGCTGCACTGCTCTGGATGAGTTATTAGCTTCTCTGGACTTCACTTTTCTCACTAAGAAAACAGAGGAAATAATTTCTTTCAAGGCTCTGTTGGCAGAAACCCAGTCAACTGGTACAAGCAAAATAAGATGATTTTGTTTTAAGGATGAGGATTATTGATGACCTGGAACCTGCTTACAGAACCAGTAACAGATCTCCCAGGAAAGGTAAAGAGAAACTAGAACACCTGGGGAAAGCAATTACTCTCTCAATGGCTGCGATTTCTCAAGTCTGCTTTACGTTTTTCTCTACATCCTCTGCTTTCCCAACATGAATGTGATGGACTTGGTTCTTTATGGCCACAGGTTAACATTTAGTTATCAGCAGAAACTAATGTGCATCTTAATTCCTAATTCCTATGAGAGCTCCAGGTTGACCCAGCTTTGACCCAGAGTCATCAAGTCTCATACAGAAGCCTGGCCCCTAAAACTCTCTTTGAGAGGGGCTGGGAGTGGGCTGGGAGGATTCTTAATTAAAGTACTGGGAATGACAGGCACTTCAAAATGGAATTTTCTAAGGAAAATCTCACAAAAAGTTGTGTTTAGGATTCACTGAATTACTATATGTAGAGAAGCTAGCCCCTTACTGTGCTCTCACAAAGAATTTAGTAAATATTCATTACATGCAGGGTTATCCTGACTGACTAAAATGAATGGATATAGCATTTGATCTATGAATTCTTCTCCACATGGGCATATCTTAGGTAAGTTTATACCTGAGGAAGATAATTATATTTGGAAATAATAAGATTCATTTTACAATCTTAAAGACTTTATGATAAAGATGAGATAAGCCCATATTTCAGAAATCCCTGTACAGTCTGTTAAATTTGCAAATGAAAGCTGAAAAATGACTATCAATCATAACTTAAGTGGAGTGAACACTGGGAGACTGGAGACACTGGTATGTGATGTTAGAAAATTATAGTTAGCCTACACTTCTCAAATGTCATTAAGAGGATTTTAAATTTGGTTCTCTAGTGTTCAGTCATTACCTGGATGCCACATGAGTACTGAGTTTACTGAACAAGCAGATCTACTCCGAAGAACAAGCTGTATCCAGGCAAAAGAATTAGATGCTGGATTTCCTTCCAGTGAGACCTCTAAACCTCCCCTCTAAGAGTTAAATAAAACCATCAGCTTCTAGACAGACAAGTGTTTGGTTTACCTGAATGGATGTCCCTTTCCATATATTCCCCTCAAATGACCTTGTTACCAGATTACTAAGAGGATCAAGTGCAAGGTCTTAACTAGCTATGTAACCATCATTTGCATAAACAGCTAACACATAGGTGAGCTTTGTAGTTTAGCTGAAAGACCATTGTTTAATCTGGATCTCCAACTCTATCAACCTAGACTGAAATCTTTCAGAAAAAGTACTTCTATAAACTCAGTTTTGCCCGCTGTCATTTACCAGACCTCCAAAACACATTTGTTATACTTGAATGAAACATTGTGTTTATTAAAAAAAATTCAAACTGATTGATTTATGAAAACTACTATTTGTTTTATCTATCACTTCTACTTGTTAAGGATGAATGTGTTAGTGAATTTGGTGAATAAGATTGTTTATGCTAAATTAAACATGTTACTTAATGAATGTCCTTATTCCACATATTTTTAGATGCTCTATAAAATTGCAAATATGACTAAGGTATGGTCTCTCCATACAAAGAATTTACAATATAGTTGGCATAAAAAGATGTAAATCTTTCAATAAATAACAGTGGTCTCAGTAATGGAGGAAAATGGCAGTGACCAAACAGAAAAGACTTGGAATATGAATTCTGAGGTAGAAAAGGTGGCACAGGCTGGAGCACATAGAGGAAACTCTATGGTGTAGGTGAAGGTGTAGTTGGGTCTTAAAGGATGGGAGGGGTTCAAAGAAAGGAGCTCCCGTTGCTGCAGAAACAAACCCAAATGGGGCAGCTAATGGTCCTGTATGAAACACTATGCACCATGTCTGGGAAGACAGAGAAGGTTCCTGTAAGGCAAACATTTTCAGCTGAGGCTGATTTTAAATCTCAGGGGACACTTTCTTTTCTTGATTTAAATTTTATATTTGAATTACAGTTTACATTCAATATTATTTCCTATTAGTTTCTAGTGTGTAGCATAGTGGTTATGCTACAATCATATCTAGTACTTCAGAAAGTGCTCCCTCCTCCCCGCAAACTTCAAGTACTCACCTAGCACCATACATAATGTCATTGGCTATATTCCCTATGCTGAACTTTACATCCTGTGACTATTTTGCAATTACCAATCTATACCTCTTAATCCCTTCCCCTTTTCACCAAGCTCCCAACCCCTCTCTCCTTTATCAACCATCAGTCTTGTCTGGATCTATGAGTATGTTTTTATTTTCTTTGTTCATTTATTATGTTCTTTAGATTCCACATATAAGTAAAACCATATGGTGTTTGTCTAGCTCTGTCTGACTTATTTCACTTAGCACAATACACTCTAGGTTCATCCATGTTGTTGCAAATGGTAAAATTTCATTCTCTTTTTTGAAATATATTTTATTGATTTTTTACAGAGAGGAATGGAGAGGGATAGAGAGTTAGAAACATCGATGAGAGAGAAACATTGATCAGCTGCCTTTTGTGCAACTCCTAATAGGGATGTGCCCGAAAACAAGGTACATGCCCTTGACAGGAATCAAATCTGGGACCCATAGTCTGCATGCTGAGATTCTATCCACTGGGCCAAACCTGTTATGGTACATTTTATTCTCTTTTATGGCTGAATAGTATTCCATTGTGTAAATGCACCACCACTTTTTTATCTACATATCTGCTGATAGGCACTTGAGTTGCTTCCATACCATAATTATTATATATAGCACTGCAGTGAACATAGGGGTGCATATATTCTTTCAAATTAGTATTTCAGGTTTCTTCAGATATATTCCCAGAAGCGTAATAACTGGTCATAAGGAAGTTCCATTTTCAATTTTTTAGGAAGCTGCATACTGTTTTCCACAGTAGACTGCACCAATCTCCATTCCCACCATCAGTGTACAATGGTTCCCTTTTTTTCACATCCTCACCAACATTTGATTGTTGACAGCCATTCTGACAGAGGTGAGGCGATATCTCATTGGGGTTTTAATATTTATTTCTCTGCTTCAGGAGACATTTTTCATTATTATAGCTGGAAAAGGAGTAGTATTGGCATCTATCTAGAGATACCTGCAGGTCAGAGATGCTGCTGAACATCCTAGAATGTACGGAACAGCTCCACAACAAAATTATTCAACCCAAAATGTCAAAAGTGCTCAGGCTCAGGAAGCCCATGATAAGAGCTTAAAATTATTTTAGGTAGTTAATTAAAGTTACATTCTTTAAACTAAGCAAGATAAAAAATGTGGGAGGTTGTTTAGTAAAGAAATGGTGTATAAGTCTACTTCTAAATTTAGTGGTAAAGCCTCCTTTTAGAATTCCTCATATGCAGAGGGGCTAGAGTAAGGCCACAGCTTTGATTAATTTCATGTTCAAATCTCAGTTTCAAGTGATAAGATCTACCTAAAGCCCCATTTCCTACTTTTGGTTTCAAGGGGAACCAGGTCAGAGAATGTAAGTCGTTCATCATCACTATGAGAAAAATGAATCAAGTACATGTTCTGCTAATGAAAGACTATTAGCATCACCTTGATGATAATGTTAATTATGACAATGATGAAAATTACAATGTTAATTACTTCTTGAGAAGCCTTTCTTTGCTATTATCCATGCATGTACCCATTTACAATGATCAGAAATTAGGAAGATAGATAATTAATAGAGGTGTCAATTCTTATCGACTGCCTGGTCCATTACAATTCACGTTTATGTAGTAAGCACTTAAATTTATTCTCTGCTATATGCATTTCTGGATTTAGGAAGTAAAGTAGGTGCTCATTAAACATCTATGGAATGACTAAATGACAATTACTAACATTCATTTAGAGTACACTATTCCAAAGCACTTTCTTCCTTTATTTGAGGAATAACATGCTTTGGCACTGTGATTGACAGAGAACAGATCCTGCCCCTGACATACACACCTCACAGGCCAGCAAGTGTGACAAGCAACGGGAAATGTAATTATAACCACGTGGATGAGTATTCCATAGAGAATGGTGAGTCACCTGGAGGAGCAGAGCAGAGAACCCTAACACTGGCAAGGAGGTAGGTATAATTTTTCTTTCTATTCCATGAGTGAGAAAACAGCAGGTCAGAGAACTTAGCAGATTTGTCCCAAGTCATGTAGTTGAAGAGTTAAAATAAGATTCTCGTGAATATATGCTGATCCATTGGCTGTGAAGATAAGCAGAGATTACTATTTTGAGGTATATGCATAACTTCAGTGGGAGCTCCATTTTCACTCTGCTGATATATTCCCCCTCTGCTGGGTGTCTGTGGGTGGCTCTGTATCTGACTGGAATATATTGCATGGTGCCTCCCATCAAGAGCTGAGATGCCCTCACAGTGAGATGACCTACTGTTAGCAGTTCGCCAGCACTGCAGAGTTACACGTCCTCAAGCAGAGGCATGGGGAGGGTGGGAGGGTTGCAGAGGGGGGTGGAGAAGAGAAAGTCATTCAATTTTCTTCAGAGTTACATTAGAGAATCAGAGTTGGGAAATCAAGCTATTCTACCACCCATACATGGCTAAATGACACTTTCGGAATCAGTCCAACCCAAAATAGATTGTTGAGTTCAGTGGTAAAAATGCTATTGTCTTATGCAGCATCAATGCCTGAACTTATTTATTCAAAATATATTTACTAAACGTCAATTATGTGCCAGACATTAAGTTAGCCCTCACCTGTAGACAGGGTATGGGATAGGGATCTGGCATCTAGAGCCCAGAGGCCAGATATGCTGCTGAGTAATTTGCAATGAACAAAATAGCCCCAACAACTTAGAGACACAGAAAGTGTCCGTAATGTTAAGATTGAGAAATCCTAGTGTAAATCTAAATATCCAAAGAAAGAATCCCTGCCTTCAAGGACTCAGGGTCTGTGAATAATGACAGCCCAACATGACCAGCCCCACAGTGACAACAGCTGAGGTTCACAAGAGCATGGGGAGTGCACTGCTTATATTCCTACTCCCGAGAGTCACAGGCGGAAAGCACAGTCCTCTTCCCTTGCTCTCTGATTACCCACTATTCCTATGTCATAGTCAATCTAGGTTTTTAATCCTGGCACCAGATATCACATCAAAGATTGAAGGAAATTACTACCAACAATGTTTAGCTTATTCTGTTCCTTTCCATCTGCAGAAAGGCAAACCAACCAAAAACCCATATGGCATTCTAGTTGTGGAGACTGCCAGAAGCATTTTTATGTCAACATTTAAAGAAGAGACAAAACTGATGTTTCAAATAACAGATTGTACTATGGTTCACACGTGAATTTGGAGCAAAGGACTTAGTTCAAAAATGAAAAAATGAAATGAGACCACTTTATGGTCATGTAATCTCCATGGGTTAACATTGGGTAAATTTTATGAAGTATCAGTATCTCCTGTATAAACAATGCTATTTTTATTATGACTCTCATGGTGTACGTGCAAATAAAAGTGTTTCTATGAGATAACTCATAAAATTTAGAGTTCTATCTTATAACATTAGAAACACACACGCACGCAATCACCATAGAAGTCAACTACATCAAACAAGAGATCATCAGCAACATTCTGAGAGAACTTACTTCCATCTGGTTAACTAAAGACATACACTGAGCACTTTGGATTGTTCATTAGGTCGTAAGTTCAGTTTCATTAACAGCTAATGAAAACGTTTTACAAGATGACATCTGAAGACACAATGTACCCTTTGGGCTGAATTATTTGCTTTAGAGTTTCTCCTTAGTTAATTTCCTCTTAATCGTTTAGTTATTTTTTAAAGGAGACTTTAAAAAAAAATAATTGTTTCAACATATTCAATTCACTGTGAGCCAAAGGACATTAAATGGACTTCCCCCCACACTTTAACTATTACATCATTAAAAAAGGCTTAACTATAGAGAGAAATAGTAGTTTTAAAATAGATAAATAGCAAATCAAATTGATCACAGTATATTTTCTTAGTACAGTTCAAACTCAGATACAGTCTTTTTAAGATAATATGATATTTATGTATGCCTTTGCTAGTACAATGGATTATATATTAAACTATTAAGTCTTATTACCTTAATATCATATAAAATTTATCTGGATATCTAAATCCCCCAAGCAATTGTTGCTGAAACCAAGGAACTAATATCAGTCATGCTCAGAAAAGTAGTCCACATATCATTTAATATTCTAGGGTGGACATTTATTTCACATATATTAAAAGAATTAATGATGGCATCAAATGACCTGAAAGGAAAGTGGTATTTAGGTGGTTCATTCTACCTAAGAAGAGTAATATGCAAATTAATCATCACTCTGCTCAAGTCATGTCCACCAGCCAATCAGAGTGAGTATGCAAATTAACCCCAGCCAAGATGGCTGTAGCCACAGAGAGCAGTTAAGAAGCTTGGGTTTCCCTGGCAATAGAGGAAGCCAAGCTTTCTGCCTTCCCTAGCCAGCCTAGGCCTCCACTCAAGGCTACAAAATTTCAATTATAGAAGATAAATCCCAAGAAAAATGGTGGCAGCCACGGAGTTGGAAAGAAAAGGCTAGGGTTGCCCCTGGCAATGGAGGAAGCAAAGCTTTCCACCTACCCTGGCTGGCCTAGACCTCTACTCAAAGATACAAAGTTTCAATCATATAAAATTATAAAACCAAACAGAAATGGCTGCTGCCACAGATTAACCAGGAGGCTTGACTCTGCTCTACTCTAGGCAACAAAGTTTTAATTGTAGAAGGTAAATAAATTCTAGATACCAGGGCCTCCACTTGGGTTGCCAGGGGGGCATGGCTGGCCTGCAAACCACCACAGGCCCCTCACCCAGGCAGCCCCACACCCCAAGGGAACCCCTACCCTGATCCGGGACATCCTTGAGGGCAAACCAACCAGCCCTCACCCATGCACCCATGCACAGGCTTCTATTCCTATCTAATAAAAGAGTAATATGCAGATTGACTATCACTCCAACACACAAGCTAGCTGCCCCCATGTGGTCAAAGATCCGGCCCTCATGTGGACACAAGATGGCCACCACAAATAGGGCAGTTGGGAGGCACCAGGCCTGCAAGGGAGAGCAGTAGAAAGGGACTAGGTCTGCAAAGGAAGGCAGTTGGAGGCAATCAACCCTGTAGGGGAGTGTAGTTAGTCCAGGCCAGCAGAGGAGGGAAGTTGGGGGCAAACAATGATTGGCAGGGGAGCAGTTAGACATCAATCAGACTGGCATAGGAGTGGTTAGGAGGTGATCAGGCTGGCAGGCAGAAGTGGTTAGGGGCAATCAGGAAGGGAGGCAGGTGAGCAGTTGGGAGCCAGCAGTCCTGGATTGTGAGAGGGATGTCTGACTGGTGGGATCAGGCCTAAACAGGCAGTTTAACATCCCTGGAGGGGTCCCAATTGGAGAGGGTGAAGGCTGGGCTTAGGGACACCCCGCTACCCCATGCACAAATTTCATGCACAGGGCCTCTAGTAGTTAAATAAAAACATTTCTGGCCTAATGAATTAATTATGGGGAGTTCTTTGTCTAAGTTTTTCATTGACAATATGATCCCTATGGAAACATCTCTGTTTGTATTTGCCTTAATTTGTGCTTTGTTATGTTACCACCAAAACGACACAAGAGTGTCTCTGCAATTTTTGTCTCCCAATGCTGTACCTTCGGATTGTGGTCCAAGTGTAGAAATCAAGGTCTGACCAGGTCACACATTTCCATTCTCCATTACTGATGCAAATTTTACAAGCCATCCTCCATGAACTTGTACTTCCTTTGTTAGTTATTTATTTCCTGATTTGGAAATATATTAAACTAGACACTTCTTATCTTTTCCAGAAAACTCCTGCCTTTATTTTTCTATTAGGTGGTCATCTATCTGTCTTGGATGTTAATGTGATTCAAATCCACAGGAAACTTGTAATTGCTGAATGGCTTCATATTATAATTTAAACATTCCTTTAATAATTAGCATACCTTTTAGTCATCTATATTTTCTCAGATATAATTTAAGCTGCCCAAAAAGTCTTTCCTTAAAGTGACAAATGTCTAATTTAACTATAGCTTCATTTACTACTGGCTGTTTTTGCCACCTGCATATTTACCCTCTTACAACTGAAACAGCCTACACATTTACACTCAGGAAGGTCTGTCTGCATGTCAGTTTTCACTCTCTGTCATGTGAATAATGTGGCTTAGAAACTTTTTGAAGTTACTCTAATAGGTTTAAATGCAATACCTTCAAAACTAACAGAACATGAACATTAATGTGCTTGTCATCTAAACAAGTAGGAAGAAAATGTTTTGTATAATAGTGATTTGAGTAAAATTTTACTTTTTTATTTTTGGTATGGAAATTTTTCTTTAAATTGTTTCCAGTAAATAGTGATTCCAGTTTTTGAAATCACTCTTTCATACAGTCCATGAGTGCTGGTTCAAAAATATTCAAAACTATGAGATAAAAGAATATTTTTAACTATGAAGATATAGGGAACACTGAAGACTAGATGATACAAAAATTTCAAAATGTAAAATGGTCAACAAATATGGAATGAGATACTTACAATTAAATCCTATTTTATGTTCATAATTCATAATTGTTGATTTTTATTAACATGTATTGCAATAAACATTTAATTATTATGTCCCACTGATCTCAGAAAGGATTGGGAGAGTTGGCTCTTTTCTCTTTCAGCACTGATCCTGGAGGATGGGTGCTGAGTATAGCAAGGACTTGCTTTTCAAACAGAATGAGGACTCTGGGCGGTGTTCTTTAGCTGCCTTTACTCAGAACCCAGGCCCCATCACAATTAAATGTACATGCTTCTCACACACACCCCACATGTATTCCTTAAAGCAACTCAGATGGAAATTCAGTTTGCACATTTTTTGGTAGTTCTTACTGTTTTTGTATTCAAAGATGTGGAACTGGTTCTCTATTTAATATTGTTAGCTCAGATCTTTCTTCTTAATAGTTTTGAAAAGATGGAAAGTGTATGATTTCTTGTACATGTGTACATAACACACACATAAAATCTCAAATGAGTCCTCTCTCTACTCTAGTAATATCAAAAACCATGTAATTTGGTCAATACTGTATTAGATTCAATTCTAAAGCAGAGATCATCATGAAATCTTTAGAAGGTATTTAGTTGGTTCTGTAACATGACTGCACTATTTCAAATATATACAAAAGAATCTAGTCAAAAATATTCTCTGTATAATGAAAAGCCTACAGTGTGGGTTCATTTTTCTCTACAATAGAAGACACATTAATTGGCTAACTTTAAATTCATGAAACTTGGCAACTGCATATGGATTAGCCAATCACATAGGTATACAAATACTTCTATTAAGATGTCTCAGTTTCTTCCGACAGTGATGCCAACACATGGTTTCTGGTCTCCAAGCATCCTAACATCTCACAGCTGAAAGGATGTGAGAAGTCACAAAGTGTGCCACAGGAAAGGGTGGGCAGTCCCCCTGATGGCAAAAGAAAGCATTGCCCTAGGGAAGGAAGATAGCAGATGCCATTTTCTGATTCATTCCCTGCATTTCTTCCCTTAGGGGATTCAAACATCCAACAACAGACATGCTTTGGCAGGCTTCAGCATCTTTCACCTACACCAACTGCCTTGCTCATAAATATTTGTTGGATCAAGGGAAACATTATTGGTAAAATAATTTGGTTGAGTCCTGACATAACATTTTCCTTTACAAAGCATGAAAACCAAGAGAATGACAGAGGGTGTTCCCAATTCCGCCCCTTCTCACAATATGAACAATGAACAGCTTTTCAAGAATGAGACACCACAGAGAGGACCCACCAGGGTGAGACTGAAGCATCCCCTGAGCCTCAGGTCCCCCATGGGAAAGGTCTTCCTGAGTGCTGGTTCCTCCAGTGGGAAAAGATACCCAAGGAGGAACCACTAGTGCTTACACTGATATCACACCACTTCAGGGGAACACGCAGGGCTAAACCCATTGGCCCCAAAGTTGACCATAATAGAAGCCACCTACCCAGGAGGAAGTGAGAAGGGGCTTGCAATAATAGATATTGGCAGACGAAGTTCATTCCTGCAGTCTCCAGATAGTAATCCCAGCCAGTGGCTTTGGTCATCTGCAGAACCAAGTTGGGGACATACTCTGACTAGTTAAATCAGTGGGGTGCAGATCTACTTGACTTGGATCCACAAAGGGAGAGTTTTGCTGACCCTCAAGTCCAGTTTGTCCACCTTCAGGCAAGGAATATGAGACATGGCCCAGCTTTCAGTGGAGAGTATCTTCTGGCTCCAACTGACGGGAAGGCTGGAGACAACTCCTGGAAGCTGTGTGGCCAGCAGCACTTGGCCATTTGAGGAGTAACTTGTATGTAAGGAGAATGAATAAGAATGGAGGCGAGCAGGGTGGGAGAAGGATAGGAAATTTATTGAACTGCACAATCAGGGGCAAGGCCAAGGGAAACAGCTTCACCACAGCAAGGAATGCCTTTGGTGACATGACCAGTGAAGAATGCAGGCAGGTGTAGAATGGCCTTCACAACCAGAGCGCAGGAAGGGGGAAGTGTTTCAAGAATCTCCCTTGCTGAGATTCCCCATCTGTAGATTGGAGAGAGAAAGGCTATGTAATGCCTCTGAGGGACCTGGGTCAGTGTGGTTCCTGTTGGGCTTGTAATGCAACTGGTTACAGATGTTATAGAAAACAGGCAAAGGTGTTTCACGGAGTTACAGAACCTGGCACAGTGCCCTTAGTCTCAAGGCCAGGAGGGCTGCGATGGTGGCCTAATGGATAATGCCTTCTCTATGCTGAGGACAGCAAAGGCCTGGACTCAGAGGAATCCTATGCATATCACACAAGGAACGAATCCTGCAAAAACAAGCCTGGGGCCGAAACCAGTTTGGCTCAGTGGATAGAGCGTTGGTCTGTGGACTGAAAGGAGCCAGGTTCAATTCCGGTCAAGGGCATGTACATTGGTTGTGGGCACATCCCCGGTAGGGGGTGTGTAGGAGGCAGCTGGTGGATGTTTCTCTCTCATCAACATTTCTAGCTCTCTATTCCTCTCCCTTTCTCTCTGTGGAAAATCAATAAAATATATTTTTTTTAAAAAACAAGCCTCGGTTTTCTGCTGCCAATGACACTGGCTTTGTGAACACCCATGTGCAGGAGAAATCCCTTATGAAGGCAATGGCAAGAGTGGGGCCATCTCTGTTGGTATAAATGTGAGCTGTAGATTTTCCCAGTTTTATGGAAAAGGCATTTATTGTGAACCAGAATGTAGCAGCAAAGACCTGTGTCATGGTTTTTTGGTGGTTGGCTATGGCTTTGACAAAGCAGAACTGAATAATTATTGGATTGTCAAAAAAGGGGGTACAGCTTGGGGCATGGGTGTCTGTATAAAAATGGTCAAAGGACTGGAACAACCACTTTGGAATTTCCACCATAGTCAGTTAGGCTACTGTGTGAGATGATGGTGATTAAGGGAGATGTGATTAAGAATAGAATATCCAGAGGAGAAATTTTGACTTATAACTCACCATATTTTATTCTGTGGAATAAAACACTTTAATTACTGGAGATCTGTGATTTAAATCATGTGACATTTTACACTGGTACAATGATACCACTTCTTTAATTATTTGTGCAAACAGTTTTGTATGATTGACTTGCCTAATGACTTTTAAATTTTGACTTTTGAAAAGGATGTATAAAGTTTCATATTTTAAAATAAAGCTTACTTTCAAATAATAAAAAAGGTAATGTAGCCTAAAAGTTAAAATGCCATAAAATCAGGCACACGTCGGATTAGAATCTTAGTTGTGCCACGTGCATTGTTTAACTGGGGTGTGTGACTGCACAGCTTTGTGACTTTTCCCTGGCCGGTATGATGGAACTGATCAAGTTCAGTTCAGAATTAGCCATGATGACTGAGGACACACAAGGACAGCCCTAACCCAGAGTGAGTATATGGTAAATAGGTGCACATAAGAATGTTTCTAGGTGAAGAAAGTCATCTGAAGATGGCACTTTAAAGGCATTCATATGCAAATCAGAGCCTTTTCTGTTCAACAAAGAAAGGGACCCTTTTGTTTAATCATTTTGTATCTCAATGGCAGTCAGGCCAAACTTTATATTTCTGCGTTATATCTAATAGGAGATACTTCAAGAATCACTGACTTCAAGAATTTTGAATGGCTCTTCTCTTATTATACCCCTGTTATCTTAATCCACTCTTCAATTTCTGCTAAAGTCAGTAAAACATAGGAATCTGTTCCCTCTGCCCTCTAAACATTTAATCAGGCCATTTCTCTTTCCTGAAATGTCCCTCCCACTTGCATTTGCAAAATCTTCAACCTGCCTCTTTCAAGATTTTTCTATAGGATCACAATTCCAGGAAAATCAAATTATGTCTCTGAGTTTTGTTGATGGAGTGGAAGCCTATATATATATATATATATAGGCTTCCACTCCATCAACACAGCAAACCAGCACCCAATTCAACTCTTCCCATTATGCAGATCACCAGATAGTTGTTAACTGCCTTACAAATCAATAAATAAAGAGATTTCCTACTGAACCATGTTAAATATTTGAAAAGTATAGGAGATAATTATAGTTAACTAGATAAAAGACTGAGTTAGGAGATCCAAGATGGCGGCTTAGGTAAACACACCTAAAATATTGTCACACACAACAATTTCAAAACTACAACTAAAAACAAAACGTCTATCACCAGAACCACAGGAAAACTGGCTGAAAAAAAGCCCTACAACTAGATTGAAAGAGAAAGGAGCATTCAGGGCACAAGAACTGAAAAACTGAGGTACAGGAGTGCAAGAGCGATACAGAAAGGTGGCAGATCCCGGCTGGCAGAGGGCATTGCTTTCTTCAACCTGAAGAGAGACAAGCTCCCAACCTCTCTGAAATCCAGTTTCTGGGTAGAAGCTGGACTGTTTGCCATCAGGTCGGAAAGTGAGGGTGGCTTGCAGAGCTTCGTGCAAGAATAAGTGTTTGCTGTGCTGGGGCGCTAGACACGGGGGGGGGGGGGGGCACAGAGAGGCAGAGAAGACTGACTGGCAGCCATTGCTGTTTGCCACACCCTAGCCTAGAGACACTGGCCCTGAGACTCCACCCTGAGACTCTGCCCTGCACAATCTACAAACACACCCAAGCTCCAAGCAGCGGCTTTTGCATATGAATCGCCTTCTCTATAGCAGTTTAACCTAGCAAACTTGCAACCTGGTGCAGATAGCTCCAAAGCTGCCTAGCTCCAAGCAGAGAGGACTGTGGTTCTCACTGTAGCTCCTGCAGGGTGGCCTCAGAAAGTAGCTGAACTTCACCCCATTGGAGATCCAGAAACTAGAATATCTAGTGGTTAAGTGTGAGACGACACCAGACTTCAACTACTCTAATAAGGGACACATTCAAGAGACAGACTCAGTGAGCACCAAAGTCCTATGGAAACAAGTCCTCTCCCACATGGAGAACGTGTCTCCAGCACAGCAATTCTTCTGTTATAACACAGCGAGTCCTCATAGCCAATTAGCCTGGAGGTCAATTCCTCCCAGTGACACCAACAACAATCAAGACTTAACTACAACAAGGGTGTACACACAGTCCACAAAGGGGTGTACAAGAGTGTCCACATCAGGCAACTGGGAGGCTGACCCATTGAACCATATAGAACACCCAGGCCCAAAAAGCTACCCTACAAACTCAGGGAATCAGTGAAAATGCTGAGAAAAGGAAGGAGATCTCAAACAAAAGAAATGGAGGTGAACAAAAGACTGGATATAGAGTTCAAAACCAAGGTTATAAGGTTTTTCAAAAATTTCCTAGAAAAGGCTGATAAATTTAAGGAGACCCTCAAGAATATGAAAAAGAAATTAAACCAACTAGAAATTAAACATACACTGACTGAAATATATATATATATATATATATATATATATATATATATATATATTATACAGAGACCCAACAGCAGACTAGAAGAACGTAAGAATAAAGTCAAAAGATTTGGAATATAAAGAAGCAAAGGACACGCTTCCAGAGAAGCAAGAAGAGAAGAGAATCCAGAAAGTTGAAGATAGTGTAAGAAGCCTCTGGCACAACTTCAAGCACACCAACATAAGAATTATGGACATGCCAGAAGAAGAGAGAGAGCGAGATAACTGAAAACCTATTTGAAGAAATAATGACAGAAAACTTCCCCCACCTGTGAAAGAAATAGACTTACAAGTCCAGGAAGCACAATTATTTCTTAAAGGCAAAAGGAAAAGTTTTGATCAAGGGGAACAATGAAATTGAAATGCAATTAAAAGTCAGAAAAGTAGAAAAATAGATCTTGGGTTGGTAAATAGGAGACAAAAGTAAGTGGGAGTAAGAAAATGAATGAGTAGGAGGAGAGTTAGTAAAAGTAGATTAAGGTTAGAACATAGATAAATAGTCAAAGACATGAGCATTCCTTCTGAATTGGAGCTTTCAGCACGGCATCAGAATGAGCGTTTCAAGGTCAATAAAACAGCCAGGAGAGTTTGGTTTCTGCCATTGCTTTAGCTGCCAAACTCAAAGCATCTCTACGCAGGACAAGTGCAGAAGAGGAAGTGAAATTGTTGGAGGTTTCTGATGAAATATTTCTTCCTCCTGAGGTCAAAAACCAATTAATTGGTCTATAATTGGACTTCTGGTGGGACTGAATGCAATGCAATCCTAACAATAATTATCTTAGCTAACATTTAGGGAACCCTCCATTCACCGGGAACCATGCTGTGTTTAAAGGCACAATTTCATCTGGGGATTACTATGAAAGGATAAAGATGTACATGGCCAGAAAGTAGGACTCCATCCTGTTAATGGCATCTTCATTTGCATATGAAAGTCAACCATCCTAATAAGGAAGAGCATTAAAAAATCGGGCTCTGAGGGCAAAAGAATACTCTCCCTAAGGTGTCAGCACACAGGAAAGTACCTGGAGGTGCATCATTAACACCTCACACAGAAGAGTCCAAATGAATCCGCAGCATTAAAAAGGAATCAGGGAAATGCCAAACTGGAAAGCACTGCAGTGCATAAAAGTTAAATGAGACAATATAATAGAACACACGCTCTAAAGCCTTCAGCCTCTCATTTTTATTCTATAATGTAAACACAATATTTTTACCTGGAGGGTGGATGAGGAACAGCTGGGGATAGTTTAGTTCTCATGAGGAGTAAAATAAACATCACTCATATTTATAATTAACTAGATTGTCTGTAACAACTATGGGAGACACCCTTTCATAACGCAATGGCTGGCAGTTGAGGTTTCCTTCTAGTCAAAATAAAATAAAATAAAAGCAACTGCAAATGCATTTTTCTAATTAATGTTTAAAATGCATTTACTTTAGCATAAGCTCACACTTTCATGTAAAGTCTTAATTTGATTGTAATTAGCACAGACTACAGGATTTAATTAGGACTAATCATTCCTTAATGCAATCAGAATACCAGAACAATATAGATTTTTATTAGTATTAGCGATACCAACTTGTAAACTATAGAGCCAATTAACCTGTGGAATGCTTCCAAAATCTATAATAAAAGCATAATATGCTAATTATAATGGACAACCTAAGATTTTCCAGACATCATTCTGGACATCCTCCCAGATGACCTTCTGGATGAAACTGCTACAGTGGGGGCATAGGCATAGGTGGTTAGGGGCAATCAGGCAGACAAGTGAGTGGTTAGGGTCTATAAGGTAGGCATGAAGAGTAGTCAGGGGCAATCAAGCAGGCAGGTGAGCCAGCAGTCCCAGGTTTTGAGAGGGATGTCCAATTGCCAGTTTAGGCCCAATCCTGCAGGGATCCCTGGGGGACTGGGCCTAAACTGGCA
The DNA here is from genome assembly GCA_963924515.1 of Vespertilio murinus. Classification (NCBI taxonomy): domain Eukaryota; kingdom Metazoa; phylum Chordata; class Mammalia; order Chiroptera; family Vespertilionidae; genus Vespertilio; species Vespertilio murinus. Next base: position 17,478,631 of record OZ004711.1, on the reverse strand, counting down.
GTCGGACATTCCCTGAGGAGTCCAGGATTTGAGAGGGTACAAGCCAGGCTGAAGGAACCCCCCACCCCCGTGCATGAATTTCATGCACTGGGCCCCTAGTATAAAATAAAGATAAATGATTGGTGCATCACCAAACAGTTCCATGAGTACACTAAGAACAAAGTAACAGAGTTTATCATCAAACCCCACAGGGTTAGTTTTCCTTCTTCAGGGCTGAAGGGAGCAGTCACAACTGGGCTCCATAGTAAAATACGCTACCACTCAATGACATTAGGCAAGAAAAATCTTTTAAGATGTTCCAGGTTCTATGATATCAACATAACTCCTGGGTTAAATTCTGATAGATAAGAAAATCTACAATTTCTAGGTAGTGTAACAAAATTCTGTTTTAGTTCCCTTTCATTTTGAAAAGTTAAACTTCTAGGAGAAGTGGGGGGCTTAGTAGACATGTCTGCTTTATAAGTCCAGAGTATATCAGCAACTGTTTCTCTAATGTCCATTACATCCTAACTTAGTACGCTTACCACTTCAGCCTCACGAAATGGTTTTTAACTCCCCTGAAAGGGAACTTTAGCCAATATCAGCAGTTAGACATTCCTGTTACAATTTATGAAGACAAGAAATGTAATTTGTCTCAACATAGAACTCTCTAACAATAAAATGGGATTAGAATCCACCCTAAAATACCTGGAATAATTCACACAGTTCAATTTGAAACTTCAACTGTTCTCTATATTCATTTCCAGAAAGTGCCAGACTGAACACGTTAGCACAGGATAGGTCTTCTTGACGAAGCTTTAAAACAAAGAGTAAGAGTGCAAGTTGGCATACAGCTTCTACTGCCCCAAGGTGACTTCCTGGCTGGAATTTAGTGAGACATTAACAGAAAGGTGCGATCTTTTAAATATGTAAGCTAAACAGTATGCTCAGATTTCTAAACTGTTGTGGGTTTCTCCTCACAGTGTTACAGATTCAGAGCAACTTGCTGGTGAGACAGATGCCCAAATCATACTTTAGGAGGGAAGGGGAGCAGACTTCTAGATTTGGTGAATTAGTCCCATACCTCCTGCCAGATTTTCAGGACTTCTAGGATGAGTTCAGTCAAGTTCATATTGATGCACAAACAAGATAAATCAAAGGTACTGTCCGGCTTGAACAAATAACAAGAACCCTGACTTACATCAACCACCCTCCACCTTTACACAGAGCCTTCCTAGTTGTTGTTGTTGTTGCTGTTTTCAATAAACACACACATTCTTCATGATCACTGTTTTTTATTAAAACTGACTTAACTGCGCTGATTAGAAGGATTCACCAGGAATTTCTAAAAGACTCGTTTATTTGGGATAGGTGTATGGTTGTGATTTTAGGTACCAAGTAGTAGTAGTTATCTCCTTTGTGCCTGAAAGAATAGGGTGAGATCACAAAACACAGTTGCTGTGTTTATGCAATTTCCAGTGTCTCTTGAGGAAACATTGGGCTCTCATTAAACAGTTGATAACTCCTGCCTACACCGGTTTGGCTCAGTGGATAGATTGTAGGTTTGAGGACTGAAGGGTCCCAGGTTCGATTCCAGTCAAGGGCATGTACATTGGTTGCAGGCACATCCCCAGTGGGGGGTGTGCAGGAGAGGCAGCTGGTCGATGTTTCTCTCTCATCAATGTTTCTAGCTCCCTAGCCCTCTCCCTTACTCTCTATAAAAAAATCAATAAAATATATATTTTTAAAAAATAGTTGATAATTCTTGAAGTAAAATACAATTAGTCCCTAATTAGGGAACACAGAAAATATGATCTTCACCCAGGTTGAATATGTGGATAAAAGGAAAGCAGAGGGTGTGTGAGTGTGTGTGTTTTGAGGATTATTATTTCAATGAGCATGAAATAGAAGATGATGAGAAAATGAATGTCACAATCACCTCTTTTACCCACCAGCAACTATATTTTAAGCTTCTCAAAGAGGTTGCTTATCTTTCTGCTTTTGAAACAGCTTTAGACCCAGAACTTGAGAATCTGAAACCTGAACTTCTGAACTTCGTATTTTCCAAAAAGGAATCACCACCAGCAGTGTTTTTTAGGGATCTAAATATTAAAAGAAAGCAGGTCTGTACACCGATGCTAGAAAGCCATTCTCTATTCTACAGAAAACTCTCCCACTCAAAGCGGTATGTGTAATACAACACCCCACATAAACTCAATATTGTAAAGCTTTATGTTCAAAGTCTAATTCTTCAGCAAACTTTGCAAAGCTCTTCCAGTCTCTGACATTAGGAGTGCCCTCCCACAGAAGGGACATGAAGAACATCTGTCTTTGGACATTGCACTGTGAGTTATGCATTAAATTTTATACTTGTTACATTCAAATATACAGGAAAACATATCCCCATCACATGAAAGCCAAGGGGAAAAACAATTTAAATTTGCTGCTAAAGGTGTCCTCATCTTTTTCTTTTCTCTGTGTGTGTGTGTGTGTGTGTGTGTGTGTGTGTGTGTGTGTGTTCATCTGGTTTTGTATTCTTTTTTGAGTTGACCAGTGAGGTGTGACCACAAGAAGAAAGAGAGGAGGCTCAGGGAAAAAAACTATGGTGATTATGATTATGTTCACAAGCCCCAGAGAGATGGTCACTCATGCCAAAGGGGACCAGGCCAGAGAACCAGGGAGTGGGCCCAACCAAGCAGGTGACAAACAGAGCAAACAAGAACCCCTGTGCTTTTAGAGGGGGTCAGGGTGGGGTACAAATGAAAAAGTGCAAAGTGATGTCACCAGTGCACTTGAATATTATTAGGTTACAGTTAAGCGGGAGGGGGGGGGGAGGGGGGGACAGGTAGGAAGGAGAACTTATGGCAGGGTCCCACCTTGTCCCACCCATTAGTGCACCTAGGGTCCTGGGAGGATGCTCACAGCCTGTTTATGAGGCTGTTGAGGCAGCAGAAAAGTAAGAAGTTTTAAAGGTTACAGTATAGGTCTTTCAGTCTCTGTTTATAAGATTACTAGAGGCCTGGTGCATGAGATTTGTGCACTGGGGGACAGGGGTTCCCTCAGCCTGGACAGCACACTCTTGCATTCTGGGAGCCTCAGGGGATGTCCAACTGACAGCTTAGGCCCACTCCCTGGGCATCCTTAATGCTGCCGCCATTGCGATCACCAGCTATGATCCATGATCCTGCCTTTTGGCTTTCTGGCTGAGCGGTGCTCCCCCTGTGGGAGCACACTGACTACCAGGAGGCAGATCCTTTGTTGAGTGCATCAAAGAAATCAGTCATTCTGCTATTGGGTAGATTTGCATATCACCATTTTATTATATAGAATTTTTGAAAGAAAACTGTGTCTTTCAAAGATAAATTGTAGGCTCTCAATGTTTCTAATGCTTCCTCTTCCCAAAATGACATCTTAAGCATAACAGAAATCTTAAATGATGACATGACAATTAGGTGGGATCCTTGATTTTTATGTGGTTCATTGGTCTGTGTCTTCTGCTGGTCCAGTTTAACCTGCATACCCTGTCAAGTTGTCTATTATGGTCTGACTCATGAATTCCTGTGTTCTCTTCCCCACCTCAACACATGCTAGTGCTGTAGCCATGTAGCTCTACCTCAGTTTAAGCTCTATACCTTCAAACTATGTGATACCAGGGTTTGAGCTCAGCTTCCTTGTACACGCCCATTATTTCAGCAGAGAATGTCTGAATCACTTCCAGGACATAAGCAACCTGCTTAGTCAAGGAACCATTGACTTAGGCCCTCTCCCTGATAAGCATTTCTATTTTGCTGTGACTGGAGAAAGGAAAGTACGAAATAAATGTCATGCCACTCTTTGCTTCTACTCTCAAAACTTGAGGGCTCTCTCTTAACCTCTTCAACCTCTGGCGGTGCCTGTGCACCTGCTTTGCTTTTTCGAAAGTGGCTGAAGTAGAAAAATTAACTCCACTGTGTCTAGAATACGACAACATTTGTGCAAAATCAAAATATAACTTATATAATATATTTTATATTTTAATCCCACTTAAACACACCTGTCAAACAGGGAGAATTTGTCTTACTTATATTTGCACTCTAGTGTTAAAAGAAAAAATAAATGTCAATGAAACAATTTTGTAAGTAGGATTATGACTGAAGAAAAAAGGAGATAAGTGGGAAGTAGCTAAAAGAAAAGAAAGAGGAGGAAGAAAATAGGGGCAGCTTTCAACACTAGGGGTGTTCTCAGTTTGACACAGATAGATTTAGCACAGTCTGCTTTATTCCTCAATTTATGGTAATCCTTGATGTAGTAAGTTGGGGATCCTGACTCTGAAGAGCTATCAGTTGCATTATTAGACTTTGTTTCCAAAGAGAAGACTAGACAAAATAGTATTATAGATTTTTAATAATAAGTATTATTTTTCCATCCCCACTTAGAAAATGTATTTCATAAAGATAACCCACTCCCCAATCACTCAAGTTTGAAAAAGTTAAGTCATAAATGTTTCCAATTCAGTCTAATAGCAGAGAAAGTACAATAGCTTATTAATAAAGTAAACCTAAAGTAAAAAAACTCTTTTATTCATTTGTGAGATATATTTGTTTTAGCATCCAACATGTTTTTTCCACGAGTGCCCAATGAATATTGATTGATTAATGATGAGGTTATTTTATTAAAAGCACAAACTTGTGTTCTTAGTGTTCTTCTAAATCACATGTTAGAAACACAGTCTGACTCATTTATTAATAATTTAATAGTTGTGATGTCTCTTCCAATTATGTATTGAGAATTGTGAAGTAGCTTTTTCCAGTCTGCTATCCCTGTGCACAGAAAGATCAGCAAAATCAGAGACTAATGCTAACACAGCATCTCTGCTGAGATGTCAACACAGGATTAATACATGGAAAAGTCAATGCAACTTCAAATAATGCTATTACATCTTTAAATTATATGTTGCTAGTCAGAGATACAAAATGTTATAGGAGATGAAAGGGGAAAAATTGAATCCTTAAAAACTTTAGGAGAAAAATCAGTTGGTAGACAAAAAAAAAAAAATAGGATTGGAAAAAAAATATGATTTAGGACATACCATTATTGACTACAGTCTCAGTAACAATACATTCTTTGTCCTCCTCCACCCATCCATAAATAATGCCTGGAATTAACATGAATAGCCCAGAGAAAAATGCCTCAGTATGACATATAGAGGTCTACCTTTGACCAGTTTTTTTCTCAACTTCCTCTCTAAAATGAGGACCAAGTAAACACATTTAACAACTCCCTGATCACATAAGGTTTGCATGAGCTTTTGTCTCCTTAAAATGATAACGTTATGATATTTAATGATTAGACAAAACATATTGTTCTTTAACCAAAGAAGGGGGGAAATTATGGCTTCAATATTGATCCACTTCACACTTGCCCAACTAATGACCACTTAGATAGGGTCATTCCATTTTAAGAAACAGAAACATGGCAAGACTTGTTCAAATTAAAAATAGGTACTTATTGGAAAATGTTGTAGAACAGAATTACAAAATAGAAATATAAGTAGGAAGAAAAGATTGGTCTCTGAGAAGCAAGAGGTAACGTAGCATCATTACTCCCTCCATTTCTCAGAGAGGCAGATTTGCTGGTCTCTGCCCTTTTCAGTGAGTTTTGGCTCTGCTACCCTCAATCTTCCCTTCTCCCCTACACCAACATCCAACCCCCATTGCAGCCGTTGCTGCTTTGATGACACATCACACTGAACATCTATTGGCAAATGTCCACTTGCCACCTTCTGATCATAATCCTGACCAAAGTTTGCTCAGAAAAAGCCATTCACAGCCAGGAAGTTCTGGGTTAAGTAAAGGTCAATCCTCCTCCTCTACTCAAGATGCAAACGTTCAATAGGTTGTATTGTCTATGGACAGAGCAGCACACTGCTGTGAAAAATTTAACCTGTAAGAAAGATCTCAGGGAACACATAAGCCCTGGGACTAACCCAGAGTCAGCATAGCTCAGTTATCATAAAAGACATAGTAAAACCTGGAGTTCCCAGTAGAGGGAGGCTGAGCTGGAGATGTACTTATATGTGTCAAGATATGAATGTTATTTAAGCCTGAGAACTAGCTGAGATTGTACAAAGAAAGGAAGTAACTATTGGAGGAAAAGAAAGAGGAGAAAAAGAAGGAAAAGAGACAGAATAGCTCAGGAAATGCAGCTGCTTCCCATGCCATCATTTCCCAGTGCCCTGCAGGGAGAAATAGCTCTTGAAATTAATCCCGCTGTCTCTTCCTGGGTTAACTTTGTGGAGTAGGGAGGGCACAGTAGAGGCACATAGGAAAGCCCAAAATAGTAGCAGCTGCTAACTCTTCTGGGTTGTAAGTTGACGACTATTTATTTAGCTTCAGTAGAATAATTTTGTTGAGTAGATAAAATAGTTTACATTATTTTTATGCTGACTGTATATGCCTTTATGTCTTCCCAATTAAAAAATTGCATAGGTAGATTTACAGAAGGGCATTTACTGGTACAATTGACCTGTTCTTAGGGTACGAAAGACTTGAATATGTCCTATATTCAGTATACATTAGTCCAATGAGCAAATACTAGCGCTAAAATTCTAAAGACTATACATCTATTGATGAGGAATGATTATTTCTATTTGTACTGTCCATGTTGTCATTAAATAAGATAGATTTATATTGATAAGTTAAATATATTATATCTGTGATAGTAAGTGATTTTTGGTTGGTAGTTAAAGGAAAGCAATAATTTAATAAACCAATGAGTGTTTAAAAATTTAAAAAAGTCACATGCTCAAAATCAAGCAACACTTATTAACCTCTATACCAAATAGGGACGCCACACATAAAAACTCATCAATGCCTACGTTCCTACTTTCCAGAAAAATGTAGACATACTTGCTTAGAAAACCTTATGCACAGGTTGTATTGTTCTATACATGAGCCTTGGTACTGATGTGTATCATTTCTTTTTTTTAATATTATTTTTTTCTTGACTTCAGAGAGGACAGGAAAGGGAAAGAAATATATAAACATCAAAGATGAGAGAGAATTATTGACTGGTTGCCTCCCCATGCCCCCTACTGAAGACTGAGCCTGCAACCTGGGCATGTGTGTGACTAGAATCGAACCCCAGGGTCCTTAATTCCTCAGGCTGATGCTCTATCCACCAAGCCAAACCATCTAGGGCCTAATATGTATTATTCCTATAATCTAGATCAAATTGTTTAACCTCTGTCTTTGTATACATGTATGTATAGAAGGGTATATTTTCCTTTCTCTAAACTGGTTCCTTGACAGCATAGAAGATTGCTCTTGGGACTAAATGAGACAACAAAGGCAAAATACCTGTCTTAGGACATAACATCCTGGAGCTATCAATATAGGTTTTATTGATTCTCAAGGTACAATCCAAAGTTCTTACAAATCTCTCAAACTCTTTCTTACAAAATAAGCAGTTTAAATCTCTTACCTTATGCCAAACCTATTTAATTGTGGAGTTCCCTCTAAATCCACCTACTTACCCAGAAACCCCTCTTGCAAAAATATATTCCAGTAAAGGCAAGGAGTTGGTGATACAGCAATGTCTGAGTTGATCTCATTAAGAACATAATTGAAATGACAGAAATATATAGAAAAGTTATTTTGCTATCTTGTCTACTCATCATCTCAGAAAATATACTTGTCTCATTGTTTTCAATGTGTATGTATACATATGCACATATATAAATGCATGAACACACCAGGTGATCCCTGTCCTCTTACTCTCATACATGCACAGACATACACATACACAGACATAAGCTTTTCCTCCTTCACCAGTGAAAGTCATCTGTTATTCATACATCTCTCTGTGTCAGATATCTTCAACTAAGTTTGATCTACTTGCTTAATCTGGTCAGCAAATGTGTTTCATTTGGCCTAACTATATATGGACCAAAGCGTATTACCTACTCTTTTAAAACTTTTGACAATGTGACATGAACATCAATATACACCTACTATGGAAAGCTTGTATGATCCCTAACACTAGGGCTGCATCTCCATATGAGAACTGTCTGCTTTAGACAGAGCTCAAGTTCTCCATTTTACTAAAGACTCTACTATTCACTAAGTAGTACTTACTACTTCATATTAACCTGGCTTGCTTTCCAATTACTACCTTCATTGCCCTTATGGGCACTTAATTTTGTATACTCTGGATTATGCTTCTATAATCATTTTAATGTCTTATTCAGTTTTTAGATTCCAAGAGGGGAATAAGCACATTAGTTTGACTGCTTTCTATCTTGCTTAAATGTATTGTATTCCAATGGAAATGTCAAATAAATGTGTGACATCAATGATGACAGTGACATAGCACTCAATGATTTGTTCTTACATACAGCTGAACCATCTAAGGCATCCTCTGAGTTGCAAAAGCCTTTATGACAACTGTTGATTATTCATGGTCTGCTTCTCCAATTTATGAATCATTCAGATAGCTTTGTTTCTCTCCATTTTTCCTGCTACCTAGTTGCCTCTGTGTATCTCCCCCAGTGCAAAATCATGAGTAGAGAGATGAAGAAATCTCTCTCTTTTTTAAAAAATATATTTCATTTATTTTTTTACAGTGAGGGAGAAGGATAGAGAGCTAGAAACATCAATGAGAGAGAAACATCGACCAGCTGCCTCCTGCACAACCCCTACCAGAGATGTGCCCGCAGCCAATGTACATGCCCTTGACCAGAATCGAACCTGGGACCCTTCAGTCCTCAGACCGATGCTCTATCCACTGAGCCAAATCAGTTTTGGCTGAAGAAATCTCTTGATTAAACTTTAATGAGGGAAAATATAGGATCAATGGATTAAAAAAGAGCAAAAGATTTTATAATTTAAATTTGTTCCCTCTATTTGGCAGATCTTCAAATAATCTGAAATTTGACAACTGCATTATAGAAGGCACTGTCAATGGCCCATACATTGCCCTGGGACTTAAGGCCATTGTGTGCTGGTATCAGCTGACTTTCAACCAATAGCTGACCTTTGTTCATGGAAAGAGGAAAAGGTGAGTTTTCCAGAGGTGCTACTGCCTGACAGTCCAGGAGTTCCAAGGAGTTAACACTCTCAGGCAGGAGAGTCTTCAACAAATAACTTGAGACTTATATGTAATTGTCTTACCTCATCATATCTCAGTTGTATGTGTTGCATGATTTCCCAGAGTCTTCCCTTTGGGCCAAGGTCCAGGCATCCACTATAATGTTCATTTAATAGATCATCTATATTGGCTACATTCCCTTCCTTGCATCACTCCTCCACTCCCCATGGATTTTTCCTGCACTTCCCAAACACACTTCTTTCACTCCATCCCAATCTACAGATCTGATGCCAAGTGATCCCAGAATAAAATATATATGTCAGAAATAGGTAGACTACCCAGAAACAAGCAAATTAGTTCCCATGATTTTCACAGTACCAAAATCACACTTTAGGATGGAACTCCTTCAGATTGGTTACAGCTTTCAATCAGTAAAAGTTTTGCCAGAGAACACATTTTATATACAATACTTTAGTCATTTAAGATAGGTTTTGGTAACTTGAGAAGAAATATTATTGTGAAACAAAGACATTTTAGTCAAGGATTTTTATTTTAGTTGAACTAAAATCTCTTTTTATTGCTATATCAATCAACTAAATGATTTTTCCAAGTTTAAAATAAAATTATATACTTATCGTGTACTGGGCAAGAGAGACAATAAGGATAAAATTTTAATTGGTTTTCATGAACACAAGTTTGTAGTTTATGTGACTGCTGAAGGGAACGCTATAATTTTCATTACTGTAAAGTGACGAATGGAGAAGGCAGAAGCCAAATAAGGTATCCTGTTTTAGGGCCAGACAAGCTTCTGAAAATTGTGAAAATCTAACAGTTGTGGTTTGGCATTCAAAGTTTATGGACCTAAGTTCCAAAATGCTCTTTGACAAATTTAATTTGGCCTCGGGGCAGTGGTGAGGAAATACGAGAATTCAAAGAAGTGAGGCAGAAGAAAAATTAATGGGGTGAAAGAATTGGCTGTGAGGACAGAATGCAAAAAAATAAGGCTAAGTAGAATTCTTAATTCTTGCTGCCTTATAAATGAGCAAATGAAAGGGCTTACCAGAAAACTGATGTACTGCACCCAATTTACCCAACTCTTCCAGATACTCAAAGATGCATTGGGAATCATCCAGCTTCCATTGAGTTTTCTGCTACTCTGGAGCCAAAGTGATGTAAGTACAGAAGTGAAAAGTACTGTAAGCCAGGCATAATAGCGACTGCCAACAACACAAAAGTAACCACAAGACAGACTTTTTATCTTGCAAATATATCATTTAGCCAGCCCATCTTTCTAAAGACCATGGTTGAACCTCATATTTTAATTTCTTATTCTCATATCATAGACATTTATCATTCATATGACTGAAATGCTTTTTACATACCTCTATTTTAGCAGCTATGTTTAAATCATTTTTATGTGCATTTTCTGACTCAATAATGAGTGATTTGAGATTTGGGATAGGATCATTTTCAACTTTTGCATCACCAGAACCTAGCATGTGGCCCATAATAAGTGCTCAAAAAAATCTCTTTTAAAAAACATATTTATTGAATTCAGAGAGGAAGGAAGAGGACAGAGAGATAGAAAGAATTATTGATTAGAGATAATTATTGATTAGCTGCCTCCTGCACATCCCAAACTGGCTGTGCCTGATCTGGAATTGAACTGTGGCCTCCTGGTTCATAGATCAATGCTCAACCATGGAGCCAACTCAAAAAATAAAATCTTTTGAATTACAATGCTAACTTATATACCTAGAACTTTCTGATAAGGATAAAAGTATAGCCTTTCTATTAAATTTCATATTTGTTCAAGCTCCTTATATTTAACCATCTTTCTTTATTTTATTTTATTTTTTGATATCCAACTCTCCCAACAGAGATAATATGGTAGTTTCAATGTCTTTCCCACATCCGATTCTCCTAATTCGCCTGCTTATCTGTGTTGCAAAGTCAGCTCATCTATCATGTTATGCATTGTTTTTCTCCTGGATATTTAACTTTTAAAGAAATTCTAAATTTTTAAAATGCTCAATGCTCAGAAGAAATGCCATTGCCCGGGTATTGTGGCGTATCCTCATCTCCATCTCAAACATGGTATTAGAAGAGAAAACTGCAAATATCTCCCTGGCAGCTCAATTTAGTGCATTTAATGGGGAAAGCTGTTGTGCAATTGTCCATCATTATAGCAAATGTCCTATAAAATAAGGCTGTTTCCTCCCCGTGTTTTGAAAAGCACCTCCATCACTAGTAATTAGTGTCAATGGCAGTGTTACTCACCCCATGTTCCGGTGCAGCCCATCTGCTGACCTGCAATGCCCTCAGACAGTCTTAGGTTCATCTGCTCCCTGCCTGGTGTTTTCCCCTACAGTTCTGTCCATCTGCTGACTTCCTCGCTCTGACCTTTTAAAGTCCTGTAGATTTGTTGACTCTCTGCCATCCTGGCGCAGGCATTTTGATCACCTTGGGTTGACACAATGTATGATCCACTCTACCAGCTTGTCCTATTAGCTCAGGCTTCTCTGTCCACTGACCAATCCATCTAACCTCTACATCACAGAATACTAAAATGTGCATATATTTTTAATATATTTCATTGATTTCAGAATGGAAGGAAGAGGGAGAGAGAGAGAAAAAAATATCAATGATAAGATAGAATCATTGATTGGCTGCCTCCTGCATGCCCCCACTAGGGATCAAGCCAGCAACCCAGGCATGTGCTCTTGGCTGGAATTGAACCTGGGACCCTTCAGTCTGCAGACTGACACTCTATCCATTCAGTCAAACCAGCTAGAGCTAAAATGTTCATATTTTATGAGACTCTCAATCAGTCTGGACATTAGTGGAAGGAGCAATTGATGAGAAACCAGGAGTCCTAAGTTCTGTTCTTGGCTGTCATTACATAGATTACAAACTCAGACAAGTCCCTGATTTCCTTCTTGACCCCAGTTGCCTCAATTCTAAACTGAGGGGATTGCACTATATTCTCTCTAAAACATTTCTAACTCAATGGTTGAAATGCATCCCAACTTGGCTGTAAAAAAGAGATAAATCAGAAGATGTCATTAACAGGACAGATGCACAAAGAAAGAAGAGAGAAAGCATGCCGTTAAGTTATCAGCATGTGTGAAAATACCAGAAGGCACTATGACCCAAATACAAGCCTCCAACATTATCATCTCCAAAAGGATGCCCAGCTCCCTCGAGTAAATTCTAAATTCCATTTTACATGCAGCACTTAGAATTATCTGCATTTGATGTATATCACATCATATCACGACCTCTCTCCATATTGCACTTAGAATAAACCCCAAACGCTTTCTATTGCACTTTGAATAAATCCCAAATGCCCTTATATGGGCCCCAGCCTCTTTGACCTCATTTTGAATCACTCTCTCCCTTCTTGAGTTGTAGCCACACCAATCTTGCTTTGGTCCTTCAAACACCCCAAGCTCATGCCATCTACTTCTGGCAATTGTTACACTATGGGCCTGTCTAGCAAATCTTCACACAGCTGGCTCCCTATGTGACTGCAGTCTCAGCTCAAATGTCCATATTGTCATAGAGGCTTTTCCCTCATCACCTTATCTACATTAACCCCAGCATCTGGCATCAGCCATCCTTTCTACTCCAACACCCTAGTTTGATTTCTTCCTATTACTGACCTCTACCTGAATACACTTTCTTTCTTTCTCTATTATTTCTCTCCTGCAACTAAATATAAACTTCTCAGGAATACAAGCATTAGATTTTGTATTCACTCCTATGTCCTTATCATCTAAAACAATGCTTGAAATGACAACTTCTTGTTCAGTGGATGAATGAGAGAAGGGACAGTTATTAGGGTAGTGAACATTGGACATTTTCAATGACAGATTTGACTTTGAATTGAGCTGGAGTAATTTATTTACATTATGAATGAAATTTAGTAATATGGACCCTTGTTTCCAAATCTGCCAAGGGAGATGAGGCATTTCTTTTAAAAAGTAGTTAGAGTTTGTTTAATTCTTTCTCTTGCAAGAGCATAACCTCTTTATATGTTTAAAAATAACAATATTTTCAGAGGGTGAGGGCAAAGTTTTCTTGCCTGTAGCCACCCAAGGGACAGTTTGGGGTGGAAGCTCCTCACACATGGAACCCCTATTTTCTCACCTCAGCAGAGGCTGATCCTTCCCAGGAAGGTCACACTGGCCAAAGATAGAACCAGACATCTCACTTTTAAAGAAGTGTCTCAGCTGTCCCTGGCAGATTTGGAAATAAATTCAGATTAGGTATGGTTCCTTCCACAGCATGAGGCCACTGTCTGATGTTACAGGTAAAAATCAAAATACTTTTACAAAATTCAGGCTGCAGTACCTGGGCTCATATTTAGCATCCCTACTCACTTGTGAGGCCAGAGACAACCCAAATTCACTCTAAGAACTTCCTGGTCCAACTTGTTTTCCTTAAAAGAAAGCCTTTGGCAAATCTGTAGAGACCTAAAGAACATTAGTGATGTCTGATGTTAGTGGCTCAATGGTTAAGCCTCGACCTATGAACCAGGAGGTCATGGTTCCATTCCAATCGGGGCACATGATCTGGTTGATCTACAGTGGGGGGTCACGCAGGAAGCATCCAATCAATGATTCTCTCATCATTGATGTTTCTCTCTCTCTCTTACTCTCCTGTTCTCTCTGACTTTAATATTTTATAAAAATTGATATATTTTTTAAAAAGAACATTAGTAGCTACCTGGGACTGGAAGTGGAAAGGAAATTAACAACCAAAAGGCATCATTGAATTTATTGTGGTGGTGGACATGTTCTAAAACTGAGTTTTCATGATGGTCGAAAAAGTCAGTAAACTTACCCAAAATTATTAAATTGTATACTAAAATTGGGTGAATTTTATGCAATGTAAATAATATCTCAATAAAGTTTTGTTGCTTTTTTAAAAATGAAGTCTTTTAATTTAACCACCTGAGTTAACCTGGTTTTCAGTTTCAAGGGGGACACCATTTCTACACATTATAAAAATAACTTTTTCTCTTTTTGACTCTCAACTTAATCTGAGGATCTGGGGAAATCTCCACTTGCTATCATTGCCAGACATTCTCAGAAAAGGTAGTTTCACTCCAAAAAAATTGTCATTTCTTTTTTAATCCTTTTTGGCAAACAGAAAGTGGCTAGATGTAAAACCTTGGTTGCATATCTTATACTTGATGAAATACAAAAGGATGCAATCATTAAGTTATCTGAATTATTGATAGAATAATCCAAACCATGTTAAAATGACACCAGTCTGGAACTAAAGACAGAAGTCTGTGTGGTGGAAGGGATGGTGCAATGGCGGTCTTCCATGCCTATTTCAGCAGCCCCCTGTACTGAAAACATCCCTGCTTCTCACCTTTAACCTGCCCCCCGTCTTGTCTACTTGCCCAAGGACACACCAATCTTTCATTCTGCAGCAGTCACAGTCATTGCCCTGGCTAAACACCTGCGCCAAATCTAAAGAAGGGCCCTCTTTTATTTGCTCTTTGGTCTATATTGTGAATGCCAGATGGGACAGACAGAGCTGGTATGGCGCACATTTGGAATGTTGCGTGAAACATTGTGAACCTAAGCATTCTCAAATGAGAAGTGGAGATATCAATAAGTACCTTTCCATATTGCTGACAGGTAGTGAGATAACACCATGGTGCTCTCACAATGTAGGTGCTGAGTTTAGGGTACATAATAACTTATAATCAATATTTTTTTACAACCAAAATCTCTGGACTCTAAGATAGCACAAAGTTACTCCCCAAACCCACTAGACAAGTCTTTAATGTGTCAAAACAAGCAGGTCCTGCTTCCAAAATTATAAGCTGTCAAAATCACAGTTTCTTACACGTGGGAGCTGACAAAGTGACAGAAATACACTTTCTAAAATGATGATTTACAAAGGCATATCTGTTTCTATTGGCAGGAATGATTATCTACCCTGTGATTTATATTCTCAGATAATTTACAAGTAATCTGATCTGAAAAAACTATGGCAACACCCATGTGGCTTGATATTTCTTAAGATGCCGAAAAGAAGTATCCCATCTACTTTCACATTTAGAAGCCTTTTTTACATACCTGTTCATTTCCCATCCTTTGCCACTAGCCTGCTGGATGGTACCTCTCAGAGGAGTACCAGCCTTAGCCTTATAGTGGCCACTCCTTGAGCTCCTAAGTTATCCCAGCCTTAGGGGTGACAGCCACTTTCTACAATTACCGGTATCTGGGCTATCTCTTTGATCACTTGATATCCTTGCAATTTCCCAACGTATATTAAATTCACTCTGATTTAAATGCCTACTGTAATTTCTATTTCTTGAATGGAGACTGATTGATATATTATGTAATACATTTTAAAAGAATAATTATTTAATGTATGAGGAAAAGTAAGATATGCCATCTGGTTCAAACTCATATTTGCCATAAGGCCTGTGTGGATTTGGAATAATAATCTCTAAGCCTCTGCCTACTCATATAAATAAAATATAATAGTAATATCTATTTTAGATGGCATTATTATTATTTTTGTAATAAACTTTTAATAATAGTAGTAAAATAGCACATTTTAAAGAAAACCACATAAAAACATTTTAAATCATAAGAATACTAAAATAGTATAGACATAACAATAGAAAGCGCAAAGAGCAAATAGTTGTTAATAGCTGTGTGAAAATAAGTAAGTTCAGGTGAACACTCATTAAATTCTTATAGAAACCATAATGAAAAAGCAAAATCTGAATCATTACTTAATCACTTTCATTTAGTCTTTCATTAAAGTATATAAACCTTTTGAAATACATGATTACATGATACAAAGCAATATCTCATGATATATTAGTTTTAAAATAGTTCCTCTAATACAAGTCACTGACAATAAAATATCTGCCTTTATCAAAACTCCATATACTAACTTGTACTTTCCAAAATACCAGAGTTCAAAAATACTATTCTAAATATTAAAACTCAAGATTGTTATTTTAATAAACTTAATTATGCAAAACACCAAATGCAAGAATATACTAACAAAACAGAAATTTGAAACAGACGGGTAATTACAGCAACTAGCTACAGATGGCATAGCAGTACAATGTATTTTTCAAGTGTGGTTTGATTAAAAAAATGGAAAACTCAATTGAAAACACTTTTCCACTAGTACAATCATGGAGTGGATTACTGTTGAAGACTTGGAAATTCATTTTTACAAATAACTTTTGAAAATAATGAATTTTGCCTGTCCTATAATGACAATGGCAAATTCTATTTTTAAAAACTCCATCTTGGGAAGAAAAGCACAGTATAACGAAAAATATTTAGTCTTTACATTCAATCTATTTGCCACAATAGAATGTAAAAATAAAAATAGTCTTCCGCATTGAAAAGATGGGGCCTTAAGAGACTATGCAGAACTCCACATGTGAGGGGCATAACATTGCACAAGCTACGCACTGCACATCTGAAGACAAAGCAAGGTCAGTGAGGGACGCACATAAATCAGAATGGCCAGTGCAGGTGGGACACCCTGCTCCTCTGGAAGCATAAGGCTGGCTACAACAGAAAGTGAGGGAAGAAGAAACATACCCCCCAATTCTAAC
This sequence comes from Vespertilio murinus, assembly GCA_963924515.1. Lineage (NCBI taxonomy): Eukaryota > Metazoa > Chordata > Mammalia > Chiroptera > Vespertilionidae > Vespertilio > Vespertilio murinus. The sequence continues at coordinate 17,461,971 of OZ004711.1, read as the reverse complement.
CTTTGTGCTTCCTGTGATTCCTTATCTGCAGGCATGGGGATGGAAGTGTGCTCATGCCAGAGAAGGCAAGACTGGAGATGAGAGAAGATCTGAAGAGGGTAATTGGTATAACAAAGTATATAATTATAAGTTTGATTCAATTTATGCCACAGACATATTAAAAGTTTTAAAATCATGGGGGCAGGGGAAGGTGGGAGGGGCAAGGATTCCCAGGGAGAATAATCTCCCTGAAGTCAGTGATTCTCGTTTCACCAGATGACTGGAAGAGTTTTAAAAGTTAACCCCTGTCTATGTAGCTGCCCCACCCTCCAAAAAATATTGACTGGGTTGGTCTGAGGCATAAGCACTAGATAGAGAATGTCTACAGTAATCCTTAAGCGCTGCCATGTCATTTGAGAAGCATCATTTAATCCTTTATTACTTTCTATCGGACAATAACTTGCCTCAAACCCAAGTCTATTTACTGTTTATAACTATCAAAGTATTATAAATGAACCAAGGATCGATCTTCATGATTTGTAATGAAGTTTTCAACAACCTAAATATATTTCAATAAGGGATTGATTAAATGCTACAGAAAACTATGTAATGAAAAGTTAAGCTGTTGCTTTAAAGTCATGCTATTAGGTCTAACAGTTATTATTTTATTTTTAAACAATATTTTTATCAAACTTTTATGCACATTGTTTGAAATGTCAAGTAACAATAAAAACATAATAAAGTATAAAATGAAACCTGTCTTTCCCCTTCCTACCTGTTCTCCAGAAGAATTGTTTTTATTTATGTTGATAATTACCATATTTCCAAATGCTATATTCATATTCCTCTTTCTTAGCTCATCAGTGTTGGACATTACGTATTGCCTTCCAAGGAAGAGAAGGACATAATTCTCACTACTCCTGAACAATCCCTATGCCAAGTTCAGGAGAAAATGCTGGTTGCTTATCCAACAAACCCTTGGTTTAATACCAAGCCCTTCAGAGTGGTCCGTTCTCCTTGACGGTATTGAGGTGTGGGCATAGAACTAATCCTGGTCATGGAGACTTGGTGAGAAGGATTTTGTGGGGTTACTAGAACAGGTTTCCTAGGTCCTAACAAGGAGGCTTCAGCAGAGATGATGGCCCTTCTGTTTCTGGACTTTCTTGTGACTGAATGCAATGCCTAGGACTTAGGCATATTCTTGCTCTCTGCCTGAGGCTGAAGACAAAGGAGAGGAGAAGTAAACACTGAAGGAGAAGCTGAGCCCAGCCCTCAAACCACTGTGCCAGCAGCTTCCTGATCTCAGACTCCTTATCTGAAAAGGCAAATTTAACTTTTGGTGAAGCCAAATTGAGTTGGCATTTCCCATTACAGTTGGATGTATCTTAAATAATATCCCTCAGTTATTCTCGCCAGCATCCGATATAATTTTATGACATGTTTTTGTTAAGCTAACGATTTAATGTTTGTGTTTAGTATTTACAGATGTTTGTTCAGTAATAAAAATGAGTACATTTGATTCTCTACAAAATATTTCAAGTCCTTTAAATTTAAAATCTACTTCATGTATCATATTTTTAGTTTATTTATATGCCTATACTATATGAGACTTTTAAGGGAATATTTCACAAGGCAGAACATGTCTAGGATGACCACTTCTGAGAGTAAAAGTGGGTTTCATCAAAGATTCTTCCAGAAACATAGATATCAAAAGGAATTCTAGGGACAAAATAGGCAGGTTTAAGGAGTCTTGGGAATAAAGAG